>BSBK01005588.1:192500-357500 GCA_027943335.1 Chamaecyparis obtusa | reverse complement strand
TACTCTTTGATCAAGAGGTTCCCTAGTCAACATATCTTCTGTCATTGTGTTATTATGCATGTATATCTTTCTATGGTTGTTGATTACATTTCTTACATGGTTAAAATCTATTAAGGTTGATAAAATTTGTATTTATCTGATAAGTAATTCACACCCCTGTTGACTACAACTGATTTGGAATCTGATTGAAGAATCTGCGATTGCAAGATCACTAAGGAGTTGCTGATTAGATATGTAATATGATTAAATCAGTATTATGTTGTCATTGATGTCAACTAGTTTGACAGTACTTATCTTGTAAGTTACTATATCGAGACATCTGAAAAAAGGTGAAAGAGATGAAGAACAAAGAAATCTACATGAGGAAAGATGTACATGACAGATGAGGATAAGGAACACATTGAGTAACTTGCTGATGAGTCTATGACTTGATGATATTGACTTTATTATGTTTCATTCATCTATGATGAAGTATAGAGATAAAAGACACAAAGCAACGTTGTCGGTAAATGAAGCATTTCTAGTATACACTGATAAAGTGTAGTGTATACCGATTGTAGTATTAACCGAGTAGTGTTCACCGACACATTTCTTTGTTAACCGAGTAGAATAGAATGTATTAAATGATAAGCTTAGCCGATAAGATTGATGAGATGGAAAAGAGTATAACATCGAGGTAACAAATAATGTTTGTTACACAAATCGACGGCTAACAAAATTCAAGAGAGATCTAACAGAAAAGATTGAAACGTGTTATTGACACAAGTACTGAGAAAGTTTTAAGTGGTAAAATCTGATGGTGGAGAAGAAAATGATTTACTCATCTATATAAGAGAACAAAATTTATTTATGAAAAATTCCGAAAGAAGAAGAAGCTACAGGAATATCGCATGAACAAGAATTTTATGTATTCTGATCATACTAGTTAGTAAGAATCGAGCTCCAGAACAATTACTGAGCTACAGAGAACTATTACCGATAGACAGTAAGTTGATATAGTATTGAATCTAAAGTGAAATATTGATCAGAAGGATTTGTATGGACTAAATATTGATCTGTAATCTACAATTGAAGTTGTATTAGGGCAGGTCATTTACTGTTACATATTTAACCATTGTATACAGTCAAAATCTCTTAACCGAGTGGACTCTGAAAGTCTTGTGATGTATCATTCATAGAATGAACATTGTTATCCTGTCAACCCCATAGTGAATGATGGTTGGATGATAACTTCTAGTCTATAATCCTCTAACAAGGTCACACCTGACAGTGTGTTTGTAACCTTTAACAGGGTTGGGTCTTAACTGACCTCACTTCAGAAGAGTGAACAATTTTGGGTTGTCGGTCCCAGGTGGTTTTTCCCTTTACATGGTTTCCATGTTAAATCTCTTGTGTTATGTGTTGATTGTGATATTTTTTTGTTATCATACTTTGCATGTTACATGTTAGATTTGATCGATAAACTGTTATAAGTATTAGACTGGTAATCGGTAAAAGCACAGACAGTGAGAATTATTATTGTTTATCGACAAGTAGAAATTAAAGAAATTGCTTTGAATTATACATTTTGATTTGGGACACTGGATAACTGATTCACCCCCCAGCTCAATTATTCTAACAATTGGTATTAGAGCTCACTGGTTGCTTGGAACAGAGTTTTAAGGACTTGAGCATAAAGGTCTCAAGATGTATAAGAGAGAAGTACCGAAATTGAACAAAGAGAACTTCACAGTATGGCAAAATAGAATGAAGCTGCACATATCTGGAATTGGGAGCTCAGCACTAGATCTGATGTAGAATGGCTACATATAGCCCCCCACTGGTCCCCTAACTATTGATCAACTAAAGGACAAGCATGAACACAATGTCACTATGATGGAAATTTTTACTGCCTACACCGATGCTAAATTTGAAGATATCAAGACATGCACAACTGCCAAAGGAATGTGGGATAAATTAGCACAAATATATAGTGGAGATCTGAATGTCAAAAGAGCATGAGCTGAAAGTCTGAGAGGTAGATTTGATGATATGAGAATGAAAGAAGGTGAGAACATTGTACAATATTCAAATAGACTCAAAGAGGTAGTACATGCTATTAGAGCATCTGATGGAGTTATTGATGATGAAACAGTGATAAGAAAAATTCTCAGAACTTTTCTACCAGTTTATGCAATCAGAATTTATGCAATTCATGAAACAAGAGCTACATCCAACCTTACTCTTGACACTCTAATTGGTAAACTTACAACATTTGAATTAAACAATTTTGATAATAGTGTTGTTCCTTTTGTTGAATCTGCTTTCATGTCTTCTTTGAAGATTGGAAAGTCTAGCAGGAATAATAAAAGTTGTGATAGTGATGACAATACTGATGATGAACTTGATGAGCTTGAAGCACTTATGGCCAGAAGATTTCCCAAAGGAAAAGGAAGGTATAGAGGTAAGCTACCTTTAGCATGCTTTAATTGTAAAGAAGTTGGTCACATCACTGCTAAATGTCCACAGAAGAAAGATGATGATAGATCCAAAGACTGATCTGATGGAAGCTATGGAAGAAGAGTCAACAGAGGCTACTGACACTACAATAGAGACAACTGAGATGAAAAAGGCAAAAAGGTATGTTACATAGCTGAAGATATTGAAACTGAATCTAATTCTGATGATGATATAGAAGTTGTATTTGTTGCTATGAAAGATGACTCAGAAGAGGAAGAGAAACATGAAGAGACAACACTAATCTCTAAAGTAAGCAGAAATGATACATGGATCATAGACAGTGGCTGTACACATCATATGAATGGTGATGTAGAGAAGTTTGATCATCTTGTTGAATATAATGGAGGATCTATGAGAATGGGAAATGGTGCACCTTGTATGGTAAGAGGTAAAGGCTCACTGATGATTAATGATAGACTACAATGTGAAAATGCATACTGGGTAGATGGACTGAACTATAAACTAATAAGTGTGGCTCAGCAGAACAATTTAGGCCACCAATTGGCTTTTGAGAGCAAAAAGGTGAAGATTTATAATGATGGAGGAAGACTTGTCGAAACTGGTACACAATCTAGAGGTAATCTATTCTATCTTGATATGGATCGGTCTTCTTGTTTGCTAATAAAGGATGACGATGCTTGGTTGTCGCACAGAAGGTTATGCCATGTGAACTTTGACAACATGATCAAGATTAGTAGAAAGAGAAGAGTTAGAGGATTGCCTAACTTGACAAAACCTGATCATGCTATGTGCCATGAATGTCAGAAAGGTAAGATGACTAAGTCTAGTTTTAAAAGAAAAGACTACTCAACAAAGAAGATACTTGAGTTGGTTCATACCGATCTGTGTGGTCCTATGAGAACTCAGAGTTATTATGGTGATAGATATTTTATTCTTTTTGTTGATGACTATACTAGACTGATGATTGTTATGTTCCTAAAAGAAAAATCTGAAGCTTTCAAAATGTTTAAATGGTATAAAGCTAAGGTAGAGAAAGAAACCGGTAAAGAAATAAAATGTTTAAGATCTGATAGAGGAGGTGAATTTATCTCTGATGAATTTACTAATTTTTGTAATGAGCATGGAATCAAAAGGTAGGTATCCACACTGAGGACACCTCAACAAAATGGCATTGCTAAAAAGAGGAATAGGTCTATAATTGACTGTGCTAGAAAATTGATGATATAGAAGAATGTTGCTCAGACATATTGGATGGAAGCTATCAGTATAGCTGTATATGTTCTTAACCGAGTACAACTAAAGAAGGACTCCAACTGAACACCTTATGAACTATGGTTTGGACACAAACCTACTATAAGTTATTTTAGAATTTTTGGAAGTAAATGCTTTATCTTGAAAGATGAGAGAAATGGAAAATTTGATTCTAAAGGAGATGAAGGAATATTTCTGGGATATTCCACTGCAAGTAAAGCCTACAAATGTTTGAATAAGGCTATAAATAAGATTGTTGAAAGTACTAATGTTCATGTTGATAGTTTGATGACAAGTACATAGAGGAAAGTACAAAGGAACTGGAAGATTATGGTAGATTCACTTACATTGAACATCTAGAGTATCTACCAACACCACAGACTGTGTCGACCGATCAGCAGGGAAACAATGCAGTACAACAAGCACCACAAACTGATGAACATGAAGAAGCTTCCAAGCAAGGAAATGACACTGAGCAAGATGAACAAGAAAGGAGAAATCAAGACTTGGCTAGTTTTGTTAGAAGACATCATCCTGAGACACAAATCATTGGAGACACACATGCTGCAATGCAAACCAGAAGCAAAACAAGACAAGGTACATGTTTAATTTGTGAGTTTGAACCTAAAACTATGAAAGTTGCATTAGAAAATGAAGAATGGTTTAATGCAATGAAGGAGGAAATAGAGCAAATAGAAAAGAACAAAACCTAGTCCTTAGTACCCCGACCAAAAGATAAAAATGTTATCGGTACTAAGTGGATATATAGGAATAAATTGAATGAAAATGGTGAAGTCACAAGAAATAAATCTAGATTAGTATGCAAAGGATATGCACAGGAAGAAGGCATTGACTATGGTGAGACATTTGCACCTATTGCTAGATTAGAAGGAGTTAGAATGCTACTTGCATATGCTGCACATAAGAAATTCAAAGTCTATCAAATGGATGTGAAGTCAGCATTTTTGAATGGTATACTTGAAGAAGAGGTCTACATTGAACAACCTGAAGGATTTGTTGATCCTGACAATAAAGATATGGTATGTAGACTACATAAAGCATTATATGGATTGAAGCAAGCACCGAGAGCATGGTATGAAAGATTGCATACTTACTTGTTAAGTATTGGATTTGTAAGAACAAGTGAAAACAACAATTTGTATGTGAAAGGTTATACTGATGATACTATTATCATTGCTGAAATATTTGTTGATGACATTATCTTTGGAGGTTTAGATATTGTATGCAAGGCATTTGATGATGAAATGCAAAAGGAATTTGAAATGTCTATGTTCGGAGAGATTAAGTTCTTTCTTGGATTACAAGTGATTCAGCAGAGTGATGGGATATTCATCACACAATCTAAATACATAAAGGAAGTACTAAAGACATTTGGCATGGAAGATGCTAAACCTGTAGGAACATCGATGGCTACTAGATGCAAATTGACAAAGGAGGATGAAACTACCGAGGTAAACCAAACACTTTACCGATCCATGATTGGCAAGTTAATGTACGTAGTTCACAGTAGACCAAATATAGCACATGTTGTGGGAATTGTTGCAAGATTTTTTGCTAATCCTAGAGAATCACACATGATAGCTACAAAAAGGATCTTAAGATACTTGAAGAAAATAGAGAATTATGGATTATGGTATCCTAAGGAAGGGAAGTTTGAACTGAAAGTCTACACCGATGTTGATTGGGCTAAAAATGTGGATGATAGAAAAAGCACCACCGGAGGAGCATTTTTCTTTGGTGAAAGACTTGTAACCTAGACAAGTAAAAAGTAGGCTTGTATTTATCAATCTACAGCTGAAGTAGAGTATGTTGCTACTGCTACTAACTGTTCAAACATTGCCTATATCAAAAAGTGTTGGAAGGAATGAATGAGGTAATCACTGATCCGGTGATTATATATTGTGACAACACTAGTGCTATTAATATTTCAAGGAATCTTGTGATGCACTCTAAGACAAAGCATATATCTATTAAGTATCATTATTTAAGAGAACAAGTAGAAGAGAAGAAAGTAAAGTTATAATTTGTTACATCCAAAGAACAACTTGTAGATATTTTTACAAAGCCCCTACTGAAGGACACATTTGAATACTTGAGGACTAGACTTGGGGTCTTTCCCCTATCTATCAGTCACTAAGGTGATCTAGTTGTTGCATCAGCCTACTTATATCAAAAGATCAATCATGTTGATGCAGCATAGCTCACACTTTGAATCATGTTCAAGGTTGTGATTAAGTTTGAGAACTTGAACCGATTTAAATATCAGTATTCAGAGATATAGAGGAAGTACTGGACACCACAGAGAGTTACTTGGCTAGTACAGAGCTGATTGTTTATTTGTTTCTTTGGCATTGCTGTCAAAGGGAGAGATATACAATATGAAATGAAAAAGGAAGAGATAAACAAGATATGAAAAAGAACAAGCATCGATGATAATTATCTAAGGGAGAGACAATGAGACAATAAGATAGAGTATTGACGATCAGTTATAGAGAATAGAAGCAGGAACAGAAGAATTGAAAAGATCACAACTGTAGAATGGTAAAGTTGTATTATTTAATGTTGGTTTAGTAACATAGTGATTAAACATATTAAGTCAATTTTACTTACAACATTTGTTCACAAAGTTGTAGAATGTATGTTTGGTATGTGTATAGTACATTTCATATTACTTGAGTTGCCATCAATGCCAAAGGGAGAGATTGTTGACTACAACTGATTTGGAATCTGATTGAAGAATTTGTGATTGCAAGATCACTAAGGAGTTGCTGATTAGATATGTAATATGATTAAATTAGTATTATGTTGTCAGTGATGTCAACTAGTTTGATAGTACTTATCTTGTAAGTTACTATACCGAGACATCTAAAGAAAGGTGAAAGAGATGAAGAACAGAGAAATCTACATGAGGAAAGATGTACATGACAGATGAGGATAAGGAATACATTGAGTAACTTGCTGATGAGTCTATGACTTGATGATATTGACTTTATTATGTTGCATTCATCTATGATGAAGTATAGAGCTGAAAGACACAAAGTAGTGTTGTCGGTAAATGAAGCATTTCTAGTATACACTGACGGAGTGTAGTGTATACCGATTGCAGTATTAACCGAGCAGTGTTCACTGACGCATTTCTTTGTTAACCAAGCAGAATAGAATGTATTAAATGATAAGCTTAGTCGATAAGATTGATGAGCTGGCAAAGAGTATAACATCAAGGTAACAGATAATGTTTGTTACACAGATCGACGACTAACAAAATTCAAGGGAGATCTAACGGAAAAGATTGAAACATGTTATTGACACAAGTATCGAGAAATTTTTAAGAGGCAAAATCTATGAATGGTATTAAGCGGAAAAATCTAATGGTGGAGAAGAAAATGATTTACTTGTCTATATAAGAGAACAAAATTTATTTATGAAAAATGCCAGAAAAAAAGAAGCTACACGAATATTGCATAAACAAGAATTTCATGTATTCTGATCATACTAGTTAGTAAGAACCGAACTGCAGAACAATTACTGAGCTACAAAGAGCTATTACCGACAGATAGTAAGTTGATATAGTATTGAATCTAAAGTAAAATATTAATCAGAAGGATTTGTATGGACTAAATATTGATCTGTAATCTACAATTGAAGTTGTATTAGGGCAGGTCATTTACTGTTACATATTTAACCATTGTATACAGTCAAAATCTCTTAACCGAGTGGACTCTAAAAGTCTTATGATGTATCATTCATAGAATGAACATTGTTATCCTATCAACCCCATAGTGAATTCTGGTTGGACGATAAATTCTAGTCTAAAATCCTCTAACAAGGTCACACCTGACAGTGTGTTTGTAACCTTTACCAGGGTTGGGTCTTAATCGACCTCACTTCAGAAGAGTGAACAATTTTGGGTTGCCGGTCCCAGGTGTTTTTTCCCTTTACAGGGTTTCCACGTTAAATCTCTTGTGTTATGTGTTGATTGTGATATTTTTTTTTTATCATACTTTGCATGTTACACGTTAGATTTGATCGGTAAACTGTTATAAGTATTAGACTAGTAATCGGTAAACGCACAGACAGTGAGAATTATTATTGTTTACCGACAAGCAGAAATTGAAGAAATTGTTTTGAATTATACATTTTGATTTGGGACACTGGATAACTAATTCACCCCCCCTCTCAGTTATTCTAACTCTTTACCAGTTTCTTTCTCTACCTTAGCTTATACCATTTAAACATTTTGAAAGCTTCAGATTTTTCTTTTAGGAACATAACAGTCATCAGTCTAGTATAGTCATCAACAAAAAGAATAAAATATCTATCTGATAACTGATTCACCCCCCTCCCCTCTTATTTATCTTGGTGGACTTTACTTTCTAACAATTGGTATCAGAGCAGCAGGTCCTTGAAGGAAAAGTTTAACAGCTTAAAGAGATCCATGGTGAATTTCAAGAAAGAAAGCCCTAAGTTTGATGGAGTAAATTTTGACAGCTGGAAAGAAAAGATGAAGACACACCTACTTTTTTTAGGACCAGGTTATTGGTTAATCACAAAGAATGAGAAGACTATCATTGATGAGGATAAGATTGAAGATTGTACTAATGAGGAAAGAGATCTATTCATGTGTAACATACTTTCTAGAGAAGCACTCTTGTCAAACCTTCTAGAAAATGAATACAGTGAGGTAAAATATCTAAATACATTTCATGAAATTTGGTTAGCTTTATAGTCTACTTTTGAAGGTGATGAACATGCTAAGAAGGTCAGATTACATAAATGGATATGTGCATTTGAAGATATAAGAATGATGGAAGATGAATCTGTTAGAAGCTATATTGGTAGAATGTTAGAGATTGTTTCAAGTATAAAATCTTGTGGAGGAAAAAAGATAGAGAATGAAGTGATATGAAAAATTCTGAGGACATTGACTCTTGCATTCAAGAAGACAATATAGATGATTGAACAAGTTATACCTTGTACTATGAACTTCACCAAAGAGACTCTTCTTGGAAGATTGCAAGTAGAAGAGATGAACCTAAGGCTATCAAGAGACTTACCTAGAATGGAGACAACATTCAGTGCTCTTAGTGTTCATACTACTTTCTCAAGAAGCATAAGTGTGAGCAGGGATAATGCTAGCAGCAACAGATCTAGAAATGAAGAAGTCAGGAAGATTGAAGAAGGTATCTCCTTTCTTGTGAAAAGAGAACCAGATGGTAAGAAATTTTTTAAATGTTGGACTTGTCAAGAATATGGTCATTTTGCATCTAAATGCCCTAAGAGAGTTAAGAAGTATAGAAACAACTTTAAGCCTAGAAGATCTAAAGAATGTTATTATGCAAATGATGAGGAACTTGAAGCTAGTTTGGAGAAAACTTTAAGTGAAAGTGATACTGAGAATAATGATGATATAGGATTTGTAGCAATTAAAGAAGAAAATCCTGAAACTAAAATTAAGGAAGAAAAATATTTAGTTTCCCAAGTAGAAAAGAAAACTAATTGGATTATAGGCACTGGTTGTTCACATCATATGACTGGAGACATGAAAAAGTTCATAAAGTTTAACAATTATGATGGAGGAGTTGTTAGAGTTGGAAACAATGCACCTTGTTTGATTAAAGGTATAGTATCTATTACTCTTGATGGAAAGACTAATACTGATGATGTTTACTTTTTGGATGGTTTGAAACATAATCTTTTGAGTGTTGGACAATTAGTTGATAAGGGATATCAAGTTTGGTTTACTGAGAAAACTTGTGTGATAAAAGACAGGGATGGTAATTTGATTGATACTGGATCTAGAACCAGAGGTAATGTATTTCAGTTGAATCCTACTGAGATGACATGTTTGATTACTAAGATTGATGACAGTTGGTTATGGCATAGAAGATTTTGTCATATAAACTTTGATAACATTGTGAAAGTGAGTACTACAATTGCAGTAAGAGATTTTCCTAAAATTATGAAACATACTAACATGATTTGCAAGGAATGTGTGATTGCTAAATAGAAGAGAAGCCCATTTCCCAGCAAGAAGTTTACAACAGCAGAGAAGTTAGAGATTATTCATACTAATTTGAGTGGTCCTACAAGGACTAGAGGATTCTATGGAGAAAGGTACTTTATGATTCTTGTTGATGATTTTACAAGAATGATGTGGATTACATTTCTTAAAGAAAAATCTAAAGCATTTGATAAGCTTAAGATCATTAAGAACAAAGTTGAGAATGAATCTAGAATGAAGATTAAATGTTTGAGATTAGATAGAGGTGGAGAATTTACTTCAAAAGAATTTAACATTTTTTGTGAAGTGAATGGTATTAAGAGATAGTTTTTAGCTCCTAGGACACCTGGACAAAATGGTATTGCAGAAAGGAGGAATAGATCAGGAACTGAAGTAGCAAGAGCTATGTTATTTGAGAATGACTTGGTGAAGATATTCTAGAGAGAAGTAGTGAACACAGTAGTGTATACAATGAATAGAGTACAAATTAGAGTAGACACAGACAAGACACCCTATGAACTATGGTTTGGACATGCACCATTAGTTAAGTATTTTAGAATTTTTGGAAGTAAATGTTATATTAAGAGAGATGATGACATTGGAAAGTTTGATCCTAGAAGTGATGAAGGTATATTTCTTGGATATTCATTGAAGAGAAAAGCTTATAGATGTTACAATAAGAGAACTAAGACTATTGTTGAGAGTGCAAATGTTAAAGTTGATGAAAAGTTCAAAATTTAGGAAAGAATGCTTGATTATGAATTAGATGAAGGAACTCAGCCTTGACCTAATCCAAAGACTACTGAATTATTTTATGAAACTGACAGTGATTTTTTGAATGAAAGCCACAATCAAGAAACCATTGAAGAACCTACAACAGAAACAAGTACTGAGATAGTGACACCTAACATGAATCTATTAAGGAATCATCCTACTAAGAATATTATTAGAAGCATAGACAAAGGAGTTTTGACATGAAATAAGGTACAAGAACATTATTGTTTGATTTCTCAAATTGAAACTAAATCTACTAGTGAAGCTTGTGAAGATGAACATTGGATTAAAGCCATGAAAGAAGAATTGGATTAGATTGAAAAGAATAAGACATGGGAATTGGTCCCTAGACCTAAAGATAAGAATGTTATAGGAACAAAATGGGTATTCAGAAACAAGATGAATGAACAAGGAGAATTAGAAGAAGAATTTTATATTGAGAATTCAAAGTGTATCAAATGGATGTGAAGTCAGCATTTCTAAATGGAGAATTAGAAGAAGTTTATATTGAGCAGCCTGAAGGTTTTCCTTTAACTGAAGGAGACATGGTATGTAAACTGAAGAAAGCTTTATATGGACTAAAGAAAGCACCTAGAACTTGGTATGTGAGATTGGATAAGTATTTGTTGAAATTAGGATTTACAAAAGGAACAACTGATAGCAACCTATATACAAAAGAAATTGAAAATGGTTTATTGGTTGTAGTTATTTTTGTTGATGATATTATCTTTGGAGGAGAAGATGAAGCCAATGATAAATTTGCAGATGAAATGAAGACTAAATTTGAAATGAGTATGATTGGTGAAATGAAATATTTTTTAGGATTGCAGATAACATAGAACAATGATGGTATATTTGTAAGTCAGACAAAGTACTTGAATGATTTATTGAAGAGATTTGGGATTGAGAACTGTAAACCAATTGGAACACCTATGGCAATTGGACATAAGTTATATAGCATAGATGAGACTCCTATAATGGAACAGAAAAAGTACAAATCTATGATTGGAGTATTACAATATTTGACTCATACAAGACCTGATATAGCACATTCAGTTGGAATTGGAGCAAGATTCCAAGCTGAACCCAGAGAATCACATTATGTAGCAGTAAAGAGGATTCTGAGGTACTTAAGAGGCATGATTGAGTATGGATTGTGGTATGAAAAATCTGATGATTTTACCCTATGTGCATATACAGATGCTGATTGGGGAGGTAGTGTTGATAAAAAGAGCATTAGTGGTGGAGTATTTTTCCTTGGAGGAAGATTAGTTTCTTGGCTAAGCAAGAAGAAGAATTGTATTTCAAAAAGAACAGTAGAAGTAGAGTATGTGGTAGCAGTAAACAATTGTAATCGGATAATTTGGATGAAGTAAATGTTGAAGGATATTGGAATAAAATCTGTTGAGCCTATTGTTATACATTGTGATGACACCAGCACAATCAGTATGTCTAAGAACCCTATGTTACATTCTTAGACAAAGCATATAGAGATAAAGTATCACGTAGTGAGAGAGAAAGTTGTAGAGAAAGAAGTCAGACTTGAATACATAAGTACAAAGGAGCAAATTGCAAACATATTTACAAAGCCTTTTCCTAAGGATACATTTGAGTACCTGAGAGGTATGCTTGGGGTTATGCCCCAGCCTACTTTTGAAAAGTGATGCAAATTGTTGCATCCATCTAGTGGTATATGAGCCCTATCTTTATTCTAGACTAGATGGTGTTACTTCCTCTATAGGGGAGTATGTGTATCTGAGCTGAGTCATGAGGACTCTAGTGAATGTATTTTTTGAACAGTGTCTTTTGACATTGAAGTTGTTGTTGACATAGTGATGAAACATTTTTCATTGATGTCAATGGGGGAGAAGTATACATGAAAAACCATTTGAACATTTGTTGGAGAGAACTAAATAGGAAAATGAAGCAAGATTTGATTGATGAAGAAGAATTGAAAGCATTTTCAGAGCGGCAATGTTGCAGCATTGGATTTATGGAACTTGGATGTTTTTTCATCTATGTTGCCATCAATGCCAATGAGGGAGATTGTTAGGAATAAATTCTAAATATATCCTATGGGTGAATATTAGCAACCATTATGTAGTAGTTGTTGTTGTATTCATGACTATGATTATCATTGATGTCAACATAGTGATCTACTAAAGATTAGCACAGAAGCAAATAGTGTTTGAGTTAGCACACTTGGGATATTGAAGATGAAGCTATGCATAGTTGAGGACTTATTCTATGATGTTTTATAAGATTGTGGTTAAGAGCACAAATAGTAATTAATTTATCCATGGAAGTTATGAGAAAATTAGTGGAAGCAGTATTTAGGTAGTGTTCCTAAGTAGCGATTTGTGGAAATCAGATGATATCTCCTAATCAGGATAGAATCTATTTATGCATAGTTAGAGAGGATTTGAAGATATGTTGATAGTGATGTTGATGATGGTGCAAGATCTAAGGTCACATGTGTGAAGAATTATATTGATTGGAAGCTAGCAGTTTTGTGTAATTTTGATGTAACGTGTGGAAACTTTTATTTTGTAATTTGTATGCCAAATCATTTGTAATTACTTGAGTGTGGTATAAAGGAAGGAATGTATTCCTTGTTATAATGTGTGTGTGTAATTAATTTAAGTGTGTATGAAGAAATTGTGAAAGTGAAATTGTTGAAGGAGGATATGCGAAGTACTGAGATCTGGTATTGAGATCTGAAGAAGCAGTTGGTGTGGTTTGGCACAGTCAGAGAAGGAGTATTGAATTGTTAAGATTAGTAATATTTTGATATTATTCTATTGAGTAATACAAAGATTAGTTGGACAGTGAGTTCAGTGATCTTACCCAGAAGCTGTTTGGGCAGTGGGTCCTTTTATCTTCTATAACTCCTAACAGAGTTAGAATCTTTTAATAGGGACTCAAAATCTCCTAGTAGGGATTCATATGTGCTGAATGTATTTCATATGACTCCTAACAGAGTCCATCCTCTAACAAGGAACTTTCATATTAGTGCATCTTTTGTGGGCATCATTCCCACCGAGGTTTACTCTTTGATTAAGAGGTTCCCTAGTCAACATATCTTGTGTCATTTTTTTATTGTGCATGTATATATTTCTATGGTTGTTGATTACATTTCTTACATGGTTAAAATCTATTAAGGTTGATAAAATTTTTATTTATCTGATAACTAATTCACCCCCCCCCCTCTCAGTTATCTTGGTGGACTTTACTTTCTAACATATACATGTGTGAGATGAATGCGAGATTTACACTGCACATGCAAAAATGTTTACATTGCATTCGTATAAATGTGTCCAGCAAACAATGCTTAAATCCTAGAGTCAAACATTAAAATTTGTGCCACAACATGCATAATAGAATATAACACCTTCAAATTGCACAAACCCAGTCAAATGGCCCCAAAGGAATGTACACTGACTAAAATAATGTTGAAAAGAGGATGAACCCTAACCAAATGGAAGCAAAAACTTGATGAATATTACAAATAACATGTGATGAAGATTGATGCAGACAAAAACTATTAACAATTAGAGGAATGAATATAATTTTCTATCAATCACATGGAAATAATGCAGCCTAGACACCTCTGCGACCCAAAAAATTGACAAAATGAGTCCTAATTCAATCCAGATAACCCTATACATAGTCAAACATCAAAATCCCATCAAAAGACAAAATGCCCAAAAAAAAAAATTGAGTTTTAAGTTTTGGAATGGAAAGATAAGGGACTGAGAGGGGAGGGGTGAATCAGTGCCCTCAAAAACTTTTAACTAAATATTCAATCTGCAAATAGTAGTATATAATCTATCCAACTGAATCCATTGTTTGAAACATTCATTTAGTTGACTTGGTAAATGTAAAGTGCATGAAAATAAACAATAAATCAATCACATAACACAAGTATTTTGGTTACGCAGAAACCCTTGTTAGAAGGTAAAAATTGCAGTGGTGATGACACCCACAAATTCTTCACTATTGCAGATAATAAATTATGTTGGTTAAGGCTACAAGTTGTGATGACTTTTGGTGATCTTACCCTATTAGGAGCAATAATCAGATCAACTAGATCTACCCTGTTAAAGGATTTAAACAACACTACTTGAGTGTGTACTTGGTTAAGAGATTTACAAACAGATTGTTAAGTCTACTATGTTAGGAGATTTTACTAACTCTGTTACAATGATTAGAAAATAACAAAAATGTATCTGTGAATGACAACTATACTTTGTCTAAATCAAATCTCTGATATATTGAATGAATATCACCTTTATGTGAAGTAAACTATCTTCTGATTTGCTCGGTAGCCTTGACTGCTTCTGAATAAACTGAATTGTATCTTTGTTCACTGCACATACATGCAAACCTAGTCTCAATTCTAATATCTTGAAGGTGGCTATTTGAATAAGGTAAAATTGTATCACCTTATTGGATGGGGGAAATATGAGATCTACTTCTAAATCCAAATTCCCAAAGGAGAGATCCAAATTGATCAACCAAAAGGTTAATGTACAATTGAATCAATCTAAGAAGAATATGGAGGAATAAAACCTTATATTTCCCTATAAAGAAAACATGCTTGAAACCTAAAATAATTGAAAGGAAAATACTAACCTCAAAATAGGGAAAATATGGAAAATGCTAATTTCTGGTGTCTGTGTGTAGTTTCGAGCAATTCTGCAACCTATTTCAAACTGGAAATGTCGAGGTGAAGAAAACCCAAAAAAAATTTATCTTTCTGACAGCAGGTAGTCTTTGACCCTGATAAAAGGTCAAAGACTACTTTGAGATTTTGAAGGTCGACTTTGATTTTGTTCATAGAGCTTGAAAGTTCACCGAAAAGGGTATCCAAATCCAAGCTCAGATCCACAGTTCTGCACTTGTACCTGCAAGAAAAAGAGAGTTTGTGTTGTTTGTTTGGGGGGTTTGCCTTGGTCAAACCCCGGTTTGGAATCAACCTTAATATTGAAATTGAAATGGAAATGCTAGCAAGTAGTAGAAGTAGATTTTAAAATGAAGCTATGAAATTCAATAGATATGCAATTGTATTAGAAATGTAAACAAGTATGTTGATATGAGAGCTTGAACAATAGAAAATGTAAATCAAAACCATGAATGTAAATCCAAAACCTCCATGACTATATGCTTGGAATCCACCTTGATATAATAATGAATGAATCTTGAAGATGAAAAAAGGATCTTGAAGGAAGATCACACCATCATGATGGCTAGATCTATGGTTTTGAATGATGAATCTTGAATGCTTGAACCAAATCCCTTCAAAGGCTTGAATGCTTGAATCCTTGATCTTCAAAGGAGAAATTGAATGGAGAAGAGGGCTTGAATGCTTCCTTGAAAATTCTTGATGAAATGATTTCTTGATCTTGCTTGAGAGCTTGAGAGATATGAAAACTTGATGGCTATGAGATGTTCTCACAAAACTTGATGATCAAAATGAGAGAGGAAGGCTTCCATTTATAGTGATCTAGGGCACAAACCTCTAGAGAAGGCTGACATTGGGGAATTAAATCCAAATTAACCTTAACCCCTAAAAATGGAACCATATTAAATGCAATTTAAGGATTTACCATTCTGAAACCCGAAATGGCCGACTTGGAAGTGGGAAAACAAATATTTCTGAAACCCGACATCCAGAAATTTTGGAAACTTGAAATTTGAAATCTGGGTCAAGGATGAGGTAGACCCCACCCTAGGTCAGGGGTGAGGTCGTCATTGACCCTCAAGGTCATCTTTGACCTTGAGGTCAAAAACCTCAGGACCTCAATCCAGAATGCTAGGAAATGTAGAAATAAAGTGAAAACTGGAGGAGAGAGAAGTAGAATGGGGGGAGAAAGACAGATCCAAGCAAAAATCTAATCAAGGTTCTTGACATGGCCCCAGACCACTCACTTGAAGGGATAAATGCTCTTAACATGGAAGTGCTTCCATTTTAAGATGATACACTATTGTTTCAAGATCTCTCGCTTGATTCGCTTGCTTTCCTTATGTCAAAATTACATGAATTAAAAATATATAGAAAATTGCTATGATTTCCATGACCTAATTAGGTTTACAATATCTTAGAAAACCTAAGATCTACGGTGTAAAAAATTTACCTAGATCTAGCTTTGCATAGGAATCATCATTACATTTAATGATTACATCTACAATAAATAATCCTCAGTCTTGCTAAAAAAAATTATGAATTTGTGTAGCCATTTACATAGATAGATGTGCCATTATTGATTACTATGTTGTTTCCTAGATTGCTTAGTAAACACAACCTTTCTTGCTCGATGAATATATTGGCGCTCAATGCCTAGTCTACTTGGTGTTTACTAACGCTTGGTGTTTGGTTCACTCTAATGCTCAGTAAATATGCTCTTGTTCCCGGTTAAACCTATTTATTGTTAACTCTCAGTTCTACCTTGTGTTAGTTCAGTATGAGGACTTGATTGATTAACCGACTAGCATAATGTAACATGTTGTATCACCTTTATGTTCTTCCTTTTAAAAACTAATCAGTTGAGATAACCAACTGATCTAAATTGATACTAATGACAATATCTAATTCTCAAATAGAGATAACAATCTCCCCCTTTGGCATTAGTATCAAAACTTGTAATGTATATAAATCAATATCTTCAAAGTGTTCTTATACTCCATATATACATAAGTCAAAAAATACTCAAAACTCCCTCTCGGTGCATTCTCCTGGTATGTATGTAGTACACTTAGCATATACATTATATTTCCCCCTTTTTTAGATTAATGCCATAAACAAAAATGTGTACTTACATCCTATCAAGAATGTGCTTGTGGGTTTTCATGAGAGAATATAAGAGGTTTTCCCATTCCTCTTTCAAGTTGGTGAGAGAAATATGCTCGAGACCGACTTGTGCATTCATATCAAAAATGTTCTCCAACACTAAAATTTTAGGTGTTGCAACTAAGACTTGTGCCTTGACAATATGTCGCTCAATAATTTTTAGGTGGGGAAGCAATTCTGCTTGAAGCTCGGTGACTTGGTCACATATCTTATCTTCTTACTTTCTAATATCTATTGTTAACCACCTAAATTCTTCTACTTTGATTATATGCTTATGAAAAGCATCTAGCTCGGTTAAGGAGGCATTTTTACTAGCTGGATTTCGGTATCCAACTTCTTAATCTTTTCACTGATCTCAGCAGTGAAACTCTCCACATTGTATAGCTTAAATAACATCTGAATTATTTTTTGAGTAATAGTTTGGAGATCGGTTATTACCTCTGAAATCTTTTCTTTTTTTATTACCACTTCTTGGTTGATCTTTTCTGCCAATTTATCTTGAATCTTAGCTTCTGCCCATTATTCAAGTCTCTTTTCAGCATCAATGTCTGGGGCATTAATCTCTTGTGTAAGAGTAGAAATTTGGTCTAATATCAGTTTTTCTTCATTAATTTGGACCTCAAGTACAACTTGATGCAATATGTATCTCACATCTTCAAGAATCTACTTGCTCGTGTTCTCTTTCCTCAGCTTCTCTTAAGCTGCCTTCCTTGTGCATAGTTCCCCATATTTTCTAGGTGCTTTAGGATCCAAGGTCCTCGAGTTAGAGTCATGTATTTTAATGACTTCATCAAGTGTGACCAGCCCTTTTCCATGCTTTTAATTCTTTTTCTTAGGCTCTTGTGGTGATATCTTAATAAATGGAACTATATCCTTTACCTCAACACTTTGTTTAGCATGCTTGATAGACTCTATATCATCTCTCTTCTACTCCTCGGTAACCTATGTGTTGATTGATTGGGAGGAAGCAATAGATGTAGTGTCTATCAGTGTAGAATCTATAGGCTTAGGGTCATCTTGTCCCTATGTTTCTGTCTCTTTATCCTTAGGAAAATTTTCTTCTTTAGTATGGGTTGTACTTGTTTCCTATTCCCCTGATGTGTCCTTCATTTTCTCAAGAATTGAGCCTTCAGGTGCTTGATGAGTAACAATATCAACTGCTTGCATCAAGATCAAAAGACCACCTAGTATAGAGCTTACTTTTATGTGCTAAAATGTTGACACACTTCTATGAGTCATTATATCCAAGATTGTTCAAGAATGAGGTCTCAAATGGTGACTCACAGCTCTCTATTCATGGAGTGCAAGGGTTTATAATGGAGGCCCTTAGTTTAGACCTAGTTTGTGCCCATAGAAGTACACCATAAAATGAGAGATTCAAAGAGGAAAAATAAGAGTGCTAGTCTCCATGATCATCAAATATGCATGCAAATGAAAATGGAAGCTATTCTATATGATAACAATGCATGAAAGAAAACTAATATATGAAAGAAAACACGCATGCAAGATTATTCTATGAAATGAAATATGAATCTAATCTAACATGCAAGTGCAAGAGTAATCGAAATGGACTGCCATGGATGCATGAGAGAAGAAGACAAGGAGAGAGAAGTTGCAATGTTTAAGCTCAAGTGCTCAAAACTCTCTTCCAAAATCTCTCTCCAAACCTATAGCATAACAATAACCTAAAATTTTGATCCGCAAATGAGAAAGAGAGGGCTCCTTATAAAGGAAAGTGTGGAGAGGAATGCATCCTCAAGAGCAATGTGGGATAACTCCCTAAAAAGGCAAGTAAGAGCAAAAAGCCCATCACGTAGAAATATGTTCATTCAAATTGTGGAGAAAAAAGAATCTTTTTATTTATTTTTATTTGATTTATTTCTTTTTTTCATCACAAAGAGAGATTTAAGTGAGGATTTTATTTATTTAATTAAAAGAGGGATTTTATTTTAATTAAATAAGATTATTTTATTTAATTAAAAGGGAAGTTTTATTTTAGCTAAAAAAGACTTAGGATAAAATGATCAAACCTTAGGAAATATTGAAATAATTGAATTAATTACGATTTGATCAAGGAAATTGATAAATTGAAGAATGGGGGCCATAGTCTAGGTGACCATTTTAGGGTGCATACATTTTCCCCTCTTTGACTAATGTGTGATCTTTATGGGAACACATGTAGTCAAAGAATGTAGTTGAAGTGTGAGATCGATTTGGGATCACAAAACAACCCAGACATGTGATCAACAAATGGGAACACATCAGGACAAAGATAAGCTAATTGAAAAAAACAAGGTCAAGACCCCTGTAAATATGTAATTGACATGTCCAAGATAAGAATCTCAAGAAAGGTTTCCCTAAGCGGAGAAATTGATAGGATTGATAAAGCTGAATCAAGGATTGAAGTTTGATAGGTACTACCCCCTCTGTTGGAAATATAGATGCAGTAACTAAGACGGGGGGGGTGAATTAGTTAACCACAAAAATATTACCATGGATCCCTTAAATATCTTAACAAATTATTTACTGTGCCACTCGGTAAATATATAGAGAAATGTTGAAAACTTGATCCTTGAAGTGTGTAATAATTAAATTGTTCTTAAGCATTCATCACGGATTAACTTACATGAATAAAGAAAATAACATGAACACAAGAGACACCAGATTTACCATGGAAACCCAATATGGGAAAAACCACCATTGTAACTAGTTACTATTTTTCACTCTTCTGAAGTGATGCCCGGTTAGAAGCCAACCTGGTAAAAGGTTACAAAACACACTGTTAGGTGTGACCTCGCTAGAGGATTTAATCACCCTGCTAGGAGTGATCTTGTAAGAGGTTTTGAAACAATTCAATAGAACTATTAACTTGTTAGAGGATTTACAAAATGGTTGTTAAACCAACTCGGTTAAGAGATTTTGATATCACTGCTACAATTGCTAGAGAGTAACAATGAAATGACCTGCAACTGAATTGCTGAATATAGATCTCTGTTCTGTTTCACTAGATCCTTACTGATCAATTAAATCTTTGCTGCTCCTCAAGGATATCTAACCATCCTTCAAAATTCGCACACACCTTTCTTCAAAATGATTTCTGCATGTTGTATATCTCTTATTCACCACTTGACCTTCTATATATATATGCCATTTCATAATCATTTAGATTGTCAAGTCAGCACTAATAATTATTATAACAGTCGGCTGGGATAAACAAACTATAATAACAAAATTCTTTGAAAGGGCCGACCTTGCTCGGTAAACATTAATCCTGAAAAGATTTCCTTCAGTGATCGAGAGAACTCGGTAACCACAATGAATTCTGCAACATCCTTTGGAGACCGAGAGAGCTCAGTAACCACTAATTTTCCTTTGATAACCGAGGAGGCTCGGTTAACACTGTTACCCTGTCATGTTTCCTTTAGACACCCGAGAGAACTCGGTAGACACTAAAAACCGCCTAGCTGACCGACTGAGCTCGGTAGATACTGAGAACCGCTTAGCTGACCGACTGAACTCAGTAGATACTGAGAGTGATAATTGATATGACATTTGTGTGACATCAAAGACAACACATAGCTAATCCAACAATGTCCTTCAGATAATTGTATCCAACAATCTCCCTCTTTGGCATTGATGGCAACACAACATGTCATAGCACAATGAAATTTCACAAAGAAACCAAGAGTAAGAAACATATCCTTAGCTTCATTCTGATTCCCATCATCTTCAAACTTCTTTCTCTAACTGAGAACTCTCCCTCTTAACTTCTCAAATTATTCTTCTTAGAAATTTCTTGAAATGACAGCAAACTCTCCCTCTTTGACAACACATGCCAAAGACAACTTACATAGTTTCGGTAAATATCAATGTACCTTATGTACTGATTCATATACAATGATTCCCTAACTATGCTGCATCAACTGATTGATCTTCAACATATTCTGGTTGATGCATCACTAAAAATTTATTTAGTGAACCTTGGATAGGGGAGTGACCCCTAACTTGCCTCTTAGATACAAGAATGCATCCTTAGGTAGTGGCTTGGTGAAGATATCTACAATTTTTTCTTTTGTATGAATATATTCCAATCTAATTTCCTTGTCCTGCACCAATTCTCTGACAAAGTGATATTTAATTGCAATGTGCTTGGTTTTGGAATGCATTACTACATTCTTTGAAATATTTATTGCACTTGTATTATCACAAAACATAACAACTGATTCTTTGATCTCAACCTTCATGCCTTCCAAAAGTTGTTTAAACCATATAATATTAGGGTAGTTTACTGCTGCAGCAACATATTCTACTTCTGTTGTGGATTGGGATGTGTAGTTTTGCTTTTTACTAGTCCAAGATACTAACCTCTTGCCAAGAAAGAATGCTCCACCACTTTTACTCTTTCTGTCATCAATATTTCCTACCCAATCAGCATCAGTAAACACTTTTAAATCCAGATTGCCTCCAAATTTATACCACAAGCCATAATCTTCAGTTCCCCTTAAATACCTCAAGATTCTTTTGATCACCATCATGTGATTTTCTCTGGGTTTAGCCGAGAATCTTGCCACTATTCCAACTGCTAAGGCAATATCAGGCCTTGTGTGTACTACATACTGTAATTTTCCAATCATTGATCTGTATAAGGTCTGATCTACTTCTTTTGAATCATCATCTTTGGTAAGCTTCAATCCAGTACACATGGGTGTACCAACTGGTTTTGAATCTTCCATACCAAATTTCTTAAGTATTTCCCTAATATATTTAGACTGAGTAATGTAGATACCATTTTTGTTCTGCTGAATCTGAAGTCCAACAAAGAATTTTATCTGACCAAACATAGACATTTCAAATTCTTTGTTCATAAGCTCTGAAAATTCTTTGCAATGATCATCATTTCCTGTAAACACAGTATCATCCACAAATATTTCTGCCAAAACAATTTTGTTATCTAATCCTTCTTTGATGTATAAATTGTTGTTGTCATTAGCCCTTTTGAAATCAATCTGAGTAAGATAGTTATGTAATCTTTCATACCATGCTCTAGGAGCTTGTTTCAGACCATACAATGCTTTGTGTAATTTGTAGACCATATCCGTTTTGTATGGATCAATAAAAGCTTCAGGTTGCTCAATGTAGACTTCTTCCTCAAGAATACCATTGAGAAAAGAAGATTTGATATCCATCTGATATACCTTAAATCCTTTATGTGCTGCATATGCAAGTAAAGTCCTCACACCTTCTAATCTTGCAACAAGAGCAAAAGTCTCTCCATAATCTATTCCTTCTTCTTGAGAATATCCTTTACATACCAATCTTGCTTTGTTTCTTGATACTTGACCATCTTCATTCAACTTATTTCTGAATACCCATTTTGTCCCAATTACATTTTTATCTTTAGGCCTAGGTACAAGAGTCCATATCTTATTTTTCTCTATTTGCTCTATTTCTTCATTCATAGCCTTAATCCAACTTTCATTTTCTAATGCATCTTTGACATTTTTAGGTTCAAAATCAGCAAATAAACATGTAACTTTTAGTTTACTTTTGTCATAGTACCATCTGATTTGTTTCCAATAATCTGATCTAGTTTATGATGCTTTCTGACGTACTTGGCTAATACAGGTTCCTTGCTTCCTGAATGAGTTACATTGTCATCTTCTTCATCTTTAGGTTTAGATTTCTCGGGCTCGATAGATACTTGCTCAGTAGCTTTAGACTGAGACTCGGTACTTTGTGACTTAGTTTGAACTTCTTCTTGTGACTCAGTTACTGTACTGGGCTCGATAAATGTAGTCTCCTTACATGTGTCTGGCAATGTATCAAGTTCGATGTAAACAAATTTTTTGTAGTCCTCTGGTTCCTTTTTTCTTTCTTCTTCAATCTTTTCTGCAAACTCATCAATTCTCACATGTGCACTTTCTATGATTTTGTGAGTAGACAAATTTAGACATCTATATGCCTTACTTTTGCAAGAATATCCCAAAAATATTCCTTCATCACTTTTTACATCAAATTTTCCTTTTCTAGATTCTTTTAAGATGTAACATTTACTACCAAATACTTTTAGGTAACTTACATTTGGTTTGTAGCCATACCATAGCTCATATGGAGTCTTGAATGTGTCTTTTCTTAGCTATACTTGGTTCAAGGTATGAACTACAGTGCTGATAGCTTCCTTCCAGTATTTCATAGCAATGTTCTTTTCAATCATTAGAGTCCTTGCATAGTCCATGATAGATCTGTTCCTTCTTTCGGCTATTCCATTCTACTCAGGAGTTCTCGGGGCTGATACTTGTCTTTTGATTCCTCTTTCAATGCAGAAATTATTGAATTCATGGGAGATGAATTCACCATCTCTATCTGATCTCTTTTATTCTTTTTCCTATTTCCTTTTCTACTCTTTCTAAATACCATTTGAACTTCTCAAATGCTTCAGACTTTTCTCTTAAATACATAACAGTCATCATTCTAGAATAATCATCAACAAAGAGAATAAAGAATTTTTCTCTGGTATAGCTCTCAATTCCAATAGGTCCACATAAATCAGTATGCACAATTTCCAAAATATCTTCACACTGATAGTTTTTACTTTTGAAACTAGACTTTCCCATTTTACCAATTTGACAATTCTTGCATAGACCAACATCAGGTTTCTTCAAAGTAGGAATACCTCTTACTTTCTTGAATTTTCTTATTTTCATCATGTTGTCAAAATTTACATGACATAACCTTTTGTGCCATAACCAACTTTCTTCAATTTGAGCAATAAAACATGAGTAATCACCAAGATCAAGATAAAATAGGTTACCTTTGGTTTGTTTTCCTGATCCTATCAGTTTTCCTTTGTCATCCAGCAGTCTTGCTTTGCCATTCATGAATTCAACCTTGAATCCAATGTTGATTAGCTATGCTACACTTAGAAGATTATGCTTTAGTCCTTCGACCCAATATGCATTATCACATATAAGTTCTTTGGTTAATGAAATTTGTCCCTTTCCTTTTATACAATAGGGTTCATTGTTTCCAAACCTTACATTACCACCATCAAAGTTTTCAAAGTGTTCAAACTTGGCCCTGTCACTAGTCATATGATGTGAACATCCACTGTCTATAATCCATGTATCATTCTTGCTTATATGAGAGATAAGTGTCATCTCATCTTCATCATTATCAGATTCATCTTTTACAGCAATGAAAACAATTTCTTCTTCACTATCATCCGAATCTTTAGCTAAAAAACATGTTTTCTTACCTTTATCCTTAAATGATTTGAAATTTTTCTTGCCATTGTACTTGTAATTTTTATTCTCATCTTTGCTTTGCTTGTTTGGACACCTAGCTGCAATATGACCAATTTCTTCACATGAAAAATAGATTAAGGGAGTTTTACCTTTGTATTTTCCTCTACCTCTTGAATACTTCTTTGCAAGTAATGCTTCAATAACTTCAAGATCACTATCAGAACTTTCCTTTGATTCTTCTTCACTTTCTGATTGGATTTTCTTCCCTTTCTTGAGTGAAAGTTTGGCCTCAAAAGCTGATTCAATATTTTTAGAAGTTGGAACATAGTTGTCATAGTTATCCAGTTCAAAGGCTGTCAATCTTCCAACTAAGGCATCCAAAGTTATATTGTGATTTTCTTCACATCTTCTTTCTTGAATAACAGAAACTCTTATTGCATAAATAAGGAGTAATGTTCTAAGAACCTTACTTATAACTATTTCATCATCAATTTTTCTTCTAGAAGCTCTGGTTACACTAACACTTGTCTTGATCCTTTCAACATATTTTGCAATGTTTTCTTCTTCTCTCATTTTCATTTGATCAAACTATCCTCTTAGGCTCTCTGCTTTGGCTCTCTTCACATTTTCATCACCACCATAGATTTTTTTTAGCTTGTTCCACATTTCATGAGCAGTTGTGCAATCTTTGATTTCATCAAATTCTTCATAGCTAAGAGCTGATGCAATGTCTATCATCATAGTGTTATGGTTCTTCTTCTCTGCAATGTCTTCAACAGTTAATGTGCCAGTAGGAATTGTATATTCTTGATCAATATATTTGCATCCTAAATCACCAATGGAAGCCAGATGTAGTCTCATGAGACCTTGCCATGATGAAAAGTTATTTCTGTTAAGCCTTGGAATTTCTCTTTTGTAAGACATCCTGATCTTTAGCTTAGGTCCTTGAAACCCTTCCTGCAAGCACCAAAAGCTCTGATACCAATTGTTGGAAATATAGATGCAGTAACTGAGAGGGGGGGGGTGAATCAGTTAACCACAAAAATATTACCACTGATCCCTTAAATATTTCAACAAATTATTTACTGTGCCACTCGGTAAATATATAGAGAAATGCTGAAAACTTGATCCTTGAAGTGTGTAATAATTAAACTATTCTTAAGCATTCATCACTGATTAACTTACATGAATAAAGAAAATAACATGAACACAAGAGACACCAAATTTACCATGGAAACCCAATATGGGAAAAACCACCAATGTAACTAGTTACTATTTTTCACTCTTCTGAAGTGATGCTCGGTTAGAAGCCAACCCAGTAAAAGGTTACAAAACACACTGTTAGGTGTGACCTTGTTAGAGGATTTAATCACCCTGCTAGGAGTGGCCTTGTGAGAGGTCTTGAAACAATTCAATAGAACTGTTACCTTGTTAGAGGATTTATAAAATGGTTGTTAAACCAACTCGGTTAAGAGATTTTAATATCACTGCTACAATTGCTAGAGAGTAACAATGAAATGACCTCCAACTAAATTGTTGAATATAGATCTTTGTTCTGTTTCACTAGATCCTTACTGATCAATTAAATCTTTGCTGCTCCTCAAGGATATCTGACCATCCTTCAAAATTTGCACACACCTTTCTTCAAAATGATTTCTGCATGCTGTATATCTCTTATTCACCACTTGACCTTCTATATATATATGCCATTTCATAATCATTTAGATTTTCAAGTCGGCACTAATAATTATTGTAACAGTCGGCTAGGATAAACAAACTGTAATAACAAAATTCTTTGAAAGGGCTGACCTTGCTCAGTAAACATTAATCTTGAAAAGATTTCCTTCGGTGACCGAGAGAACTCTATAACCACGGTGAATTTGGAAACATCCTTTGGAGACTAAGAGAGCTTGGTAACCACTAATTTTCCTTCGATAAACGAGGAGGCTCGGTTAACACTGTTACCCTGTCATGTTTCCTTTAGACACCTAAGAGAACTCGGTAAACACTAAAAACTTCCTAGCTGACCGACTGAGCTCGGTAGATACTGAGAACCACTTAGCTGACTGACTAAACTTGGTAG
The DNA here is from genome assembly GCA_027943335.1 of Chamaecyparis obtusa. Taxonomy (NCBI): domain Eukaryota; kingdom Viridiplantae; phylum Streptophyta; class Pinopsida; order Cupressales; family Cupressaceae; genus Chamaecyparis; species Chamaecyparis obtusa. The sequence continues at coordinate 330,816 of BSBK01005588.1, read as the reverse complement.
ATACTCAGAGCGATAATTGATATGACATTTGTGTGACATCAAAGACAACACATAGCTAATCCAATAATGTCCTTCAGACAATTGTATCCAATGTGATCGAAATCAAAATGAGATAGAGAAGAAATAGAAAGTTGATAAATTTGATCAAATCAAACTAAAAATAAGGTTCTTGATGTAAGATGAAAGATATAAGGATCACAGAACCAAGGTAGATCATCAAGCATGAAAAATTATGCCCCAAGGTTGAATTAGAAGAAAAGAAGTGGGGTGAAATTGAATGGAAGATAGAAGTTTGGAAGAGGTGGAAAGAAATGGAGAGAAGAAAGAGAATTTTCCTTAAGAAAGAGAATGCCCCAAAATCAATCAACTATTTAAGGTCAAAATTTTTGATTGAGATCATGAAAGAAGATAAAGAAATGAAGATCAAAACATGACCACAATTTATTAAAAGTCCAAAAGAAAGATGAAGGAAAACCCTCTCAAACTCATAATGCAACCTAAAAATGCAAATTAAGATGAAGTCTAACAATGCAAGCTACATGAAAATACAAAAGTGTACTTGCAATAGAGAAACTATAACATAGGATTTTGTGTTCATCATTCATTAGAGAATGTTAATGAACTTATTTTCATCATTGGACCATTATTAACGAACATCAAAAAATCACATAATCATCACTAGTCACAAGCGCAACTATGAAGATATGAATGTGATTTATAGCGGATTGGAATGTGGAAATATTCTAACATAAGCATCAAAGACATAAAGGTCAAGATTACTTCGATGTCAGCTTACCCAATTTAATGTATCAAAACCACACTTCCATCAAGGCATAGATGATGGGATGACCATAAGAACAGTTGTGCAAAAATAGTCAAGGATGATGTCCCAAATCTCCTAAGTGTTTCAAGAGGACAAAAAGAGACACTCCAAAGTTTCAAGACCACACCCACAAGCAGAAAGAAAATAAAAACATGCCCCATGCCCCAAGTCCTCTAGCTATGCATACTAGAGAGACTTATTAGACAAGGATACTCAACAAAAATCAATAACAAGCAACACACAAAGAAAATATCATGAGATAGCTCAAGAATTAATTATTGTGTTTAAAAATTTAAGTGTTTTAATTGATATTGAGTTCTGAGGATAAGGATTGAATGCTTGCAAGAAGGTAAGTTCACTTGACAAAACTGGGTAAGACCTATTTATAACTAAATGTGGACCTCTTATTCAGCCATATACTTCAACATAGCCTTTACTCATCAGCCACATACAAAAATGAATATGAATTACTCATTTCATACGCTCGTATGAATTGACCTATTGCCTCCTATTTAGGTGGGGTTTTGAGTAACTGTCAGAATTGAGAGTCCAACAACCATAGACCAAGCTCTAAAACAAAGGATTTAATGCTAGAAAATGAATGTAATAGAAATTAAGCTAGAAAGAGAATGCAATATTAATCTAAGAAACTTGTAATAAAAGAAGCATTAATCTAAGAACATGGTAAGAAAACTAAATTAAGCATGAAAATGCATCATTATACTAAGAAAGGAAATTACTCTACTATGCAAAATGATTATAGCTTTTGAATGTAAAAAGTGAGACAATAATTCGACAGTGATTTGATACTTTACAAATTGCCTCCCCAAATAAGGAATGAGAGGGTTCTATTATAGAAGTGCCCAAGTGGAGATTGAAGAGTTTCTTGCAAAGAAATGGTCGACCTTTCATCTCCTTGGTTAGAGGTGAAACAATTTGGAGAGATTATTTAATTAAATAAATGAAATATGGCCACATGGGTGACTTTTCCAATTAATTGAATAATTAAATCCAAATGAGGATATTTCATTTAAAGAACTAAATATTATTTAATTCCTCTTGATGTGTATTAGCTAAAAGGGTTGGAATTAATTTAATTAGAGTGCTAGGACTTTGTAATTAAATTAATTGATCATAGGGTTTATTTAGCCAATAAATGTTAATATTTTAGGAATTAAATATAGCATGTGATTAATGCAAATTTGAGGTTTTTTGCATTTGACACTAAGTCAAGTAAAGTCAATTAGGAGATAGAATTGCCTAGTACAATAGGACATTGATGATGTAGAAATTTGAAGAAAAGAAACTAAATGCGCCAAAATTGGTTACGAACACAAGATGCCAATTTTGGGGGATTACATTTTGCCCCTCTTTGAATTGATGTGTGAGCAGTGTGTTGATTCAAAGAATAGTTTGATGTGACATTTGATGAGGTTTTTAGGATTATCTCTAGAACAAAGCTTAATCCTCGGAAGTTGAGGTTAGATCGCCAAGACACTAATTAGAACGAGTTGTAGAATCATCTCCAGAATGAAGCTTGATTCTCTAAAGCCTAAGTTAGATTGTGAAGACATCAGTGAGATTACCACTTTTAGATAAGACTGTCCCTAGAATAAGGTGCAATCTTTAGGAGTCAGGGTTAGATTTCCCCAATACCTATTGATTAAATGATAACTGATGTAGATTTCAGGACTATCTCCTCCGAGACCTGGGTTAGATTGCCCTGATATCGGTTAGAAAGAGCTTTTGAGAGCCATCTCAGAATGAAGCTTAGTCCTCCGAGACCTGGGTTAGATTGCCCCAATACTGGTTAGAAAGAGCTTTCAAGAGCCATCTCTAGAATGAAGCTTGAATTTCAAGGATTAGGTTAGATTGCCCCAATACCTAATGAGATTTTGAAAACCATCTCAAGAATGAAGCTTGATCTGAGTTAGATTGCTCATATACCTAACAGATAGATGACAAGATGACAAGATGTGAGGCACACAGATGCCCCTAATGATAAGGACTTTTTATTTAGATCAGATTGATTTGAGATTGATTCGATAGAATTCAATGATGTGATCATCCTACCCCCTTGGGAGCGAAATCAAAAGATGACACATCATAAAGATGATTGACAGTAAAAGGTTGCAGATTAGAGATCTAGAAGAACTTAGAATAGATTATGGAAGAATCAAGAAGATGTAGAAGTGATCTAAGGTGATCTGGAGGTCCTGTTGACCAAGTTTGACCATAGTTGACCAGATTTAACATTTGGTGAAAAAGATGGAGTTGATAAAATGATGATGAGATGAGATTTTGGCAAGAAAACAACTTCAGGAGGTCGACTGCACAAGCGTTTGATCATGTTGATCCTAGAAATTTAAAACATGATTTTGATCTATCTAGAAGTGTCAAATTTTGATTTTGATCCTAAAAATGGATTCGTAGCGGTTGATCTAGCCAACGGTGAATTTTTCACCCAAAACGGAGCACTTTTGAAAATTAGGTCAAAACCTATATAAGGCTTGGGGGGTCATTTTCAATTCATTATTCACTTTTGTCTTTAGTGATTTTGAGAGCTCTGAGAAAAATGGAGAATGTGCCAGTGAGATTGCACAGATTTGAGTGCTCCTATCATCACAACTAGCTAGTAGAGTACGACCCACCTGTGAGTAGTCAAAAAATCAGCTTACATTTCAATTTTTTATTGCTTTTTAGGAGATTAGGCTAGATTTAGGGCATTTTAGGAAGTTTCTTGCCAAAGTTTGTGCGAGGAAATGATTTCCTCACGTGGATCTAGAATGTGTCTTGCACGAGGAAAGACCCAAAGAGGGCTTCCTTGCATGGGGTACCTCCACGGGCTCACCCGAGGTGGTCGTCGATGCCGCATGAGAAACCCTCCTCAGGGGGGATTTCTCACATGAGCTGAGACAAAGTCTCATGCAACAGAAAAATCTCATGCGAGGCTCCTAATTCCTCATGCAGGAAATTGTTGTAGAAAATGAAAAGTTAAGCCCAAGTATGCATAAAATTTTCCAAGTAGAGAATCTAAGAAACATGTTTAGGATAGGTGGGTACTTTCAATTGTTGTTATTGCTTTGAAAACCATCATGATTGAGATAATGATTGAGTGTTGTCACTTTCATTATAGGTTGACTTCCTAGATATTGTATTTTGATTGCACCACCCTATTATTGGGGAGCTAGTGCGTTGTCTGGATGACGTAGAGAATGCACACATCGACGGATTAGGACTGTCTTATCTGCGTGATATACCTGACATTAGGGTAAATCATAGATTACTAGGTGCATTGGTTGAGTGTTTCCACTCGAAGATGAACACTTTTCACTTGCCATAGGGGGAGATGATAGTCACCCCAAAGGATATTTATAGGATCTTGAGAGTACCATTCCACAGCCCACGCGTGGAGTACAATGTACAGCCAAGGGTGGGCACTTTGGCACTACGGGCCATATTTCAAGATGATCTAGTGATGGGTCAGGCTATCTTGTTAGAGGAGCTAATTAGAGATTACAGTGTGGGGCACAGATTAGCGGTTGTACTAGCAGTGTTTCTGTGTTGCTATCTGATGCTAGAAAAAGGGTAGCATGGGCTGGAGTGTGGCTGGGGATGCATACTGTAAAGGATTTTGGAGTGGCCAGCCATGAGATTTGGATGGGGCTAGTGCATGTTGGCATAGATGTATCATGAGGTACATGAGATCATGTATCATGATGCATGGACTATGGTAGTAGGAGTTTTTGTGTTACAGATATGGACTTGGGAGCATCCCCCCATGTGTAGGCCAATTTTTCATGACACTAGGCAGCCTTTAGAGCCCTATATATATAGGTACGGAGGCCCTATGACCTATCCAATGCTAGGTAAGACTGAGCAATGGAGGGCTTAGATAGATAACATGGTGGTAGTTGTATGGTGACCATGGGCAATGATAGAGGTCTGCAATGACACTAGGCATGAGCTTCCTCATATGTTTTGTTCACGTCCTCTAATAGGTTGTACCATCAGTATTATTGAGCGGTTCCCTTTATCACAGGTCCTGAGGTAGTTTGGGAGGCCATAGGACATTTCACAGGAGTATTGTGCCTATGCTTTCTTTTTTGATGAGGTGAAGAAGGGATGGTGAGAGAGGTTAGACTAGGGACATTGCATGATAGAGGCACAGGTGGTACCAGCCCGATGGGACTATATGGTGGTTGTTACAGATGCAGGGATGTCACTGGTGTACAGGGATCATTTATTGGCACAACCATTCCCTAGATTCATGGATCCTATTGGTATGGGCCACCAGGAAGAGGAGGTAGTGCATCTACCACCATAGCAGTAGGCAATGCAATAGTAGGTACCCCAGTATAGGACTAGATAGATTGCCATTCCTCCTAGGCAGATGGGTATAGATTCTGGTGCAGGGAGCAGCGGGGGTCAAGAGAGATCCATGAGGCAGAGGATAGGTGATACATCATAGCAGAAACCTCCTAACAAGGAGGCACAGGTTGAGGACACAGTCATGCAAGATCAAGATACATAGGGACCACCTCCTGGAGATCAGGTTGCACAGCTACAGGAGGCACTACGAAGGAGCTAAGATAGGGTGCGGTAGGTGTAGAGAGAGCTAGCAGATCGGGACATATAGGTTGCCATCCGGGATACCCAGATAGAAGAGAGGGACAAAGAGATTAGAGGATTATGAGATGATCTAGCAAGGGCATATATTGAAACTTGATATGAGGCTACCCAGGTAGCTTACTACTATGCAACGTATGTTGGTATAGTTCTAGAGGTAGTGGACCAGGTTCCACAATTTTCATAGTATTCCAGAGCACCATCAGTTCTACAGGGACCTCCACTACAGGGACCACCACAAGTAGACATGCTACCTCCTCCACCTCCTCCAAGTGGTGATGGTTAGAGTTAGATTAGGAGATAGATTTGATGCATTGTAGCCTATTTTTGATAGACTATGCTCGAGTAGCACCATTATTTTGTATACTAACATTCGATCGATATATATATGAGCTCATCTTTTTTTGGTATTATTGTATATGTCATTTATTGCTTTCATGTTGATGCTTTATGAGATGTATGCTAAATGACTAATGTATGGATTAAATATGAGTTGCAAATGAATATGTATGAGATGCACATGGTTCCTTTATTTGTGTATGGATGAAATGCACATGTTTTTGTTATATATGTATGCAATGTGAAATGCAATGATAGATAATGAAATGTATGATTTGATTTATGCTTATGATGGATGCACATGTATATGAATATGTAGGTGTAGAATGTATGCATATGAGTTTATGGTAATGAAATTTGTGAATGCAATGGAAATGCAATGTATATGGTACTAATCATCTCATGCAGGATATTGCAATACACAACAAGTACTAACCAAAATAACATTTTTGAAGATTAAGAGCGAGGATTAGACACTTGTGCAATCAAGATGAACCCGGGACATGAGATGAGAACCCTCGATGAATAATTCTAGAAGAATACCATGAAGTGAGCATCAAACACTATCGCTACACAAGTCTAGAATGAAAATGCAAGCCTAAGCTAGATGCAATCCCTAGGACTTGGTTGGCGGACCCATTAGATAATTATCATCATAGAGTTTTTAGTATCGGGTGATCGTAGGATGTCATACAACCCTCATTGACATTGCAATCATGAGAATATGCATATGAAATTAGCCTTAGATTTGTTGGAATGAGGTATAAGCATTAAGGCACAAGAAGCTAGAATGACCTGAACACTTATTCCTTTTGATTTAGCAAGTTAACATAAGCATCAAAGCACAGTTACTAGAATGACCCAAATGTTGCTTGCACACAAACACACTAGACACATGAGAGTTCCTCCTTTTTCTAAGTGATTGATAGTAATTTTGAAGAATGCTCGCAGTGACCCTTACATTCACTTCACAGGATGAGCATTTGCAATTTCACTTGTAGCAGAAAGAAGACACTCAAATAGACAAGGAGTAGAACCAACCTCACCAAAGTTTCCATATAAAAAGGAGTCAAGGTACACATGGCCATCCAACATGAGATGAAGGCTCTTATAGTGGACACCCCTCTTATACAAATCCTTTGGATCATTGGAATTAAACCAGAAAATAGAAAGAAAAGAAAAGACCATGCCCCCCATTCTTCGCTTCTCTTGGTCAAGATAGACGTCTGTGAGTTGCTTGGGGAGGAATGATAAAACAAAAGAACAAACACACAAGGAAAATCTCAGCATGTCTTAGAGAATTACAAATCCAATTTCAATTTCAGTTTGAAGTTTAAGCAGATTGATGTCAGATCAAAAGGATACAGCGCGAGAAGTCTCAATAGGATGATGATAGTAGGCAAACATGGTGAGAACCACTGGTGACTGATGCGAGAGAGATTCTCAAGGAGAGATCGAAGTGCGAACGGAGTATCAACAAGTAGATGCAGTGAGAACCACTGGTGACTGATACAAGAGATCCTTAAGGAGAGAGATCTAAGAGTGAATGTAACATCAGCAAGCAGACATAGTGAGAACCACTAATGACTGATGTAAGGAAGATCCTTTGAAAGTGATAGGACAATGCCCCCCAGACCAAGAAGGTGCCCCTAAGGTGTGACTAGTTTCAATCCATGTAGATTCAAGCATAATCTTGAAAATAACTTAGAGCGAGTGCATGAGCTAGCAAACTAAAGAGGGAAAGAAAACTAAAGCAGGAAAGCAAGGAGTAGTTGTACAGAGCCAAGTGGTGCTAAAAGAGGTAGAGCTTTGTGGAACAAGAGGCACCTATTTACTAGGTTTTCACCATCTTGGCAAAAATTCTATTTTTGCTACCATGATGCCTATTTGCTAGGTTTTCATCAATGGCACATTTTTTCTTTTTCAATTTTTTTTGTATTTTTGTATTTTCAATTTTTTTGTATTTTTTGAATTTTCAATTTTTTGTATTTTTTGAATTTTTTATTTTTTTGTATTTTTTGTATTTTTTATTTTTTTGTATTTTTTGTATTTTTTATTTTTTTGGTATTATGAAGATGCCTATTTACCAAGTTTTCACTAGGATAATAGATGCATCAAAGTGCCTATTTACCAAGTTTTCACTAATATGATCATTTTTTCAGCACATTTTGTAATTTTTAGGATTTTTTCAAAATTAAGTATATACAAGGAGCATGCAGAAGATGTCTCAGCTGTAGAATCACTTTAGGTGCAACGTGTTGATCAGAACTTTGAGGTTTTCTCCTTCAATAGTAGAGAGTTGATAGGCACCAGACCCAAACATTGCAATGATAACATATAGACCAAGCCAATTTGGTTCAAACTTTCCCTTTTGGATCTGCTATTGTTGATTCTTGGGGTTCTCTCTTAGGATAAGATCACCCACTTGGAATTCCCTTGGTCTGACTTTCTTATTGTAGCTCTTAGACATCCTCTTCTGATACACTCTAAGATGATCAAACATCACCTGTCGATGTTCATCCAGTAATTCTAGCTCCTACAGCTGAGATATTCTAGTATCTTCATTAGTAATGAGGCCCTTCAGAGAGACTCACAAATTAGGAATCTCAAACTCAATTGGTAGCACAACATCCACTCCGTACACCAAAGCAAAGGGTGTGGCCCCTTTTGGTGTTCTTATACTTGTGCGGTAAGCCCATAGAGATGGATTAATCTAGAGGTGCTAGTCCCATCCAGATTTGTGAACTGTGTGATGCATGATCTTGAGAATCATCTTGTTGGATGCTCTCACCTATCCATTACCCTTGGGATAATAGATGGAAGACCAATGCTGAATGATTTTGAAATTAGTGCATAATTCTTTCAGATCCTTGTTCTTGAACCGCTCCCCATTGTCATTGATTATTGAGGAGGGTACACCATACCTACAGATGATGTAATTCAGTATAAAGCTGGCTACATATTTTCCATTAGCTATGGTCAGAGGTACTACCTCAACCCATTTAGTAAAATAATCTATAGCGGTGATAATGAACTTGTGTCCTCTCGAGGAAGAAGGATGAATCTAACCCACCAAATCAAAGCCCCATTTCTGAAATGGCCAAAAATTGATGAAGGGAATGAGCTCCTTGGTAGGAATGTGAATCAAATTTCCATGTAGCTGACACTATTTGCAAGATTTGGAATATTGTGTAGCTTCTTTTTCCATATCTGGCCAATAGTAACCAGCTCTAATAAGCTTATGAGCTAATGTCAGGCCGCTCGAATGAGAACCATAGATGCCTTCATGCACCTCAACTAACACATGTTTAGACTTGTCAGGCTCTAAAAACATAAGGAGGGTACCTTCTAGACCTCGCCTATACAAATTGTTAGCTACAATGAGATAGCATGAAGCATTGCAGATTAGTTCATGTTTCTCATTCCAGGTGTAAGTGTATGGAATGATCTGGTCATAGAGGTAGGAGTAGATATGATGGTAGTGGGATGAATCATGTCCAATGAATGAATAGATCATCCTACATTCAAGGGTATTGTAGGCTAGGTAGCATAATGTTTCCACCAGGAATTCATGTTAGAAGTCATTTTTCGCCATCTGTAACATAGAGGCAAGAGTAGCCATTGCATCATCTACTTTGTTATCTACTCTCAGAACTTGTTGGAAAGTGATATGTGCAAAGTATTTTCTTAGATCATTGACCATCCATTTATAAGGCACCAACTTTTCATCCTTTGTCTGATAGACATCATTGACCTAATTGATGACCAATTATGAGTCTCCAAATACTTTAAGTTCATCCACACACCATTCTATGGCTATCTTCATGCCATTGATTAGGGCTTCATACTCAGCAATGTTATTTGTACAAGGAAACAACATTTTGTATGCCTTTGGTAAAGAGTACCTCTATGGGGTAATGAACAATATTCTGGCACCTGACCCCTACTAGGTGAATGATCCATCAAAGAACATATTCCATGTTTGATGTGTAAGAAACATTATGGACTCATCTAGAAACTCAATGTTCAATGGTTTATGATCTTTGAGATGAGCTTCTACCAACTAATCTGCAATTACTTGTCCTTTGATAGCCTTTCTCTCTACATACTCAATGTCAAACTCACTGAGTATCAAGACCCACTTTTCCAGTCTACCTATGAGGGAAGCTTTGCTGAGTAGATACTTTAATGGATCAATTTTAGCAATGAGATGTGTGGTGTGAGAAAGCATGTAGTGCCATAATTTTTGTGAAGTAAACACCACTACTAGGCAAGCCTTCTCTATGATAGAATAATTTGATTCATATGAAACGAGTGTTCTATTGATGTAATAAATAGCTCCTTCCTTGTTATTTTGATCTTCTTGAGCCAACAAGGCACCCAAAGATGTATTTGTAGCTGAAATGTAAAGGATTAGCAGCTTCCCATGAATAGGAGGCATCAGTATTGGTGGATTTGTAAGGTATTGTTTGATCTATGTGAGCCCTTTGTCACAGTCTTCATTCCACTCATAAGTCACACCTTTATGTAAAGTCTTGGTGAATGGCTGTGAATTGTCTGCTAGTTGTGCAATGAAGTGTCAGATAGACTATAACTGACCTTGGAGACCTCTCATCTAATTGATGTTGCACGGTGGAGGCATTTCCATGATAGCTTGAACTTTCTCAAGATCTACCTCTATGCCTTTGGAAAATATGATGTAACCCAATAGCTTTCCATAAGTGACACCAAATGCACACATTTTTTGGTTGAGCCTCAGACTAAATTATTCCATTTGATCTAGTATAGGACCTAGATTTGTAAGATGTTCTTTTCGTTGCATGCTCTTAGCCAAAGTGTCATCCACATAGTCTTCCATTATTTTGTGTATCATGTCATGAAAGATAGCGGTGACAACCCTTTGATATGTAGCTCCAGCATTTTTAAGTCCGAAGGGCATGACATTCCAACAAAAAGTTCCCCAAGCACAAGTGAAGGTTGTCTTTTCTTGATCTTCTAGCATGATCTTTATCTGATTGTAACTAGAGAAACCATCCATTAGAGAGTACATTTCATCACCAGCTATCATGTCCACAATCATGTCAATGTTGGGTAATGGGAAGTCATCTTTAGGACATGCTTTATTCAGGTCCCAGAAATCTGTGGAGACTTGAATGGATTTATCATGCTTAGAAACTAGAAAAATATTGGAAATCCATTTCATGTAGTCAATGGCTCTGATGAAACCATCTTTGAGAAGTTTTTCTAACTCTGCCTTGACTAAGAGTGCCTAATGTGGATGCATCTTATGAAGCTTTTATTTGACAGGCTTAATGCCTAGTGCAATAGACAAGTTATGCATGATTAGGTTGGGATACAATCCAGGCATATTAGAGTAAGTCCATGCAAAATTGACTTTCTTGCTTTGAAAGAAACTAGTGAATCCTTCTTTCTCTTATGTAGATAATGACTGTGCCAAATGAATGATCTGAGGTATAGCTTCCATACCCAAGTTCACTGGCTAGGTCAGTTCAATCATCATTGATGATCTTTCTTGAAAATGACTTGGAAGTGTATCAAGTATCTCATACTTGGGTGCCTCAGAGAGGTTTTCACCCTCAAATACGTCTTTTATTTTTACTTTTTTCAGCTCTGACACTACTACAATGTGGTTTTCACCATCAAAGCACCTATTCTTTTTTCTTTTAATTTTATGACTAAGATGCTTGTTATCAGCTTCAGTCATGTTGACACTATCTTCACTGGTGGAAAACATTATAGGTTTGACAATGTTAAGGTAACAGGCAAGAGTATAGTCATTCTGGAACATAAGGACTTCACTAGATGGAGAGGGAGAGTTCTATTTGATGAGCTCAGGATGGTGGAGTGAAAGAGAACTAGTGGGTTCAAGTGCATTCATAGTATAGTCATCGAAACCATGGACAAGCAAGTTGAGACCTAAATAAATCTCATCCAGAGGTGTGTTTGATTCCCTTCAAGACCTCACGTCAGAAGTAGAGGGTATGTTAATGTTAGTGGAATCACACTCAGTTGTCCTAACACTAGACCCTTCACCTACTTTGAGAAGGTTTTCATACACATGAACAACATCTATATCTATATCAAAAGTTTCATCAGACAATGAATCAAACTCATACTCATGTGAGTCAGTGATGCTTGATATAGGAATTCCATCAACACTAGCTGTACCATCTGACTCATTTTCATCTCTTGTAGTATTAATGGTTTGCTAGTTTTGTTCTTTCTTGAATTACTCTTGAAAGGATGGTGGCATGTAAAACTCACCTACATAATTAGGATCAATAGTTTGGATTTCTATCAATCGCTCGTATGTCAATGGGGTTGCCAAGGCAGTGTCATCAGAATCACTGTCAGTCTCTACCATACTAACACATGGTACAAAGTCATCTAGTTCTGCAAGGAATGCAGCAAGATCTGGAGGAATGGGATAGGGAAAGATATCCTTGTCAGAGTTGTCCTCTAGATTTTCCACTATGGTAGTGTCTTTAGGTTCTGACTGAAATTCTAGTTCTGGTATAAACTTTTTAATCCCTAAATGAAATGGGATTTTCTTGAAGACTAGACCAGTGGTGTCTTTGGTTCGATGACCTATGGCTTCAATTGGTTCAAGTAATCCATTGTCATTCACCCCTATAGGGCCACTCCCTTTGTAACAAAAGTGCTTCATGATTTTGAAGGCTTCATTGTATGGTTCTTGTTCTAAGTCATGAGCTAGAGTGATTGTTTTAGATGTGTCTTTACCTTTATAAACCCAAGCTATAATGGCCCTATCCTTATCCTCATCTTCTAGTGGTGTTGTGGCCCATAAAAAGGCACCATCATAGACTATTTGAGGAGAAATGACAAAGGGTTTATTCCTCTCAGAAGGTCTCCCATAGGAATGTGGAGATGGAGGAAGAGCTTCTAATGACAACACAGGTTCAATTTGATATCCCCCCATGCCTGTATCTTTGAGTTTCAGAGTTTGTTCCATTTCTTTGATTTTGGCATTGAAGAATTTAGTAGACTCTCTATTGGTTGGGACAAGGCTGTCACCAGATTGTGTGAGTGTATTGCAAGAATATTCCATATTGGCAGGTACTGTTACTTCTACTCTGTGAAATGGGAACTTGATACATTGATGATATGTGGATAGAACTTCTTACATTTCATGAATTCGTGGTCTTCCCAATAGTATGTTGTATAAAAGAGGAATATCTATAACTTGATAGATGACATCCTTCTCAATAGGTCCAGCTTGGATTGGCAGCACAACCAGACCTTTGGATTTTTGTTCATCTTCATCATATGCCTTGATGGTGATTTTATTGTGGGCATCTATGTAATATTCATCATAGCCTAATTGGGTGAGCAGCTTATCAGAGAAAACATTAAGGCCAGCACCATTATCAATGAGGATGCAATGGATGCGCTTTGGGCCTATCATGACTTCAATATGTAGAGGGGAATTTTTTGGATGGCTCAATGAATGGTCATCTTCCTTGGAGAAAGATATATAATGGGGTGAGGTCAAGTGACCCACCATGGATTGAAATCGGTCAAGATCCAAATCTTTTGGGATATTTGCCTCAGTGAAGGCTTTATCAAGAATCTTCCTATGAGTAGGTGAGATCTTCAACAGCTCAAAGATAGTGATTTGAGCATTGGTACGTTGCAACTAGTTTAGGATGTTGTAATTAGTAGTGCTAAGCGTGGGGACCAATTTTGAGTTCTTGTTAGTAGGGCCAACAATAGTTTTATCCATAGGTTGTTTCAGTGTGGATGTGGAAGGCTCGGGGCCTTTAAGAACAATCTTCACACAAGATCAGGTAACAACATTTGCATAATCCTGAGATTGTTCTAATTTGTAAGAGGGAGAAGCAGGGCCTCATAGGACAAACAAAGTCTTAGCCTTAGGGGCATCTTCACTCTCTTTTATGGTGATCACATCATAGTATTCGGCCTCAACAGGTTCAACCATATTAATAACATTGTTGTTGGTAGTGTATGTGTAGTTAACCTTAGTGTTGGAATTCTTGGCCTTAGAAGATTCACCATTCTTATGAGGAGGAAAGGGGTCCTTACATGCCTGATGATCTAAATTCTTGTTATGACCACTCAACAATATCACCATTGTCGATAAAATCTTGGATCTTATGTCGAAGCTTAATGCAGTTGAAAGTCTTATGACCCTTATTTTGATGGTAATCATAGTATGCAGCTTCATTCCACCAAGAAGGTCATGGTTGTGGATCATAAGGATGAAAATTTTCCAGAGGAGTGAGTATTTGGTTTTGCATGAGGGTCTTGTAAACCACGTTAAGGGGTTCTCATAGGGAAGTGAACTCGCATTTGGGTCGAGAGATCCAAGGTTTGTTTCTGGAAAATCTAGAAGGTTGTTGAGTATCTATCATAGCCTTTTCAGTGGCTTTGGCTTCCTGGATACTGGAGTTAAGGTTGAAAACAACCTTTGAAGGTTTTGGGGTCACATTATCAACAACTCCATCATTCACAACATCCTAGTTTTTTTTGACAAACTTACCTTTGTCTTTTCTTGAGGAGGAAGACCCCTATTTATTATCCTTGTGCAAAGTCAACTCTCCTTTCTTGACCATGAAAGCTTCTATCCTCACAGTTTGTTTAATCATATTATCAAAAGTTAGGGGGCCTTGTAGATGTACTTGATACCCAAAATCAAGGACAAGATTGTCTCAAAAGATATCGAGCTTTTCAGACTCAGGTAGTTTGTAAGGATATTTTGTATAGAGTTGTCTCCATCTTTGGAGAAATGTCAACAAAGGTTCACCTTATTTTTGCTTCAGATTGCAAAGGTCTCAGATATTAACTAGATGCTAGATATTTTGTGAATAGTACTAGAGGAACAAATTGGAAATCTCATCAAAAGACCTGATGCCAGTGGGTAGTCAAGAGAACCACTCCATAGCTGATTCACCCAAGCTACATGGAAAGAGACACATGAGGTAAGTATGATCATGTATGAAATCCATGGATAGAGCACCAAACTCTCTCAAGTGATCTTGGGGATTAGTAGTACCCATATATTTATCATACTTGGGAATTTCTATGCCTTTGGGAAAAGGTGGCATGTGAAGACTTTTATCGAAGGGGAAAGGAAAGATGTTTTCCAATGTGAACTATTGTGCTCATTTATCCTTATCCTTCACAAGCTGATTGATTTGGTCTTGCATGTCTCGAACCAACTTTTTTAGCTTAGCGGTCTCAGATTCCTCTTCTTTGACCACAAGTGTCTGTACTTTGAATTCTGGGGGTAACTTGGCCCCTTGTTTGGCCAGTTCTAGAAAGTATTTCTCCTTCTCTTCTACAAGGAGAATTTCCATCATCTTGAGAAGACTTCTAATGGCTTTTGCAGCATCTATGTTGTTTTGGGTTATCTCCTCATCATCATTACCAAGAATTTCAAAAATTATTGGGGATTGATATAGATGTTCATTTTGAGATTGATCATGATGCTAGTCATTTCAAAATAGATCATGATGCTGGTCATTTCAAGATTGATCATGACTTTTTCTGAATTCACCCTCTTGGTATTGGTATTGTTCTTCCATCTTGTTAGTGTGTGAGTGTGCAATGTGTACAAACTTAGTATGAGTGTGTGTAGTATGCCGAGAGGTTGTGGCAATTGGGTTGATAGGGTCAATAGGGTCAAGTTCATATGGTGACCTTTCAGAGTTTTGCTAGTCTCAGAACAATGGGTTATGTTGTTCTTGAAACAATAAGTCAGGTTGTTTTTGAAACAACAAATTATAACACTCCTAGAATACTAGATTCCAATTCAAACTGATGTCTATACGAAACAAATATCTGACACTAGGTTGATTGATAGGAGATGAGGATCGAGATGGGCTCTCTTTTGAGGCAACTAACAAGATGGAACGTGAGGATCCCTCGTAGCACTCAAATTCTATGATGGGTTTGGAATGACTTATTCCTTGGTTGTGAGATCTACCTCTACCTTGTCCATTACCATGTAAGGGGAATGTATTGCCACTTCTAGTTGTAACAATCATAAAAAAAGATTAAGTAATGAGAGAGGACTTAGGATTATGCTCATAATTCTATCTCTGGGATAGCAAAAAAAGTGATAAAAGTGAGATGCACCCAGCACAAATCATCGAGAGTAAGGCTAGAATAGCCAAGATGTGACTATTGCATCGTAAGGTACAAGAGCACAGTAGGAAAAAGATAGACAATAGAGAGACAATGTGAGTTTAAGAAGTAATCATTTAGTTCTCAACCTAAGACACCTAGTTTTAGGTAGTGGACAATAGGAGAATAGGTAGACAGACCCCAGACAAGAACCAGATCAGACAGAAAGTTAACCAATCAATGAAAATTAGCTCACTATTTTGAAAATCAGGAGACAACCTTACACCAAGAAGTATTGTCTTGCATGAGGAAATGCTAAACTTCACGTGAAGATGTGCTATCTCATGTGAGGAAATGCACAAGAAACTAAAATATCATGCAGGAAATGACCAAAGTTTGATAGTTTGACACAGTTTTTGAGATAGAACCAGATTTCTAGACACAACATGAACTATTCTTTGGCAGAATTTCTAGTTTTCGGACTAATTCAAGATAGTTTTGAATCAGAAAATCTCAATTTGGGTGCTAAAACCAATCATTTACAAGCATAAAGTATGACCAATAAATAATGATGCAATCAGTAGTCACAAATAGTTATACCGAGGACAAAGCAACTCAAAAGAATCATGGGAGTCTTTGACAAGTTTGATCATGTTGGACGGTTTAAGACCCAAAACAAACACTCAGTTATCCCTATAAAGAAAATGGTAGAGAAGAGAAAATTTGTACCTCACAACTTATGTGCATGTGTTCACCTCACACAGCCGTGTCACCCCCTAGAGGGTGCCCATGTTTTTGGTGTTTCCAAGGACTCAATAATATATGTTCAAAGTTTACCCTTGAAGTAGGGGCTAGTGTCATATACCACCTTCAAATGTCCAGTTGCATGCCTATGATGAGAATCTAGGGGAGAGATTCTTCCCCCTCCCTGTGCAAAGATTATGTCTCCTTTCAGAGGTGAACTGGGTAGGCAACTAACTAAGATAGTGTTTAATAGGCTTCCATTCACACTAACCTTCAATGCCCCCAATACAGGGCTAGCGCCTCGCAGCCATACCGACACCTGAAAGTTATACACCCTCACAAGTAGGGCTAGGAGTGGCACCACTTAGTACAACAGACAGAGCTTTCTCAAGATGATAGTCATAGATCAAGAGAAAGAAGTTAACATGGATTTGGAGTCTTTAGACTCAACAAAGTTACTTTATTATAGTGAGGTGGAATCACCGCCAAAAGGTGTGTACTCACTTGGGTCATTCCTAGAGGTTCAACTTCTGGCAAGCCCTCTAAAGGTGACACAAACTTCACTTGGATTCAAGGGTCAGAGTTTTTTATTCTCTCAAAGAGAGAAGAGCATTATCCTCTACCTCTTCACCTTACCCAAACACACCAGACATGTCTATCACCGAGCTAACTCCTCTTCAACCAATCCACAAGCTTTTGGGTTTCTGATTCTCTCAAAGAGAGAAGAGCATAATCCCCTAACAAATGGGTGTGCTAAAGATTTTTTACCTTTCCTTGCTTCCCTAGGTATCTATCATGCTAGAAAAATCTAGGTTTGGGATTCATCCATGGGCATCACTTCCATGTAATGAAGAGCCTATTACCCTATCCTGCTATCAAGACCCTTAAGAAATCTTCACAAGGCCCTATTTAAACTATGTGAATAAAGCAGTAAACAAACAAAATGTTTTTAAAATGGCTTCAACAAACGTCTTGCAAACAAACCATCAGTAAGTATGCATAGTTATGTAATCTTCATCAAACGTCCTGCAGCCCACTGTTATGCTATGTTAGAAAAATAGAGATATGAAAATCACAACAAGTAGCAAATGTTAGAAAATAGTAACAGGAAATTGCAGAAACTAAAAATTTTAAAACTCTGATATCAGGACTCATGCGAGGAAATGCCAGAGCTAGAAAAACTTTGTCTGACAAAGTGGAAACATTCGCACAAGATTTTGTACCCAGGGATGTATAGATGTACAAATAGAGTGCAAAAATTTTTAAAAGTTTCAAAATTGATGAGGCCAAAAATCAATTTTCTACACCACGGTGGGCACCAAAATGTTTATAACTAAATGTAGACCTCTTATTCAGCCATAGAATTCAACATAGTCTTTACTCATCAGCCACATATGAAAATGAATATGAATTACTCATTTCGCATGCTCGTATGAATCGACATGTTGCCTCCTATTTAGGTGGGGTTTTGAGTAACTCTCAGAATTGAGAGTCCAACAACCATAGACCAAGCTCTAAAATGAAGGATTTAATGCTAGAAAATGAATGTAATTGAAATTAAGCTAGAATGAGAATGCAATATTAATCTAAGAAACTCGTAATGAAAGAAGCATTAATATAAGAACATGGTAAGCAAACTAAATTAAGCATGAAAATGCATCATTATATTGAGAAAGGAAATTACTCTACTATGCAAAATGATTATAGCTTTTGAATGTAAAAAGTGAGACAATAAGTTGACAGCGATTTGATACTCTAAAAATTGCCTCCCCAAATGAGGAATGAGAAGGTTCTATTATAGACGCGCCCAAGTGGAGATTGAACAGTTTCTTGCAAAGAAATAGTCAACCCTTCATCTCCTTGGTGGGAGGTGAAACAATTTGGAGAGATTATTTAATTAAATAAATGAAATATGGCCACATGGGTGACTTTTCCAATTACTTGAATAATTAAATCCAAATGAGGATATTTCATTTAAAGAACTAAATATTATTTAATTCCTCTTGATGTGTATTAGCTTAAAGGGTTGGAATTAATTTAATTAGAGTGCTAGGACTTTGTAATTAAATTAATTGATCATAGGGTTTATTTAGCCAATAAATGTCAATATTTTAGGAATTAAATATAGCATGTGATTAATGCAAATTTGAGGTTTTCTACATTTGACACTAAGTCGAGTAAAGTCAATTAGGAGATAGAATTGCCTAGTACAATAGAACTTTGATGATGTAGAAATTTGAAGAAAAGAGACTAAATGCGCCAAAATTGGTTAGGATCACAAGATGCCAATTTTGGGAGATTACAAGACCAAACTAATAAGTGTTGAAAAAAACTTGATGTCAGGGGTTGTGTTGAAAAATACAGTTGGGGTGGTGTTGATAAACATCATTTGTGAGGTGTCCTAAAGACTAACACATCCAAGAGACCAAAGCTAACCCAGTTATGCCCCCTAGATAAAGACAAAGACCAATTCCAAACCAAGGCAACAAGGACAAGGCATGATGGAGAAAGGCTAAGTGTCAAGGACACGCGCTAAGAAACAAGGGTGCAAAGGCCTCAAGTAGCACCCATTTCCAAGTTTTCACCACTTGGATTTTATTGCAATATTTATTTTATTTTGGAGATACATCAAAGATCCTATTGCTAGGTTTTCACTAAGATGATCATTTTTTCAGGACATTTTCTAATTTTTAGAATTGTTGACAATATATCATTTTTTAGGATTTTTTTAGGATCAATAAGTATGTACATGGATAGAACTTATTCAGGTGTAAGACATTGATAGGATTAGGGAGCTGCTCTCCCACTGTTGTAGACAGTAAATAAGCACTTGACCCAAAAGTTGTTGTAATGATGTAAGGTCCAAGCCAATTAGGTTCAAATTTTCCCTTTTGATCTCTATGCTATTGATTCTTAGGATTTTCACATAGGACAAGATCTCCCACTTGGAATTCTCTAGGGTGAACCTTTTTGATGAAGGCTTTGGACATGTCCTTTTGATAAACCCTTATATGGTCAAATGATGCTTGATGTTTCTCATCTAGAAGCTCTAACTCTTGAAGTCTCATGGCATGGTAGTCTTCATCTGTAACTAGACCTTTGAGGGAAACTCTAAGTGAAGGAATCTCAACCTCTAAAGGTAACACTGCTTTAATGCCATATGTAAGGGAAAAATGAGTAGCCCTAGTAGGAGTAAGAATACTTGTTCTATAGGCCCACAAAGCTGAATTTATCTGTAAGTGTCAATCTCTACCATTCTTACAAACTATTCTATGTAGGAT
Source organism: Chamaecyparis obtusa (assembly GCA_027943335.1). Lineage (NCBI taxonomy): Eukaryota > Viridiplantae > Streptophyta > Pinopsida > Cupressales > Cupressaceae > Chamaecyparis > Chamaecyparis obtusa. The sequence goes on along the minus strand of BSBK01005588.1, from coordinate 310,872 downwards.
TTTAAGAATGGTTTAGTTTGATGCCTCTGCTTGACTATTTCCATGCGGGAAGTAAATGGAGGACCAATGTTCTTTAATCTTGAATTTCTTGCAGAGTTGTTTAAGGTGTTTATTTTTGAACTGGCCTCCATTGTCAGTGATAATCTTAGAAGGCACTCCATATCGATAGATGACATAGTTCAGAATGAATAGAGAGACTGTCTTGCCCGAGGCAATAGAAAGTGGGACAACTTCAACCCATTTAGTGAAGTAATCAGTAGCAGTGATAATAAACTTATGTCCACCTAATGAGTTGGGATGAATCTTCCCAACAAGATCAAAGGCCTAGTTCTAAAATGGCCAATGAGATATAGAAGGAATGAGCTCCTTGCCTGGAGCATGTATCAGGTTACCATTTTTTTGACACTTTTCACATGACTTTTCAAAAGCTACTACATCAATCTGCATTGTAGGCCAATAGTATCCCACCCTAAGCAACCTTTAGGCCATGGAAAGACCATTGGAATGTCCCCCACAAATGCCCTCATGGATGTCAAGTAACACTTGGTCAAATTATTCCTTTTCTAAGAACCTGAGAAGTGTTCCATCTAGACCCCTCCTATAAAAATCACCAGAGATAAGGGAATGGTGAGAGGTGTTTTAGGTAAGGTTTCTACATTTAGATCATTTAAAGGTTTTAGGTATAATGCCATCATGAAGGTATGAGTAAATGGCACCATAACAAGATGACTCATGACTAACAAGGGTATAAATTACATGACTTTCTGGGGAGTCATAGATAGGGTGATGTAGCTCTTATACCAGGAATTGAAATCTAGAATCATGTTGCTCTAATTGGAGTGAAGCAAATGTGACCATAGCATCAGCTACTTTGTTTTCTACTCTAGGTATTTTCTGAAATGTGACAACTTTGAAGTATCGTTTCAAGGAATCAACCATTTGCCTGTAAGGTACCAGTTTCTCATTTGTTGTTTGATATTCATCATTGACTTGGTTGATTATTAGTTGTGAATCCCTAAAGATGTGTAACTATGTGATTCTCCATTCTATGGCCATCTTAAGTCCATTTGTTAAAGCTTCATACTCAGCAATATTATTTATACATGGGAACCATAACTTGTAAGACTTAGGAATCATGTACCCATGAGGAGAAACAAAAAACACATTAGCTCCTAAACTATTTTGCATAAAGGATCCATCAAATAACATCTTCCATGTTCTTTCAGTCATATACATGAGGTATTCATCTGGGAAGTAAACTTGAATAGGTGCATTATCTTGTATTGGCAAATCAGCCAATTGATCTGCTATGGCCTATCCTTTGATTAATTTATGCTCAATGTACTCTATGTAAAACTCTAAAAGGATCACCATCCATTTAGCAAGCCTACCTATGAGGGAAGCCTTACCTAGTAAATACTTGAGTGGATCTCTTTTTTCTATGAGGTGTATAGTGTGTGCAAGCATGTAATGTTGCAACTTTTGGGAAGAAAACACAACTGCAAGGAAAGATTTCTCAATGCTGGTGTAGTTAACCTCATATGAAACAAGAGTGTGAATAATGTAGTATATTTCTCTTTCTTTCCCATGTTCATCAAGTTGAGCTAGTAATGCTCCCAAGGAGGATTCTATCACTGAAATGTATAGAATAAGTGGTTTCCCTGGGATAGGAGGCATTAAAATGGGAGGATTTTCCAAGTATTTCTTTATTTGATCTATTCTCTTTTGACAATCCTCATTCCAAGTACATTTGACTCCTTTGTGTAAGTTCTTGTTGAAAAGTTGAGCTCTATCTGCCAAATGTGAAATGAATCTCCTTATGGATTGAAGACATCCTCAAAGACTCCTCATTTGACCAATGTTTCTAATAGGTGGCATATCTATGATTTCTTGGAATTTTTCAAGGTCTACCTCTATTCCTTTTGCTAAAATGATGAATCCTATTATTTTTCTAGAGGTGAAACCAAATGTACACTTTTAAGGATTTAACCTTAGTTGAAATTGTTCCATGTGATCTAGAATGACTTCTAAATCATCTAAGTGTCTGCCTCTTTTGTTGGACTTGGCCAAAGTGTCATCCACATAATCTTCCATATTTTTATGCATCATGTCATGAAAAATGGTTGTCATAGCTCATTGGTAGGTGGCTCCTACATTTTTTAATCCAAAAGGCATAACATTCCAACAATAGATACCCCATGCATAAGTGAATGCAATCTTTTCTTGATCTTCAGGAGCTATCTTAATCTAATTGTATCCAGAAAAACCATCCATCAAGGAATAAATCTCATAACCCGTAGTCATATCCACTATCATGTCTATATTGGGAAGTAGAAAGTCATCCTTTGGGATGCTCTATTGACATCTCTAAAATCTATGCAAATTCAAATAGATTTGTCATGTTTGGAAATTGGTACAATGTTTGATATCCATTCAACATGGTCAATATCTCTTATGAATCCTGCACCAAGGAGTTTCTCTAATTCTACTTTGACTAGGAGAGCTATGTGAGGATGCATCTTTCTCAATTTATGTTTAACTAGTTTGACACCTAGAGCTATGGACAAGTGATGCATGATAAGATTAGTGTCCAACCCTGGCATATCTAAATAATTCCATGAAAATTTGATCTTCTTTTTCCATAAGAACTTAGTGTAAGATTCTTTTTCTTGTGGTGACAAGGACTGAGCCAAGTGTACTATTTATGGAGCCTCATCTGTACCCAAATTTATTGTTTGTGTTAGTTCAATAAGTACTAAAGATCTATCTTGAAAGTAGCTAGGGATACAATCAAATACCTCATCCTTAGATGCCTCAGAGAGGTTTTCACCCTTGGATACGTCATTTCTTTTTACTTTTTTGGGTTCTAACACAACCACACAATGGTTTTCACCATCAAAACTCCTATTCTTTTGATTTTATTTTCTTTTTAGTTTGTGACTAAGGTACTTGATGTCTGTCTCTATCATGTTGGTAGCTGATTCACTGGTGGAAGAGACTACGGGTTCACTAGCATTCAAGTAACAGGATATCTCATAATCATTTTGAAATGTTAAGGGCTTAGGTTTTTGATAGTGTTGGGACCAATCAATGAGGTTAGGATGAACAAGAGGTAAGTCAATGGCTAGTTCAAGGTTGTAAATGTGAATGATATCATCTCTGGTGACTAAAGATTCAGATTCTATCAAGTATCCTTCTAAGCTACTCAAATTGCGAGTCATCCTAACAAGTAAAGAATCATCCACTAAGGAAACATGTGGGTTCAAATCCTCTAATCCTACATGTGACTCATTAGCTACCTTGGGTTGAGAACTATAAGTGTGGATGACATCAACATCTATGTCAACTTTGGAAGGCTCTAAGAAGGAGTTTGATTCATACTCATATGAACTTATTTCTGAACTTTGACTAGGATGTTTACACCATGAAGGTTTGGGATGTCTTGGTGTGGAAGTTCTAATGTCATCAAGGGTAACACCTTCTCTTTCCATCAAATGAACAAGATTCTTTTATTGACATTCTCAGATAGGATCTTCCACATCTGATTCATCTTGTTCTAAGGTTGCAACTGTCTCATGAGTGACTGGACTATCTGAATCTCCCCAAAGGAGATCAATGGAAGGGACCCAATCTTCACACATATCTTGCTGATTTTTCAAATTAGGTATGTATTCTAGTTCATCTTCACTATCCAACTCATCAAGGATAGGAGTAGTGTTATTGTTTTGATTCAAAAATCTTAGGCCAACCATCTTCTTAGACTTGCGACCAAAAAGATCATGATCAAGGGGTTCAACTCTAGCATCCAATCTATGACTAAGAGGGCCATATCTAGGATAGCTCATCTGTTTGACAAAAGTATACCCTCTTCCATAAGCCTTAGGAGAGGGAGAGAAGTTCTCATTGTGCATGTATTTCTCTTCTCTATAAATCTAGTATTTAATAGCTATCTCTTCTTTCTCATCTTGAACAGGCACTGAGGACCCTACAAACATGCCAAATAAAGTCATAGCTGAAGAGGAATGTCTCATTTCTTGTGAAGGCTTTCCATAAGACCTAGGTGAAACTACAAGTGCTATGAGGGAGTTGAGTTGATACCCCCCTATGCCAAGGTCTACTGACTTGAACTTGTCTTCACATTCAGCAAGGGTTGCATTGAAGTCTTCTACTTCTCTATTGAGGGGAACATGAGCACTTACTGAAACTAAGTTAATAGATAAAGTGTTATCCATAGGTATAAAAATCTCTACTCAATTATAAGGGAACTTAACACACTAATGATAGGTAGACGACACTACTTGCATATCATGAGTCCATGGTCTAGTGAGTAAGATATTGTATGCAAGGGGGTCATCATCAACTATTTGGAATAAAAAAATCTTTTTCAACAGGGCCAATCCTAACAAGAAGGATGATCAACCCCTTGGAACTTCTTTCTACCTCATCATAGTCTTTGATAGTGAGCTTTTTTCTGGTATCTATGACTTGTTCAGAATAACCCAACAACTTCAAAAGAATCAAGGAACAAATATTAATCCCAACACCCCCATTTATCAACACACACCTAACATGGGTTTTGTAGATCATGACCTCAATATGAAGAGAGAGATTGTGTGGGTGGCTCAAAGCTTTATCATCATCCTCCAAAAAGGTAAGGTAATGAGGGATAAAAATATGGTTAACCATGTTCTAGAATTGATCAACGTATAAGTTGTTGGGAATGTTCATTGCACATAAAGCATCCTCAAGGACTTGCTTGTGTCTTAGGGACAATTCTAAGAGCTCAAAGATCAAAATCTAAGCTGGGGTTCTTTGCAACTGATCAACAAGAGTATAGCTCGACTTAGGATTGACTGTTGGTTTTGAGGTGACATTCTTGGATTCCATTTGCTTTGGTTTACTTGGTTGACCTGAACTGAGTCCTCTAATGACAAGGGGACCTTGACTTCATGTGAAAGCATTAAGAGTTTGAGATGACACTCTAGAGTTAGGACTCCTTAGCACCAGGATGAGTTCTTCATCAAAGATAGGAGAAGAGTCCATGTCTAGATCATAACCATAGGGATCTTTATCCCTCATCATGTTGACATTCTCTTCTACAACTTCAAGCATGTTGACAACATTCTCTGCATCTGTGTAAGTGTAATTGACCTCAGCCTTTCCATTCTTAGGTTTAGAGGTTTCCCCCTTCTCATACTTGGGCAAAGGTTCTTTGAATACCTTATGATTGGTGTTGGTGTTCAATCCATCTACCTTAAGTTTTCCATTCTCAATGAGATCTTGGATGATATGTTTGAGTTTCCAGTAGTTTTCAATATCATGTCCAATGCCATTGTGAAACTTGAAAAAGGCTTTCTCATCCCACCAATGTGGCTTAACATCAGGTATATAATTCTTTGCAAGATCTTGAGGATGCACAAGGTTGTTGGAAATGAGGGTTTTCAAGACATCCTCATATGAATCACCAAGTTTTAAAAACTGATGTCTCTTTTTCTTAGGCTTACCTTGGTATCTTGGCTTGTTCTCTTGTTGATTAGATGCATTGATTTTCATGTTTTGAACAACACTAGACAAGTGTAGAATAGCTCAATCTATGGGTTTGGAGGAGTCTATTAGATCTTTTTCTTGTTAGGAGCAAGCTTGGTAAATATGTATGCTTGATTCTCATATTATGAATTCTCAAGTTTGACAAGAATAAGTCTAATTGATGAGGATTGGATAATATCCTCCTTCTTCTTCGAGCTCCACAGGACTCAAGTAGGTATTTCCTAGATAGTTTACTATGTTTCAAATAAAATTCAAATAGTGGATTAGGTTCCTCACTGCTATGTTACTATGCTTCAAATTACTTTAATAAAACATCACTCTGCAAACAGCTAAGAATATCCTGATACAAAGTATGATAAGGGAAACTATGAAAGTAATAACATATAATAGTGGCATAAGGATGTTCATCCTTCTTCTTTTTCTAAGTTTAATTCAAGGAAGGCTAACCTCTTTGATTCTCCCTTGAAGGAATTAGTAATGTGAACTATATTACTTGAATATAGTCCTTTCAAAATATGTATGCACTTAGTAACAAAAATGTATTGGAATGATATGCTTTATGTTTGATGACTGAAAGATAACTACATAACAAAAATCAAACTGGTGCCTAATCCTTGGGTGAATAGTTGTTTTGAATGTAAATCCACAGGAGAATTTCAAACATAATATAATAAATTTCCTTGCAAACTACATGTAGTTTGAATAGAATGCCTTACAAACTACCCTGTCACTTTTAGATTGTTGTTATCAAAATCCTAACAATTATGTTTACTCTCTAAAATTATTTATGAAACTTTAATCCTTTCCTTGAAACAAATTCATAAACAATTAGACTAGTTGTTGTGTGTGTGAATTTTGTACCGATCTATAGACACAACACTTCAGTAAAACATTAGAGGTTAGCTATAATCAAAATCGTGCAAAATTGAAATTTGACTCTAACCAAGTGATTTACTGCCTTCTAGTAGGTGCGAGATTAATGTTCTCAGATTGTTATCGAGATCAGTGACCTAGACGACACCTAAATGAAGGATTTGAATGCAATTGATCTAGATATGAATTGAATGCATTTAATCTATGTTTTTTTTATTTTCTATGCAATAAGAATGATAAACTGATATGAAATCTATGCTGATATGAAAATTGATATGCTAAAATGATCTAACAATGATATGAAAAAGAATCTAAATGAATGTAAAAAAAACAAATTGATCTCACAATAGCGTTGATTTGCAATAAGCTTTGATTCTCCCAATTCCAATTCTCCAATGTGATTGTGCAAAAATATGAGATGCTTGGATGCAAATTTGAGAGATGAATTATGAAGAGCTGAGCCTTGTTTTTATAGAAATCCAAGGCTTTGGAGGTTGTGAAAGAAAGCCATAAATCACTCAAATAACTCAGGTTGATTTTTGAGTTATTTTTAAATAACAGATAATTAAGTCACAAAAATCATGCAAAAGCACAGTTCAACTCGAATTAGAAGTTTAGATCAACTTTAAAACTCAAAAAGATGTTGAGTTTCAAAAAACTAACAACTTGCATTGATTTTCCAATTTTGAGTTTAACTGGTCCTTGAATATGCACATGGATAATTATGATTTAATAAATAAATAAAGTGATTTATGCTCAACTTAAATGATTTTTGAAATAAAATAATTAATTTATGGGTTAATTAACTATTTTATCAAACTTTTATTAAAAACTATATTATTAAATAATGACAACTTGCTTTAATTAATTAAATAAGAATTTAATCAATTATTCATAGGATATTGTATTTATTGTCAAAATTAAATAATACAATTAATAATAGATAGAATTAAATTTAATTACACAATTAAGTGGCAAGATATTAAATCTAATTAATTAAATATGAAAATATTCAATTAATCAAACTTAGGATAAATGTGATTTATCGCCAAATAATCATTAAATTAAAGATAATTAAGATAATTAGGAATATTGCTAGGAATATTCCCCAATGCAGAATTTAAGATAATCAATTATGATTCGATGATGTTTAGATGTGTCTTAGATTAGGACTTTAATGTCGATTTCATTCGAATTGAAGATGTAGGAGATTAATGAACTTATAGCCCATTTTTGGGGTATTACATTTTGCCCCTCTTTGAATTACTATGCGAAGCGCAGTGGTTCAAAGATAGTCTGTGTTTGATAGAGATATGAAACTGATGTTTGATATTGATATTGATATGAGATAGGAACTAATTGAAAGATTTGATATGAAGATAATAGGTCCTGAATGACCAAAGATAATGTTCACTATAGTAATGATGAACCGATGATTGCGAAATAGTGTCAAAACACCTAATTTCCAACCTTAAGATTGATAAGAAGTGAGTGACCGGTTCTAGACTCGATTGTCTTAGTAGAACTAGCAGGTATCACATCCAAATCCTTCAGTTGCCAAAGAACCAAGGAAAGAACACTATGATCCAATGGTTGCAAAAACTGATACAGTTTACAAGATTAGGAGAATACCAGATTGATATGGATCGACGATGAATCTGATATGCCCCAAGTGATGATAGATTTGCCCCAAGCAATGAGGACTTTTGATGATTCAGCAACTAGATGTGATTGTTTGTCTTGATCACTGATGAAAGATATGATTTCAGCAAAGATATGATTTCAAATTTGATTACAGTCTTTGAATGATGTGCAATACCATGCCCCCTTTGGGATTAAAATTGAAATCTGACAAGAAAAGTCAGTGTTGATAGTTTAGAAGCATGTAAATTGATTTGAGAAGTGGTTAAACACATCCAGTGAATGCATTCTGCATTGTTTAGAGGTCCTGGAGACTAAGTTTGACTAGGTTTGACCATGAGTTGACCATGGTTGACCAAGTTGAAATTTTGATAGTATGATGTTTAGATAATCAGTTAAGTTGAATACTAGATTTCTGTGATGATTGAAGGTCGATTATGCAAGTAGTTAATAATATGAATGATCTCAGATTTGAATTTTGATCCCGAAAAAGGATTCTACTTGCTGCTTCATTGGAGGAACCTTCGTGTGAGATTCAGCTCTTGTTAGATTTGAAGATGTGATTTGAAGAATCGTTTAAGTGTTGAAGTTTGTTTAATCATTGTGAGATCATGCAAACATGCAAAATGCAAAGAGACATGCAAAATGAAATGCAACCTAAGACCTAGGACCTACTCACTGATCATATGTCAATTTGTTATCATCATTGAACTTTTAGGTAATCGGATAAATCAATACAATGCCCACTAGCTATGAAACCATGGACATATGAATATCGATTTGTAACGCTCAAGAACCAATACAACACCCACTGGTCAACAACCATGGATATATGAATATTGATTTTGTTTTCAGAATGTCAGATTAGATATAAGTACCAAGGCATAAACACCAGGATGACCTAAATATCATGTCAATTTTGATATTGCAATTTGTACAAGCATCAAAACATAAATGTCATGATGACCTTAATACACCTTGCATTGCAAACACATCAAACAATCAAGAGATCATTCTAAATCCAATGTGAATTACTTGTAGTGACCCTTTATCGTTCACATCCTTAGGCAAGATCGTGTTTCATAGTAGGAGAAAGAACTCACTCAAAAATACAATAGTTAGATCAAACTTCCATGAATTTTTTGGGTATCAATGGTCGAGGTACGCATGGCCATCCAATTCAAGATAGAGGCTCTTATAGTCGAACACCATTTCAATCTAAAATTTTCAAAGACATTAGATTTTCACATACAAGAAGAAAATAAAGAAAAGATTATGCCCCCAGTCATCACTCTCTACATCCTATAAAGGACATCATCGAAGAGCTCAAAGGGACACAATATGCAAAAATCTCAATGTGAATCAGTAAGCATACAAGGAGATAAAAGCATGTTAAAAAGCATAGATTGTTTTCAGTTGAGTTTTGATGTTTGATTGCGTGTTGTAGATGCAAAATCCTTTCTGGAGACAAGACTGACTGACTAACTCAGATGAAGCTTCAAAGGACTCTAACTAGATATGATCCATCTAAGATACATGGGAGACCATAGGATATGACATTGATTGCCCCCAAGTGTTAAACATTGATAAGATTTAGACGCTTGAGCTGGTTGGTGTACAGACCGACTTATTGAAAACTGGAAATGTTGAAACAAACCAGGAGATATGTACAAACTAAAGCAAGACTGAAAGCTGGGAAAGACCAAGATTGTGCTAATAGATGGAGCATTTTGAACAAGTGGCACCTGTTTGCCAGGTTTTCACCATCTTGGTAGAGATTCTATTTTTGCTACCAAGGCACCTGTTTCCAAGTTGTCACCAAGGCATTTTTTCTTTTTTTTCTTTTTTTTTGTATTTTTCATTTTTATTTTTATTTTTTTACTTTTGATATTTTTTATTTTTTTTGTGAATCATCAAGGCGCCTATTGCTAGGTTTTCACCAAGATGTTCTTTTTTTCAGGACTTTTTCTGATTTTTAGGATTTTTTTAGGATATTTTACCATGGACTGAATGTCTTAGGTGTAGAATTTCTTTAGATGGAGAACGTTGATTGGTTCTCAGAGCTATTCTCCTTCAGTCATTGAGAGTTGATAGGCACCAAAACCAAAAGTAGCAGTGATTACAAAGGGACCCAGCCAGTTGGGTTCAAACTTCCCCTTGCGTTCTCGATGGGATTGATTTTTAGGATTTTCTCTCAAAACTAGATTGCCAACTTTGAAATTCTCTATGTCTAACTTTATTTTTGTAGCCTCTAGACATTCTCTTCTGATATACTCTGAGATGATCATACACTGCTTGTCTGCACTCATCTAGTAGTTCCAGTTCTTGTAACCTAGACACTCTATAGTCATCATGAGTTACTAGACTATGCATTCTGATTCTGAGTGATGGGAGTTCAACCTTAATAGGTAGTACCGCTTCAGACCCATAAACTAAAGTGAATGGTGTAGCCCAAGTAGGTGTTCTAATACTTGTTCTAATACTAGTTTTGATACTTATTCTGATACTAGTTCTGATACTGGTTCTGATACTTGGTATACTTGATAGCATCTTTTTTTTCATTGCAAACTCCCAAGCAAGATCATATCGTGCAGTCCTAATGTCTAGCAAGGTGGAGAACAAGAGGGATTGGCAAGCTAGTGGAAGAGACGGAAGACAAGAGAATGAAGGAGAATGAAGGGAAGAAATCCTCAAGGGAAAAATCCTCAAGAATACCCAAGCTAGGGAAAAATTTTCATGTAAAAGTGCATTTGGACAAGCAATGAAAGGCTAGCATATGATAAGTCACAAAAGTGTAATGCCAGAGTAGGAAAGGATGCAGTCCAAAGGAGTAGGTCCATGTCAAGAGGCTTCATAGCACTATGTTTTACTCTTTTTTCTATTAGATCAAGACCAAAGGGGAAAAGGATAGTGATAGGCTAAAATGAATGGAGGAAAATAGACATGAAGGCTAAATAGAAAGGGAATGAAAGCAAGATCATCATAAGATAGCTCACAACATAGCCAAATGTTCATGTATAGATCAACATTGTCAAGATCAAAGAGAGAAGATGGAATGGATGAAATATGTAAAAGAACTACGCATGATGCCTGATTGCCAGGTTTTCATCATGGTACTTATCCAAGGTGCCACAAGGGAGTGGTTTTCACCATAGGATGAATTTATTTCTCTTTACTTTTGCTACCAAGGTTCCTGTTTCCAAGTTTTCACCAAGGCACATTTTCAATTTTTTATTTTTTTTCATTTCTCTTTTTTTGGAAGAAGGCAAGCTTTTTAGATAGTGCTCCTTGAAAGGATAAACCATGATATACCAAGGATTCAAATGATATGCTCAAAGATGTTGATAGGGAAAGGGAGACGGAAGAGAAAAATGGAGGATAAGGTTTTATGTAAAGCGAGTGAGCTTGGAAGATAGGAGGAATAGGCAAATGAGGAAAAATGATAGAAGGTAGAAGGATAATGCATGGAAGGATTGTGAAAGGGTAGATGGAAAGGAAGGTAAGCTCAACATCAACACATACCTTGAAGGGTGGTGAGAGGATGGAGGAGATGTGAATGAAGGAATACGTGAAGGAATATGGTGAATGGATAGCAGAGGTTGTGGTTTAGGCGCATGGAATGGAAGAATATTTTTGGAGGGAGATGAAGTGGAAGTCTTTGGAAGCTTGAATGTCAACTTCACTTTTTGCTCAACACCAGACTCTTTCAAGAGAGACTTTGGAATCCATATAGTTGTAGGCTTTTTATTTCTTTTTGGTGATCTAGAGAGAATATCTTCAATGATGGATTTTGGAACCCATACTTGTCTTGTAGTTTTTTTCTTAGATGGAAAGGAAGGCAAGCTCAACATCAACACATACCTTGAAGGGTGGTGAGAGGATGGAGGAGACATGAATGAAGGAATACGTGAAGGAATATGGTGAATGGATAGCAGAGGTTGTGGTTTAGGTGCATGGAATGGAAGAATATTTTTGGAGGGAGATGAAGTGGAAGCCTTTGGAAGCTTGAATGTCAACTTAACTTTTTGCTCAACACCAGACTCTTTCAAGAGAGACTTTGGAATCCATATAGCTGTAGGCTTTTTATTTCTTTTTGGTAATTTGGAGAGAATATCTTCAATGATGGATTTTGGAACCCATACTTGTCTTGTAGTTTTTTTCTTAGATATCTCTTTTGACTTTATGCTTCTATGTCTATTAGAGGAGACATGGTGATCTTCTTTTTTTGATGGATTCTTGTATTGCTTCTTTTTCTTGTATTGAACATTCAAGTTACTTCCAAAGAACTTGGGACTTATGGAAAAAGAAGGAGGATATGACTGGTTTAAATGGGTGGGTGGATGAAAAGGATTCAAGGGTATGCATCTATGTTGATCTTGAGGAAAGATGGGAGATGGAGGGACGTAAGGACCCAAGATGGATGGCAAATTAGGAGAGTTAGGAGGGGAAAGTGAAGGAACATAAGGACCCAAGATGGAAGGAAGACATGAAGTCTTTTGTAATGGTGGAAGAGGTCCCAGGATGGAAGTGGAAGATACAAACAGATAATCAATAAGTTCATCAGCATCTATATGACAACCAAGGATATCAGCATCTTTAGAGTGAGCATTAGGATTTTCAATAGAATCATGGACATCTTGAATAGTAGCACCTTCTTTGATAGGATTTTTCAAAGCTTGCAAAGACTTAGGAAGAGTAGAAAGTGGAAATGAACATGGAGTGGTAGAATAAGAAGATGGAAGACTTTGATCTTGACAATGATCTTTGGATAGCATAAGCCCATAATTTTTCTCTTGATTTTCAATAGGCTTAACATTGGAAGGAACAACACCCTTTTTACCAACCTTAATGGAAGTATCATCTTTGGAAAGTGCAAGCGTAGTAAGGTTATTTTGATTGTCAATAAGCTCAATAGTGTAAGTAGTGGCTTGATCTTGCTTAGGAGAAGACTTAAGACATGGTGGAATGCATGAAAAAGGGTGTGTAGGAACAAAAGAACCATGGAATGGATAAGAGACATTGTGAAAAGGAGTGGATGACATGGAGGGTTCTTGATCTTGATCTTTCTTTATGTTCTTTTCTTCATCATTTTCAGAGTCCTCTTGACATGGAGCCACTTCTAAGGACAAGGAAGCATGTTGGGATTGTATGGATGACTTTGGAAGAGATGGTGGAGGACTAGTTGAAGTAGGGATTATAGCATATGAAGGCTTAGGCTCTTTAGGTTTATCGTTATTCAAAGTATTTGTAACCAAGTGAAGGTTAGCTTGAGTTTCTTTAAGAGGTATCCTTGAAGGATAACTATAGGGAACCGCATGAAAAGTATCAAGGCTTGTGTCGGATGAAGGTTCTATGAAAGGTTTGAAATATTCAGAAGCTTTAGGAAAGGTATAGGTATTGGAGGAAGTAGGGGATGGAAGGGAACCATCACAAGACAAAGGTCCAACATTAACATGATCTTGCTTGAGAGTGTAATCTTTATTTTTAGCCTAAGAGTTCTTAAAGGAGAGATCCTTATAGTATTGACATTTCAAATTAGCACGGTACATTTTATAGTCCTCAGCAGTAGTAGATGGATCATAATCAAGGTATTGTCCACAGAAGCCATCAAAATCTCTTTCAAAATTAGAGTCATATGGATCACCATCATCATCTATCTAATGTGATGGCCCATTTGTAGTAAGTAGGAATGAATGACGAGGAGGATTCTTAGGAACAGAGGTGTCATAGGTATCATTACATTGTCTATCATCATAGTCATCATAGTCTCCAAAGCTAGATGTGTCACTCTCCATGGAAGAGGTATCATAAGGGTTGTCACGTTTCTCACATTCTATCTGGAGGCATGGTGACATGTACAAGTCTTTATCAAATGAAAAAGGGCATAGAGCTTCCCTAGAGAATTCCTTGGGTTCCTTCTCTTTCTTAAGATTGTTAAGTTCAACTTGCATAGCTTGCAGCTGCTTCATCATAGCGGTGATTAGAGCTTCTTCCTCTTGTGTACTGATTCTTTGAGACATGTGTACTAATTTTCAATAGCTATTGCTCTATTCTTGACATAGTGATTTGTTCAATAGATTTTGGAAATAGGCTGAAAAAGCTAAATATCTGGCAATTCTGACAATTTTTTGACAACTCTTCAAAAATTTTCCAAACGACACTCTGCAGACTTGTACGATAGTGGGTATGCTATGAAACGACAGTTGCAAAACTCATACGACAGTTGCAAGATTTTGACTTTGAGAATTTGTTGGCATCAAAACTCGTACGACACTAGGTTGGTTATCATACGATAGTGGGTTGTAATGAAATGACACTTGATGGAAACTCACATGACTTTCTGACCTCCTGAGATGACTTTTGACTCCAGAAAAGGATTTTACTTCAGATTTTGCAAATTTTGAGTTTTCAAATTCAGATTGTTTGCAAATTTTAATGTCCAAATTTGAGGATTGTAACAGATTTGTCCATTTTCAATAACCAGATAGATAAACAAGCACACAAAATAGCAAGCAAGTGATTTCAAGCATGTCTGAAAATAATAAACAAGGGCAAAAGCAACCTTGTGCATGAATAATCAAGTGACTTATTCATTCTAATCCTCAAAAGCACTAATTGTGTATGTTCCAAAAATGTTTTGCAATAACGCACATATACCCTATAAAATAAAAATTTGGCCTCGCTAGGGTTTTTAGTAATGGTTTGACTCTGCAACTTTTATGATCCAAAGGGGTGAACTCCAATCCCGGTGCACCAGGGTTTTGACACAGTCTAAGAACTTAATCTTCAAGAGCTACTAGGGAGATCTGACAACCCAACAATGAACCATACCCATGGAGATTTCTTCCATAAGGACATTTATATAGCGGCTGTCACTACCATGGTGAAAATGGCTATTACTGCTTGAGGTTCCGTCAATGCAATTTGCCTTATGAAGGGATTGTCTGCTATGGTTAACCCTCTCTAAAGATGACTCACAATAGTATACCATAAGGGGACTTGGCTCCAGATCTAAGGTTTTTGACACCTTTTCACTTTTAACCCAAACAAAGCAAGCAGATTAATCCGACACGCTAAGACAAAGTTTTGCTTCACCAAGGTCTATGATGCCAACTCCACGTGATCTATCAACCTCTCTGGGGAGAGAATGTATCAATCAATAAGAGAAGGTGCACTAACCAATTTTGATTCACCAAAGCTCATGATGTCAACCCCATGTGATCTATCAACCTCTCTTGGGAGAGAATGTATCGATCAATAAGAGAAGACACACTAACCAAGTTGAATGTGAAATGCACTAAGTATCCTCCCTACCTACAAGGATTCTATCATCAAGAAAGATTTCACTAGGAATCCAATCTCTCAAGAATCATGAATAGTGTTCATAGGGCCTAATTACTATGTGAACACAGATATATTCCCGAAAGCAAATCTACCAAAAGTACCCAAAAAGCAGAAAGAGGAACACTTAACGCTTAAAGTGAATATGAGATGAGTCCACAAGGTGGAACACTTAACACCTCACACAAGCTCAAAATGAGTCCCCAACTTAGAAAACAAGTGAGTTCCTAAAAGCACAAAAGGGTTGCCAAGTGGAACACTTAACGCTTCTGTCCTATTGACCCCTCCCCTTTATGGCGCTGAGATTGCAACCATGGGGCAGAAATGAGGGGCTAGCAGATTAGCAAGTCCAATAACCCAAGATAGCAATCAAGATCAATCACAAGTATCTAAGACTACTTAATGAATCCTTAAGGGGCCACAAGCTAGTATCAATTATGCAAGTGTGTAAAATAAAAGCATGAAAAGAATCACCCAAGCTAGACACACGAGAGATTTATTTAAGTCTTAAATCAAAATTTCATTAGATGAAGGAGAATACCTGGGATCCTTGCAATGTGCTTAGTAGATTTTACCTAATTTTTAGCAATTTTTGTTGAGCTTTACTATGCAAGCAAGCTACGAACTCTCCAATAAGCCAACAAGCAAACAAGATATGCAAGGTATATTCAACTTATAAAAACCCTAGGGTTAGATCTAAAAGTCAATTGTTAGGAGCAATAATAACCAAAAATTAATCCAAATGACAACTTATATCATGCATTGAATCATATGAAAAATCAGTGTATACCCATCACAAAATTTTAATTTTTTTGCACTGCATTTGACCTAGTCAACAAGATCTAATTTTTTTGATATGATTTTGGCCACAAAAATAGAAATTTAGAATAGAGACCTCTACTAAAAAATGGAGAGCTTTCCAAAAATGTAAAAATTTTAGAAAAATCTCTTCATTTGTGCCCTAGAGACCCATTTTATCAAAAAAGATCAGTTTTTGTAAATTGACTATTTGAGCTATGATATCATGTCCAAATTTAAAACACAAACAACAGACCCCTTGTATAATTTAAAGAGCTTTTTGAAAATATAAAAATTTCCAAAAAATATGCTGATTTGCATTAGATATTAATTTTTCTGTAATTTCAAGAAAAAATTATTAAAAATTCTAAACATTTCAAAAAATTCTAAATTTTTTACTGTAGCTTCCCTGATATGTCACCAACCCATAAAACAAATTTTAGACCAAAACTCTAAGCTTTTTGGGAGATAAAATTAAATCTTTGAAACTTTAGGGTTTTAGCTCCCAAAAAAAAATCAAAACCAGCATGCAAAGGTGGGTTGCCCCACGGTGGGTGCCAGAAATGTGTGTGTGAATTTTGTACCTGATCTGTAGACACAACACTTCAGTAAAACATTAGAGGTTAGCTATAATCAAAATTATGCAAAATTGAAATTTGACTCTAACCAAGCGATTTACTGCCTTCTAGTAGGTGCGAGATTAATGTTCTCAAATTGTTATCAAGATCAGTGACCTAGACGACACCTAAATGAAGGATTTGAATGCAATTGATCTAGATATGAATTGAATGCAATTAATCTATGTTTTTTTAATTTTCTATGCAATAAGAATGATAAACTGATATGAAATCTATGCTAATATGAAAATTGATATGCTAAAATGATCTAACAATGATATGAAAAAGAATCTAAATGAATGTAAAAAAAACAAATTGATCTCACAATAGCCTTGATTCGCAATAAGCTTTGATTCTCCCAATTCCAATTCTCCAACGTGATTGTGCAAAAATATGAGATGCTTGGATGCAAATTTGAGAGATGAATTATGAAGAGCTGAGCCTTGTTTTTATAGAAATCCAAGGCTTTGGAGGTTGTGAAAGAAAGCCATAAATCACTCAAATAACTCAGGTTGATTTTTGATTTATTTTTAAATAACAGATAATTAAGTCACAAAAATTATGCAAAAGCACAGTTCAACTCGAATTAGAAGTTTAGATCAACTTTAAAACTCAAAAAGATGTTGAGTTTCAAAAAACTAACAACTTGCATTGATTTTCCAATTTTGAGTTTAACTGGTCCTTGAATATGCACATGGATAATTATGATTTAATAAATAAATAAAGTGATTTATGCTCAACTTAAATGATTTTTGAAATAAAATAATTAATTTATGGGTTAATTAACTATTTTATCAAACTTTTATTAAAAACTATATTATTAAATAATGACAACTTGCTTTAATTAATTAAATAAGAATTTAATCAATTATTCATAGGATATTGGATTTATTGTCAAAATTAAATAATACAATTAATAATAGATAGAATTAAATTTAATTACACAATTAAGTGGCAAGATATTAAATCTAATTAATTAAATATGAAAATATTCAATTAATCAAACTTAGGATAAATGTGATTTATCGCCAAATAATCATTAAATTAAAGATAATTAAGATAATTAGGAATATTGCTAGGAATATTCCCCGATGCAGAATTTAAGATAATCAATTATGATTCGATGATGTTTAGATGTGCCTTAGATTAGGACTTTGATGTCAATTTCATTCAAATTGAAGATGTAGGAGATTAATGAACTTATAGCCCATTTTTGGGGTATTACAGTTGCCTTGCAACTGGTATGTTTTATATGCCTTACAAATAAAACTATACAAGAGTAATACATAAAAAGTAACGAGATAATAAAAAAATATGAGAGAAACTACAATGTATTTTATTGGAAATAATCCTATTTCAATACGTACAAAATTTGAAGCTTAGAAGCTTTAGACACAGAAATGAGAATTTTGTTTTGCATAAATTGTATTCAACATTCATCTATATCCCAAAAATGGGTTACAATTGCTATTTATAGCTAAAACCATCTTGGAATCCTCAATGAGTAAGGATGCAACAAGATTTGGATGGTTTAGCCCTAAACCTAATATAGAAAAACACAAAATACAATTGAGCCCCTCAGGTGGTGGAAAGACAAAAAAAATTTGGATGACTCGCTTGATATCTGATCTTTCCACTTGATAATTGACACCTTTGTCTAGAGATATTCTTGATAACTTCACTGAGTTATTGTGAGATATGGTGACTACCATTTCAGGCTAACTTACACCATTCTTTATAAATAGTCATCAACCCTATGCTCATAGGTCAGGTTTTAGGTACCAGGTTTCCTCTTCATTCTTCATCAATTATGTCAAGGTCAACTGCTGCAGGATTATTCTTCTTGGGCTTTGTGAGAGCATCCCATGCAGCTACCTCTTCCTATGTAGGCCACTGAAACTCTTGAATGTTTTGTAGTTATGCTTTCTATCTCTCCCCCTGGCATCAAGAATCTTCTTAACATCTGTAATAAACTTAATGAAATCCATTCATCTTTAAAAGCTTCATCAAGAATAACATTGAAGTGATCCATATCTATTTCTTTGATTTCATTAATGAATGCCTCTTTCTTAGGTAGTAGGATATCAAATTCTGATCTCCATTTATCCAAATCCTTTATTGTAGAATCTTCTACCTTGATCTGAGGGATGAACCTATTGAAATTAGGTCCAAACATAATTACCCTTGCCTCCACTTGATTTTCTTTACCTTTAAAGAAAGATAAAGTGATTCCTATTCACTCAATTTCTTCCCCTACTTGCAAAACTATCTCTGGGAGATCTGTTCTTAGGGGTTGTACTGCCTCCAATCTTTCAAAAAAAGAGGTCCTAGATGACCAGGTCCCAAAATAGGTATTCAAAATGGAAACAAAATTGTTTACCTCAACTTGCAACCCAGGCAGTTTACTGTATGCAATGTAAACTACATCCACATTTTCTTTCAGAAATTGAATTCTGTGTTGCAAGATTTTTAATAGGGCTTGTAGTACTACCTCATTTTATTCTATGTTCACCTGCTTTGTAGCTGCAACATCTTCTTCTCCTCCTATACTTTGAGTCTTTGTTTGTGTAGGTTGTTCAGGTGGTGGCAGGGAAATCATAGGCATGTTTATTATTTGTAGAGTCAAGTCTTCCACTGTCTTCTCCAATGCCTTTTCTCTCATTATGTGTAATTTCTTGTCCCTGAGAAGAGCACTATAATCTTCAAAAAGGCCCTTAAACCTATCTAACAAATTCTTTGATTTAT
This sequence comes from Chamaecyparis obtusa, assembly GCA_027943335.1. NCBI lineage: Eukaryota > Viridiplantae > Streptophyta > Pinopsida > Cupressales > Cupressaceae > Chamaecyparis > Chamaecyparis obtusa. Next base: position 291,310 of record BSBK01005588.1, on the reverse strand, counting down.
CTTCATTTAATCTGGCAAAATGAGTAAGTACTTGTGAAATCTCAAGGTCACCAGTATTATGAATTGACCATACAATTTTATCTCCATCCATCTTCTCTTGCACATTCAAAAGAGAGGGTTTTTTTATCTTTGGGATATAGGCTCCACATCGCCAGTGCTTTATTTTTTGGGCTATACCCAAATCCTTTTATCATATCCCCAACCTGGGTTTCTGAAGATAAATTAATATCTGGCTAACTTCTTATCTAATCTATTATAAAGGTAGAGGCAAGGTCCCAACCAAGCACAAGTAGCATATTTCTTGCCTTTACTAACCTCTTGGCATCTTTAGGGTTGATTGTTTCAAACTCTAGATCATAGTCTTTTAAAGCTTGCAGGGCTTCATCTAGCACTTGGCCTTCTTCTGTTATTTGCACACTTGAAGAAAATTTTTGTTGCTTATGCCATAGGAGGAAGTTATTGAATTCATCGGTCTTAATAAAATCATCATCTTTTAAGAAAGCTTCCTGATGAAGAAATCTTTCATCTTGGCAGAGGGCTAGTGGTAATTCAACTTCCTCTACAATTTCCTTTTGTTTTCTCTTTTCTTCTCTAATTCTTTTCCTCAACTAGTGGCCATAGGCCCTTGTACTAGTATTCAAAGCTCCCACTCTATCTCTCTTTTTCTCATTTTTCCTTATTTGAGAAGGCTCTCATGTCTATATTTTTTGTCTTTTGGGAGGAGGCTCACTTGTTTCCTCAATACTTGGAACCTCTGTTAAATCTACAATTATATTTTCATCTACTACCTACTCAGTAGTAGGTGGCTATTCCATAGCAGGAAGGTTGTGTACTAAATAACCTCCATCACTATCTTCTTCATACTCTGAAGCAGAATGATTTTCTTTTTCTCTCTCCTTATCATCAATTTGGTCTTCCAATGAATTTACTAGTTCATTATAGTTGACCATCATTTTCTCCAATCTCTGTAAGTAGGGAAACATGGGGAATAAGTAGTCCAAAAGGAATTCCCTTTTTCTTTAACTGTTTCTCTAACCCCAACAAATCTTGAAATTTTTGTGCTCTTCTTTGTATCTTATCTTCTTCCAAGATGTTTCTTATGAGATCCTCTTCATAACAAGGCTCATGTCTATTATTAATGGGGATGGTAGGAGTGTAAAATTTCCTCACAATTACAATAAAATTTTCCATATCCACATATCTGTATAAGGTGGCACTCATTCTAAAGTGGCCTAACCAATCATTTACCTTATTTAGGGCATTCTTTCCTATTGTAAAATTGCAAACCTTGAAGTGCCTTGGGGTAAAATTACCCTTCTTATGTGGGGCCAAATGCTCTTTTTTAGTTAGCATAAGCTACCAAATAAATTCCAAAACTGCAATTTTGGGAGGCACATAAAAAGGAAGAATGTGAGGTGGTTGAGGGCACCCATAAACTCTAATCATTTCGAATGCTTTCTCATAGTAGAAATCACCTCAATTGTGATTTCCTATCCATTTGTCAACAAATTGACATGGCCTCAATAACTGAAGAGCCTTAATTGGCAACTTGGACAAGTTCACTCCTAAGCTGAACAAGATTGGTTGTACGATCCAATTCTGAAACACACAAAAATCATTCTCCCTTGAAGTGAAATTCCACACCCTTAACCAAAACTAGACTGGGTTTGGCTGACCATTCTACATCATCCTAGGTTGGAGGTTTTGTAAATCCATAATGTTATAATTGTGAAACAAAATGAGATAATTTAACAGAGAATAATGCATAAACCTAGGGGATGGCTCCTTTCGAATTGACTCAAAACCCTCATGCATTTTATTTATAACACACCCTATGTAGTCAAAACCCATACTCAGATAGGGACTCTACAAGTCCAACACCATCATCAGGATGTATGAATATTTTTTTCTCAATGCCACCATCTAATCCCAATACTCTACACAATCAATAAGCAATATACTTGATATAGAAACTCAAATATTTATATAAATATAGGACAGTGCTAGGTACTGCTTCAATATATTTTTTGTTGGCTTTAGGGACATGATTTTGAATTTCCCTTGAAACTAGGGTTGATTCCCTAACATATCGGTTTGCTTGGGCTTCCAAGTTTATCTCTATAGCCATTGGGACATATATATTGAAAGGTTTCATAAAAGAATTTATGTCCAATGTCACCAAGGCTGAGCCATCATCCTTCCTAATTGTCTTAGAAAAAGGGTCATACCTATTTGCCAATTCTATCAATAAGTCTATATCTAGGAAAACATCTGGCACAATTAACCTAGCTAACCCTCAGGTCCAAGGGTTTGAGACTAGCACTGGGCTTTCAAAATTCTTATAAAAATATCAAAATAAACACATACCAGAAACATCATGTGTCTTTGCATCTCTACACAGTGCTAGGCTATCAGTGAAATTTCATCACTAACCTTTTTGTTTTGCATAGACCCAGGGAGTAAAGTGATGAATTCATCTGAGTAGCTCTCTTTTCCTTTCATATCACCTTTGTCCTTACCTCCCTTGCTAGTAGAAGCTCCTCTCATTGCTGGTTGACTCATACTGATAAACCAACAAAATCCCTTCTTCAAATTATGAACTATTAAACTCTTTGAACATTGGAAACTCAGAAAATCATGCAGTTTTCTCACCTTGGCTCTCTGAATGCTTGGTGAACTAAGAATGAATAACGGTTACCTATATTTATTCTGAGGAATTGAATGCATTAGACCATTTGAGACCTAAGCTATGTAATTCATGTCACTTCCATCATTACTTAGCACACTCTAGACTCAATTTACTAGCAAGAGCCAAGAGAATGATAGACAATCAAATTTTGAGTTATGGCAACCTAGCGACTACATAGCTCCTCATAGTCGCTAAAAGACTTGGCACTTTTTTATTATTTTCAGAGATCAAGCGACTAAAGAGAAAATTCTTAGTCACTAAATTTTTTAACCTTTTGAAAATTTATCTCGAGACCTAGCGACTAAGGAAAGAATCACAGTCGCTGAATATTTTATCTTTTCATGACTTTATCTAGTGATTCAGCGGTTACCGTTAGATCTTAACTTGACGGTCATCTTTTAGTCTCTCAAAACTTTAATCTTCATATGCTGAGACACAATGACTATAGTCTATCTCCTTGTCACTAGAAGATTTAGCTTTTATTGATTCCATCTCGAGACCATGTGACTACCGTTAGATCTTAATCTAACGGTCTTCCTTAAGTCTCTAATACCTTTATTTTTTCATTTGAAATATTGAGAGACTTAGCGACTAAAAGGAGCTTCTTAATCACCAAATGTTTCTTGAATTTTCAAAATTTTCTGGAGATCATTTGACTTTGCTTATCTAGAGATCTAGCGACTATATAGAAGTCTCTTGATCACTGAAACTTTTAACAAACCCTCACTTCATCTCGCAACTTCATGCCAGCCACAAGATCTTAATCTGATGGTGCATAATATTTGGAATAAAACCTTTGATATATTAAAGATATCAAAATTAAATATCAACCACATGATCTTAATCTAATGGTAGTCACTCAATCTCTAGAATTTTAGAGTGACATCATCTTTATCAAGCAACTAAGAGACAACTGTGAGATCTTTTCTTTTGAAGGAGATAATCAACGATGGTTGCACAATCTCTAGATTTTTTCCTTAACTTTTAATTTCTTAGGAGATCTAGCAACTGTATGAATATATCACTGATTTATTACATCTGAAGACTTGATGACTATAGTTATCTCATAGTCACTGAAAGATTTCTTACTTCACCATTTTATCTGGAGACTGCCCGACTAAGGGTATATTAGATCTAGAGACTGGGCGACTATAGTTAGGTTTAAAACATTTTTCAGTGTAGTCATTGGATCTCATTAAGCACTTCAAATCATTTGGAGACTTCCCAAATAAAGGCTTCCACTAAGTCTCTTATGAAAAGAGAATATTCTAATGTATTAAGGAGATTGTGCAACTAAAGGGTTTTGGGATGTCTCTTGATTAAAAGGAATATGCTTGATTTTTTGGGAGACTAAGCGACCAATCATGAAAAGATTAAAGTCACATGTAGAAAGATTTCTTAAGTGATTTTCAAAAAGTAACTTTGAATTAGAACTCGGCTAGGTATTTCTAGGGTTTTTTGGATTTTCAAGCACATTTTGACCTTGCACTTAGGGTTTTTCAAACTTTAATCAAATTTCAAGCTTTGGGAATGGAGATTTGTAGGAGATTTTCAACACAAAAAGTAGGGAAAACTTTTCAAGGAATCAAAAATTTGAAAGGCAAGTTTTAAGAACTGAGAATACTACCAACAGTGGCTCTATTTGAGGATGTTTAAATGCAAATTTAAGAAAGAACCACAAATCTCTAGGAGAGAAAACCAAACTAACTAACCTACTATAGGAAAGAAACACATGACAAGAAAGGGAAACACACTTGTACAAAAATTTACAGAATTTACATGTGCATAAAAGTAGGACTTCAACTGAAAAAAGGTTTTAAGAATTGCCCATGCACTGGTAATTCAAAAATTTCTCCATCCATATTCTTTAAAAAGTATGAATCCTTTCCAAAACTCTGATGAACTATGTAAGGGCCAAGCCATAATGACTCAAACTTCTTATGCTTTCCCTTATCTTCAGCTCTGACATTCCATTGGAGCACTAATTGATCAGGTTGAAAATTTCTAGCAATGGCTCTTTTGTCAAATAGGTATTTCATTTTTTGTTGTAATTTGACATTATTTTTCTGACTATCTCTTCTAACTTCATCCAATTCAACCAACTACACCATTCTATCCTGCATTGGCTCTAAAATATCCAATTCTTCATATTGCATGAATTTGTATACTAGAAAAAAATTGTTAATAGGTAATTTGGACTGTAATCCATATACTAATTCAAATGGGGATTTTCCTGTAGCCTTCTTTATAGTAATTTTGTCAGCTCATAGAGCAAGCTTCAACTTTGAGTGCCAGGCTCTTTTATTCTTTTCCAAGGTTTTCTTCAAGATTTTCAGGATACTTTTGTTACTAGACTCAACTTGTCCATTTTCTTGAGGATGGTATGGTGATGAATAAGACATCATGATTCCATATTCACTACAGAAGTCCTTAAACTCATCTAACCTAAAACAAATTGCATTATTTGTAATCAACTTAATAGGGACACCAAACCTAGTTAAGATGTTATACATTAGAAAGTTAATCACTATTTTACTTGTTTCCTTCTTAGTGGGGATAGCCTCTATCCATTTTGTGAAATAATCAGTTACATCAAGTATCCAACTATGCCCACCACTAGACTTCTCAGCAAATTCTCTAATAAGGTCAATTCTCCACAGAAAATGGTGCTTCTGCAACTACTAGGTTTAATAAAAATGCACCTGAATACTTTAACTTAGAAGAAAATTTCTGACAAGCTTCACATTTCTTGACAAAATGAAAAGAATCTTTAAATAATGAGGGCTATAAATAACCATCTCTTAGGGACTTATGGGCAATGGTCTTTGTAGAGTAATGACCTCCAAAAATACCAGCATGCATATCCTTCAAAACTTTCTCTGCTTGACTCTGGTCAAGGAAAAATAGTAACACTCCATTTCTATCTTTCCAATACAGATCCCCCTATATCATTGTATATTTTTTAGTTTAAAATCTTAGGGCTCTTTTTTTATTATTAGATATATATACTCTGGACATTTAGCATTTTTAAGATAATAGACAATATTAGTGTAGTATGGTTGTCTCTCAATGCTTGTCATTGTCAAATCTGATATCCTTGCATCATTAACTTGAACTAGATCCATGTTTTCATCAGTCATTAATTTAGCTAGGTCTAATCCTCTTACCAATTTAGTAATGTGGATTTCCAAGTTAAACTCTTGAATTCTAGTAATCCATTTGCATCTATTTCTAGTAACCTCTAATTGTGTAAGAATATCCTTCACTGTTGCATGTGGAACATATGCAATCACCTTTGCACACACCAGATAGGGCCTAAATGACTTCACAACTTTTACTAACGCATATGCATATTTCTCCATCATCTCATAATTCAATTCAAAAGCTTGTAAGGATTTACTAAAGAATGTAATTGGGTGTTCAAAGCCATCCTCATCTTTTTGTAACAACACAACAACAATTGTATGAAAAGAGGCAAAATAAAACAATGAAAATGGATTACTATAATTAGGGGACTTTAAAACCAATGCTTCTTGAACCACCCTTTTGATTTTGTCAAAGGCTTGTTGTGCTTATTTAGTCCATGGAAACTTTGCATCCCTTTTTAGCAACTTGACTATTGGTTTTACTATCTCTACAAAGTTGGCAATGAATCTCCTAACAAAATTAATCTTTCCTAAAAAAGATTGTATACCCTTGATGTTTTTTGGAGCAGTGACCTTTTGAATAGCTTCCATTCTTTTTGGATCAATCCTTACTCCTTCTTTAGATACTATGTGATGTAATAACTTTCCCTCTGTAACTGCAAACTGACACTTCTTTGGATTCAGGGATACTGTTGGATATATTTTACATTTTCTGAGGTTTTTTGTTTCAGGTCCTTGTCCTATGTCTTTGCATATATCTTTGCCTAGTTTAGGGTTTTAAAATTCCTCAAAATCTATCATATTTATGTTGAAAAACCCTTTCCCTAAGTATTTTGGCCTTGGTGTAATCATTCTCTCAATTTTTCTTAAGTGTGCCCTAGTTCCTTATATTTGCACGTTACTTTTTGGTCACTTAAGTCTTCCAATTTTCACGTGACCATTCTTTTCCTTGTCTTCACTAAATCATGCAATATTTTTCCATGTCTCCATGTTTTTCAATGAACTAGCGACAATGGTGAGTCCTTTGCTATCTTTTTCTTAGTCGTTGAATCTCCTAGTTCATGTCACGGTTAGTCTTAACATTCAGTGAATGTGTGTTCTCTTATTCACTTGATTCTTGGCGGTTTCACTTTAACTTCTAGCGACTTGGCATGGCAGCTATCTCCTATTCTCTAAATCAAGTGGCTAAGTTTAAATTCTTCTAGTGATTCAATGAGCACTTTTGATCATTTCTAGAATCAACAGTGTTGTTTTAATCTCACAACGAATGGGTTCTACAGTAAATCCTTTGGCAATTTAGTGACTAAGTCTTGTTTTCATGATCACTAAGTTTGGCGGCTCTGATAAAGTAATTTGGCAATGGATATAATTCTCTTCAGTCACCTAATCTCAGGAAAAGTTGGCAATGCTCTAAATCATTTGGCGACCTAGCAAAATCATGTGTTTGCTGAATCTCAGAATTAGTTAGTAAAGTCCCAAGTCTTTTGGTGATCTAGCGAACAAATAAAAGTTAAAAGGTATTTTTCCTTCAATCCCACATTCTCAGAATGAAAATATTAAAGTTCTAAACCTTGGGATATTAAGCAAGTGTTGTGTTCACTGAGTATCATAATTAAAAAGCAAGGGTCCAATGGATTGGGTGATTCAGTGATAGCCGTTGATTTTTTTCAAGATCTAAGGTCAACGTATAATCTCAGAATGTAAACTGAGGTATAAAAAGTTTTCAGTGAATGGGAGATTTGGGTCATTCACTCAATCTCAAAATCTAACTGTGGTTAAGATTTTCTTTTCAAGAATGTGAGATATTCATGTTTGCTAAATCACGGGATGGAATAAGAGTTAAGCGTGGCTTCTTGAGATTAAGAGACTTAGTTGTTCATTGATTCTCCAGATGTCACTATGGTTAAGGTGGTATGCTCACGGGTTTGGGAAAGGCTCTGCTCATAGGATCTCTAGATGTTAGCTGAGTTAAGAAAAGGATTGTGAGAATTGGTAAAGTCTTTGGTAGCTTATTCTCTGAGTTCAACTATGATTGAATAAAGTGTTCTGAGAACTAGATATTTCCTTCAGTCGCCAAATCTTTGATTATGGCAGGATTATGATGGATTTTAAAAGAATGTCTGAGGACCGTTGATCATCTTTGGGATCAATGGTGGTTGCTAAATCTCCAAGCAAATTCATGAGTTAAAAAATCACTCCAAGATTTCATGAATGGCGTTGTCATTGGATCTCCAAACTTAACCCAAGGTTAGTATTTCTTGCGAAGATCATGAGATCCTTTGTTCGCCGGATCTCCAAATCAATTCTGGTTAAGTTTTCATTCTAATCAATGTTATGAGAAATTGCAACATGGAAAAGGTACTCTACCAAGCTAGAAAAGGGTAAAATGTCATCCAATAAAGTTTTAACAAAGGTTTTTTGTGAGTAATTAAGGGTTTTAATGCCAAAAGCTACAGTCATTACTCTATTTTTGGTTTTTTAAATCACCCTATCAACATCCACACCATGGCTAGTTCTGATTTGAAAGTTGGTAATATGCAGAATTGAATGCAGAAGTGACTTAGCCAAGATATGTGATGATTTAGTAATTGTATGCATTCAATTCTCAAGGTATATAGGCAGGACTTCATTGCTTTCTATGTTGAAATTTATTTGGAAGATAATTGAGATTGTTGGCACTGAAGTAGTGAGTAAGAAGTAAAAGTTGCAGAGCTATGGGGTTCTTGTTTTGTCAAGATGAGTCATTTGGAAGCAAGCGTTGCATCATCCAGTGGAGCAGCAAAAGAGCAGGGTGGTGAGGACAAGGGAAAGCCAAATTATTTAGATGAGTTCCTTAAGTTGCTTCCCAGGTCAAATCAGAACAAGAAGGCCATTGATATAGCTTTTGAAGATCTCATGGACAAGTGTAGGGACCCCGTCACTCCTTCAGGCTTAGGTTACACAATTTTCTCATACTTTTATAATAACAGGCATAAACCTATACCTATTTGTAATGCTTGGGCTTTGGGGATGGAAAAATTAATTGTGCCTGATGTTTTCTTAGATGTTGACTTGATTATTATGTTGGCTAGGCTATATGATCCTATCTCTAGAGCCATTTGGTGTGAGGACTAGTCTATTTTTCTTAACTTTGATAGGGAATCATTCAAGGCATTTGATTTCTTTGCCTCTTCTTCCACGAAAATTGATTTAAAAAAGGAAAGGCTGAAGTATGCATGCAATATTGGGTTAGTGAAAAGTCAAATAGTTAGGAACATGCCCAAGTAGGGTAAATACATAGCTCCTCTTCCTCCAAGTATGAATGCTCCTTATGAATTTAAGTCCCTCAATCACTACATGAAGTTCTTGTGTCATGGGTTGTGTAGGGTTCTAGGGATAGATGGGGATGAAGATAAAATGCCTGATGACCTATTGATGATAGTTCTAGATATTCACAATTCTCATACCAACACTGACTATGATTACATCTAGTATGTGATTGATAGAATACATGAGGGGTTGATATCTATTAAGGAAAATAAGAGACCTATTAGGTTTATGCACTACTCCCTCCTTATGCACATTGATTTTGTACCACCATGTTAATCATCTTGATGCAAGAATGTTGAAGTTGAAAACTAATTTTGAGGGCCATCCTAACCCATTGCAATATTGGTTAAGGGTTTGGAATTACATGTCCAATGAGTGTAATTTTGTTTTTTTCCAGAATTACTTTGTTTATCTGATTCTTGCGTTGTTGGGAAAAAATATAGTAAGGATGTCAACTAAGGTCTTGAAGTTGTTAAGGCCAATGTAGTATGAAGATAAGTGGTCATGGAACCATAATTGGGGTGATTTCTACCCTGGGGCCAACTTCACAGTTCTTAGGGTTTATGGTTTCCCTCAACCCCCACATCTGCTACCCAAATTTGTGCCTCCTAGAGTTGCTATGATGGAATTTATTTGGCAATTGATATGGATTGACATAGAACACTTCACGTCTTATAGGAAGGGTACCTTCACACCTAGGTAGTTCAGAATTGGAAGTTTCTTGATTGGGAAAAGGGCACTTGATCAGGTCAGTAGTTGGATCAATCACTTCAAGATGATTTCAAGCACATGCAGGTACATTGATCCTGAATATTTTATCAAGAATGCCAAGATGACCTTGATCCCAAACATTTGGACAATCAGAGAGCATGAGGGCTTAGATGAAGAAGATGTGATACGAAACATTTTGGATTATGATGAAGCCCAAAGAGGGTGGAGCAAGTATTTTGATTTTCTAGACATAGAGGTGAGACTTAAGAAGGATGAGATTCCTTTTAATGGCTATTTCCCTAAGCTCCCATATTTGAAAAGGATGGAGAAGATGATAGAAATGCATGGCACCCTATCCAATCAATTGGAGGGGTTTCTTGAGGATAAATTGGATGTACCAAGAGATTACTCTACATCTAAACCTGAGGAGTCTGTTGATGACTCACAAGAAGGAAGTAGTCTACATCAAGTAGGGGACACCAATTATTGATTTGACCCAAGATCCACCAGAGGAAGGGGCTACTTCAGAGCCACCATTAAAAAAACAAAGGCTTGAGGTAGGGAGCCTTCAAAGGAGAAAAAATAGAAGAAGGTACGTGATAGAGCTTCAGCTCTTGTACTTGGTAATAGGGTCTACCATCACCAGCTAAGAAAGGCCATCAGAGATGGTAAAAAGATTGTATCAAAGGAGGAAGGGGATTTTACCTTATTGTTGGGAAAAGATGAAAGAGAGCTTTATCAAGAGGAGTTCCTTAGTGATGACCAATTCATCCAAAGTAAAGAATTCAGGGATTTCCTCATTTGGAGGAAAAAAAATGAGGTAGCAAAGGCCATGCCTAAAGGAATGCAACCAAGTGAGGAGACTATGAGGGCTGTGACATCATATGACCCTAGTCTTGAAAGGATTACTATGGAGGAGGCATGGGAGATGGTTAGATCAAGTGGAATGCTTTTAACTCCTAGATGGAACTTGACCTCTGCCTTGATCATTGATCAGATAAGAAAATAGCTAGAGGGTAGCCTATCATATGAAGTGCAAATAGATGACATGATAAGAGGGAGTGATTATGACCCTGAGTATCAAGTTGTTGCATTGTGGTCCTTGGCTCCTAGAACTCAAAAGCTAGCTCTTGTAAGTATTGAAGATAAGATGGAAGGAAAAAAAATTATCTGGAATGTCCAAAACACCACTGATCTTGAGGTATCCAAGGTAGTAACACACTTTTCCCACCTTAATGAGTCAAAAACCATCCAGTTGTCTGAAAGGTATGACAAGTTATTTGAAAATTCAATGATGGTTGCTAAGGACAGAGATTTGAAGCTCATGGTTATCAAGAAAATGGAGGGTGAACTTTAGGATTTAAAAGCTAAGCTTGAAGAAGCTTCAAAGGCAATTCCTCCTCCTCCATTGCAAATTTAGGCCCATCCTCAGCTAGAGGCAGAAGTTCCTGACCGGCCAACTGAGGATTTAGAGAAGGTGAGACTAGATGCAGCCTTAAAGAGCATGGCAGAGGTTGTGCAACATAGACAAAACAAAATAAAGGAGAAGGTGGAGTCAGTCCATCAGTCAGTTATCTTGTTGCATAAAGAAAATGAGAAAGTAAATGAGTAACTGGCTACTTTAGAGCCACTTTACAGTGCATGGTCCAGGAGGAATTTATTGTTTGAAAATCTTGATGCCTTGCATGAGCATAGGCCCGATATCCCTGAAGTGGTAACAAAGGTATATGAGAAGATTGGATTGGTTAGTGTTGTTACAAAGTTTTTCAAAGGAAAATCAAATCAAGTGAAGACCAAGTTGGCCATGTTTGATAAGAATTATAGTAAATATATGCCTTCTATTTATAATGATGATGGAGGTGTGGTAATATTGATGAGTAGAAATCATTGATGGACCAAATGGTGATTAGGTAGGAGGCTTTCCTTGATGGTGATGGTTCTGTAGACTTGGATGGGTTCAACAGTATAATTGACAACTTGTTCAATGTTGAAAATGATTCCACAAAGTTTGTTATAGAGGTTAAGGGCATAACTGATTCCAAGTGGGAAGAGTAGTTGAAGACACTACAAGAACTATAGAGTTATAATTGGCCATCTGATGATGTGGTGGTGGCTTGGGATAAAATTACAAAGAAAAAGAAGAAGCCAGCTATCTTAGAGCCAGAAGTAGAAGAAGAGTAAAGTACACATGGCACCTGTTCTAGAATTCTAGGGAGAGCATGTATCAAACAAAGGATGATGTAGGTTATCCTATAATGGTGGTCATCATTCATGTGAAAAATAAAGTAATTTCTCTAAAGTATCCTCAGACAAAGGTGCCACCTGTGAAGATTCCAGTTGTTGGGAACTACTTTATGTTTTCTCTAGTCTTTGTCATTATGTTTGTACCTTTTGTCTATAGTGCATGTCATTTTCCTAGCCATCTGAAGGTTGTTGCATCCTCTTGAGGATTCCAAGATGGCTAGTAGTTGAAAAGTGTGTGTGTACAATAGGTGAGTAGAGTGCATGCCCCACGTTAAAGTCATTGCTAACACTTTAATAGGAGCAATGGCTTTAACAGAAACATAAACAACTCCACTGATTACGTTTCCACATTGAGATGCCCCCAGAAAAAAACAAATCAAGGGAAATATCACAGAAACATACAGAGAACACAAAAGGGATCTACCTACCATGGGGTCAGTATGATCATAAGATAATATATATATGATATTATTGCAAATGAATTGACATCATTCCCCAAAGAAAGTAGAAATACGATCACAAAGGAGGAAAGATCACATAAGATATACGAAGGAGAATCTTTTCGGACCATGGTATGGAGACCAAAAAGAATTTAGTGCTACCATATCTCAAATCCAAGCAGATTACACAAGGAAACATTTAAGAACAATAGCACAATTACAACATAACATTGAACAACACATAGAAGAATAGAGATACATATAGAAGAATTTGAACAACAGTTTAAATTCCTTTATCACCTTGTACCAACTGAGTAACATGGATCGTATAAAAGAATCTAACAACATTTAGCAAACACATTACGGGAGAAGCATAGTACAACAGACAAACACACAACAAAGCTACCATGAAGGACAAGTCTATCAAGCATGCCACCTATTCTCCCCATCTCATTGTATATCATTTAGGGAAGGTGGGTAACTCACAAGAGGGACTATATCCAACACATTAGGAATGATAGCCAGTTCCAAACAAGGATCCTCTTGAGAATCACAATGTTTGACACTAGGTGTAAGAGTTAATTATGATGAAAGCATATTAGGTAAATCAATGTCAATGTCAATAGTCTCATATTCATCATTAACATCATCAGTATCATCAAGAGTATCTTTTTCATCCAAATTAATCAAAATAGGATCTAAGATATGAATAGAATCATCATAATCATGCATATTAACATCATTATTATGAACAACTTCTTCTAACACATCATGCATAGGTTTATTAGAAGAAGGTAGAGATCTTTGAAGAACAAAATTATGAGCTTTAGCATGAGCATGACACTTTTTATGACGTTCATTGGCAGATCAATTACGTTTTGATTTATTTGAAATATGTTGAGAACTAGGAGGAACAATCGTATGCAGTCAAGGTCAGAGGATCCAATTAAGGACTGTCCAAACTTGCAGCCAACACCAACACATCGGTAAAAACAACAAGAAACTAGATCTAAAAGAAAATAGATTTCTTTATTTCATCAAATAATTGATTACATGCAATGTGCCTAGCTATAAGGCCTTCCTGATTATGACCAATTACAATGAAAGCAACACTTCTACAAGATCATGCAGGATCCAACACACTTCTCCTCAACTAGCCTAGGTCTATAACACAATAGGACACTAGTAGGCACTCTAAGAAAGATCTAAACTTGTACTCAAATTTCCAAGCAATATTTCTAGTACCTAAGCCTGCAAGCTACTAACTCTGCTAGATCTAATTTGAACTCTAGATCAACACCTAAACAAATACCCAAACATCTACTTAAATACTAATCTAAGCCACAAGTCAGCTAGATGAAATAATTAAATCCCAAATTCTAGTTGGCTCCCAAATATACAAATATTAAATGCCAAACATCAGTTGGCTCACAAATAACTTCACAATAATTAAATTCTCCATGTCGGCCTCTAGATCCACATAGGAGAATGCAACATGCTAGATCTAGGTCCCCACATGTCCAATGGTCAATCCAAAACTTGAGGAATGTGACTTAGATTAAATGCATCAGTTGGCCAAGCCGAATCTCCAAGAACAACCATCAGTAAGTTAAACTATTGAGCGTCAAGAAATCTAGCAAGAAACCACACCAACCGAGCTCTCCAAGCATTATCGAGCACCAACAATGTTGACCAAGCACCACAGACATTGCCAAGCACCAGAAGTGCCAAGTCTCCTTCAATGACTAAGCTCCCTTCAGTGACTGAGTTCTCCAGTGACTAAGCCACTTCAACAATCGAGAAACAAGCATAAACACCAAGACCTCATTAATAACCAAACATTGAGAAACAAACCACCAAGTCACCGAGTGACCAACATCAACTAAGATCCACCAGAACTTCCAACTGAGAATCACCACCAAGACCATCGAGCTCCATTGGTGAAGCCTAACAAACTTCAACCAAGAATCACCATCAAAGACTGAGAAATGCCAGTCTTCTACTGAGATTACTAGCCAAGTAATGGAACATCGCGAGATAGCTACCAAGACTATCAGAATCTTTAGGCACCGAGCAAGAAGCCAGGATGCCACTGCATCAGACTCCTAGGGTACAAAGAAAAGTGTGTCCTACACTTTCTCACCAAAGGGAACATCTAAAAACCACCAAATCCACTTCATCTTCACCAAAGGTTTCCATTCCATCACAGGAAAGAGAACCAATCTGCAACTTAACCAATTCGTATGTCCAACAACCTAAACAAACTGAACCTTCAATCCATCACCAAGGATCAAGGAAGAATCCCATCTCAAAAACTCATCACCAAACTTATCACTGTCAACCAGCAACTCAAGTCCACAACCAAAAACCAACATTAGCATCACAACATTGAATAGAAAAAATTCAGTAACACCAACATCTCTGAGGTGTTCAACAATAGATAACTCCATACCAACAACAATCTAATCAAGCGCAACCAGATTCTCTACAATTTCCATGTCAGGCACAACTGAATGGACATGAAAACCAATCTCCTCACCAACCTCAACAAGATCAATAACATCATCGGTAATCACAGGTAACTCAACAACAAGCACAAGTTTCTCTATAGGTTTGATGTCAGAATCCACCAACCGACCATCAAAACCAATTTCACATACCTCTTCAACCTCCAAACTATCACAGGAAACTTTGTCAAGATATCTTCTCTCACGAACCAGTCTACGAACTAGCCAAACAACTTTCCTCTGGATCGGCATACTCCAACTTTGGAAAGCTCTACAAAGCTCAACAATAATTTCTCTCACAAGGTTCTTAACTTGGTTCTCCACGTGGTTTAGCAAATCCACTTCCAATTGAGAAAACCTCTCAGAAATCACATCACCAAGGTCCAATCCTCTCGGAGACATCTCCAAAGATCTTCGAAAACCTTCTGCAACAAACCCAAACACCAACCACCTTGTGAAAACCTCCAAGTTATATGCAAGTCAAATCACAACCTGCCACCTTGCATGGACAACCAAGGCACAATTTCACAATTTTAATGTCACAAATCTACAACTCAGATTGTGCACAATCTCTTCACTGACAAGATCAACTTCACGAGATCAGCCTTGCTAGGTCAACCTTCTGCTCCAACAAGACCAAAATCTCGCTCTGATACCACCTTATGCAATCAAGGTCGAAGGATCTAATTAAGGACTATCCAAACTTGCAACCAACACCAACACAGTGGCAAACACAACAAGAAACCAAATATGAAAGAAAATAGATGTCTTTATTTCATTAAATAACTGATTACATGCAATGTGTCAGGCTATAAGGCCTTCCCAGTTATGGCCAATTACAATGCAAGAAATAGTTCTACAAGATCATGCAGGATCTAACACACTTCTCCTTAGCTAGCCCAGGTTTGTAACACAATAGGACACTAGTAGGCACTCCAAGAAAGATATGAACTTGTACTCAAATTTCCAAGCAATCTTTCTGCTACCTAAGCCTACAAGCTACTAACTCTTCTAGATCTAATCTGAACTCCAGATCGATGCCTAAACAACTATCCAAACATATACTTAAATACTAATCCAAGCCACAAGTCGACTGGATGAAACAATTAAATCCCAAAATCCAGTCAGCTCCCAAATATACAAATATTAAATGCAAACATTAGTCGGCTCACAAATAACTTCACAATAATTAAATTCTCCATGTTAGCCTCCAGATCCACATAGGAGAATGCAACATGCCAAATCTAGGTTCCCACATGTCCAACGGTCAATCCAAAACTTGAGGAATGCGACCCAAATTAAATGCATCAATTGTCCAAGCCGAATCTCCAAGAACAACCGTCGGTAAGCCAAACTACTAAGTGTAAGGAAATCTACTAAGAAACCACACCAACTGAGCTCTCCAAGCATTATCGAGCACCAACAATGTTGACCGAGCACCACAAACATTGAAGAGCACCATAAGTACCAAGTGTCCTTCAATGATCAAGCTCCTTTTAGTGACTGAGTCCTCCAGTGACCGAGCCACTTCAACAATCGAGCAACAAGCATAAACACCGAGACCTCATCGGTAACCGAACATCGAGCAACAAACCACCAAGTCACTGAGTGACCAACATCAACTGAGATCCACTAGAACTTCCAACTAAGAATTACCACCAAGACCACAAAGATCCATCAGTGAAGCCTAACACACTTCAACCAAGAATCACCATCAAAGACTGAGAAATGCTAGTCTTCTACTGAGATTACCAGCCAAGTAACCAAACATTTCCAGATAGCTACCGAGACTGTAAGAATCTTCAGCCACCGAGAAAGAAGCCAGGATGCCACTGCATCACAATCACAGGATCCTTCATAGGTTCTTTAGGAAAATAAATAGGATTATCAACAATAGGAGGAACAATCATAGGATCTTTGATAGGTTCTTTAGGAAGAGCAATAAAATGAACTTGATTAACTGAACTAGAAGCCATAGATAAAGGAGGTATAGAAGGTGTAGGAAAAAGACCGTGATTAAAATCCATAGGAGGTATGCTTAATTCAAGAATCTTATGATGTTTATAAGCTTGATATGAATGAATAAGATTATCAGGTCGAGGAGGACATGAGTTAGGTAATGAAGGCCAAAAGAAATCAAGAGCACCACAATCTCTAGGCCTAGAAGTTTGATATAAACTATGATTAATCATCTTCACTTCTTCATCATGAATGAACTTAAGACACTTATGGATAGGTGAAGCAACAACATGCATGGCATTCAACCAAGGAAAACCTAGCTTAACTTGAAATTGATTAGAAGTAGGAACAACAACAAAGGAAGTGTTCAAAATTTTTCCACAAAGTTCAACTGGTAAAGTAGTAGAACCAAATGATGGATAAAGAAAACCATTACAAGTTTGAATCCACACATCTGATGTATCATAAGTTTTACACTTGTATTATTCTTTTCTCTCGCGGTCAATTATTTTGTGCAAGAAAAAGTCCTAGTTGAAGTTGAACTTGAACCTTCCTAAGTTCAAGTTCAAGTTCAACTTCTGTCGGAGGTCACAAGTAGATTGTAATCCTTAAAGTCATCAGTCTTTCAGTCAATCAGATATGAAATTTGAACTTGAACCTTGAACCTTCATAAGTTCAAGTTCAAGTTCAAGTTCAAGTTCAAGTTCAAGTCAAAGGTCTAATTGATTGAATATTCTGGTCAAATAACTAACTCTCTATAGGTAAACTCTTTTAAATATTATCAGACCTAAGATTTCAAAGAGGTTTTATGTGAAGTCCAAAACTGTCACATATGATGGGGCAGCACACACATGCCATGTCATGATGAAAGACAGATGGCAACTCATAGTGTCTAGTTGACAGCTAATAGTGCCTAGCTAGTAGCTCAAAAGGAAATGGATTTCCAATTTAACAATTATGTATAGATAAAAATATTCTCCACATATTATTTTCAATGCAACATTGGAGCCAGAACATTTTATTTCCTTTCCTGGCTGTATCAACCAACTTGCATAAATTAAAATATGATATGTTCAGAAAATTAGTAGGCTGAAAAATAGGTCTCGGTGCGAGAGCCATAACTTTTGACTCCACTGTTGGATTTGGCCCAGTTTTGGATACGTTGTGGGGAAACAAATGGTGCAGGATCTGACTAGAGTGATTAGCATTATTTGATCGCATTCAAAAGTTACACATGACTGTGTAAAGGTATATCAGAGAGGCCAGCAGCTTCTTGTTTTAACTGCAGAGGTTAAATTTTACAAGGTTTTAAAATTAAATTATACACCATGTGTCTAAAGATATGCATATTATGAATTAGGAAGGTGTATTTATTACTACCCTGCAAACATAATTTTTAAGAACATTATGCCTAATAAAGTAAAAGAAAGGGGATGAAGAGGATTTTATTGGAAGGAAAGATTTAGTTATTAAAACTGAAAAATATCATCAGAAGGAAAGATTCAGTTATTAAAACTGAAAAATATTAGTGAGAGGAAAGAAAGTTAAATATGCAACAGAATGAGAAAGAAAGGGGTTCTTTTTTTGGGAGTGGGTTGGACTCTCTGAGTTTTGGGGAACTATTTTCTAAAGATTGCATTTTAAGTTTTATGAATTCTGATATCATAGCATATATGTTATATCCTATGGTATTGCATGTATATTTGAGCTTTTGGAAACAAATAGATACTATTGTCTATTCTATATAATTCATATTTCATGTGGAATTGAGTTATATTTTAAAAAGCTTGACTGTAATATGAGTTAATCTGGTGCTTAGAGTGACAGAGAGAATTATTGTAGTAATTTTAATTTTAAAGAATTTAAAAGTTAGAAGCTGTCCTAGAAGTAAATATTATTCTTTGAAAATCTACACATTCTTTTCCATGTTGATGGACTGAGTGTTGACCTTATGTGTTTTATGGTTAAAAACACGCATGATTTTTCTTTTAATAAGATTGTATTGAAAATCTTTTTTAGAAGGTTGTTGCACCTTAAAAGTTGTAGAGAGTTTGCTTTCAAAGGAACTCATTTGTTAGTATTGGGGTTTTCTTTTCTGTTTATACTTTATTGGGATCTAAAATCTATTTGAAGAAAGGGAAAAATTATATGCTAACAATTTTTGGCGACTCTACTGGGGAAACAAAAGCAAAGATCAGTGCCTGACATTTGGTTCCTCGGTTTTTATTTTATCTTTGTGTGCAAGAGATTGGCGACTCTATGAAAATGACCATGCCTGATAGAAATGTCACAAAGAAAAGACCTAACCCTACCATCTTGGAGATCATCCAGATCAATGACAAAGTGTTGCAAGATTTCTGGGAGCACTACAAAGAGATTATTTCACATGTTGTGAAAACAAATCTCAGCCTTGAAGATGATCATAATTCTACCCTACTATGGAGGAGCTTGTGTCACAGGTTCCACAAACTAAAAGACCTAGAAGAGTATAAGAAAAGAGTGTAGTGGCTTGAGAAGGAACTAGAGGTGGATGATGATGAAGTTCTAGATATTCTATTTTCATCCCTCTCATACAATTACCTTGTTATGGGTGAGCAAGAAATTCAGTAAGAAATCTCAAAGTCTCACGAAAAGAATGGATGGGTGAGTCCAAATGAACAAGGTATGGAAAACCCAATTAATCTGGAAGAAAATATAGTGCATGATTCCACTTTTCTGCCTAAATTTGAGGGTTTTAGTTTTGAAAATCTAAAGGATCACCCTGCTGCTATGAATATAGAGAATGAGATATTTCATATTCATAAGCAACTTGAATATGAAGTTTTTAATTTCCTGCATGAAATTCCTAGTCCTATCCTAGAATCTTTTACTTTCCAAGATGAAGACACTCCATGTTTTTCTAATAAAGTATATGATGAGGACATAGCATATTCATGCTTAAGGAAGGTGTCTTTTAATTTCACAAACTCACTTGGAGAGGGAGACTCTAGAGAAAATGCAACAGAACAAGATAATGTTGGCTCATCTGAAGCATTGCAACCTCAAACATTGTCAGGAAGCCAAGAGAATACTTTTCCTTGCACAAGTCAGATTACAAAAGATCTCTCTTTTTCTTCTCAACCATGCATGGTGCAGCCTCATGAATACCAAGCATCAGCAAGTTTGGAACTTCCACTCATGCAATCTAAAAATGAAAATCCTTTGGATTTGATAGTAGTAGCAAAATATGGGTTGTATGTAACACTTTATGATGAGGATGAAGTAGAATCATGTCCTAAGAGGCAGCCCTATAGTATGGGAAATCCACTTAGAAAGGCTTTTTCTGAAGAAAATGGAGAGCATGCTGAAAATTGTGCTAAAGTAACACAGCCTCAAAGATCAGAAAGAAACCTGAGAGGTATCCCTTGTGAAGATAAGACCACAAAGAAGTTGCTCTTACCTGGGAAGAAAGAAATGATACAGCCTTATAGAGATCAAGCATCAGCAAAGAAGAGAGATATCTATGTACAATTAGAATTTGAAGTCTTCTATTCTATTTGGGATAAAGATGAGTATGGTAGTCTAAATCAGCTTATTGTAGAGTTTATTCCCTTGCATGAGTTTTCTTATGCTGAAAGTGAGATTAGCTCATGTCTGGCTGAAAGCTTCTTAGATCCTAATAGCTTAAATGGAAGAAAGAAATCTGAAATGTATACAACATTTAAGAATGGTGAGCATGTTGAAAACCTGCAGCCTCAATCATCATCAACTTGCCCGGGTAGTGATTTTTTGAATGAGGCAGAGATTATTGAAAGGTTCTTATCAGCAATCAAGCAAGATGATCTTGAAGGTAAAGATTCAAATATTGATTTGATTGATGCATTTAGCTTGGATAGAGTATTTTTAGAGGTGGTTGCAACAAAATATAATGAAACTAGTCCAGTCAATGGTGATCCAATGAAAGATGAAATATATTCTTATTATGAATATGTTTTAAATACTAAAAATTCTTTTAAATATTAGGGTTCCATGAGTGCTAATGAGGTGAATGATCTAACCTTTTCTTTGGGAAAAGATGAGCCTTATTTTTTTTAGCCATGGATTGGAAACAACCTTGAGAGTTCCTTGCTAACAGCTCAAGAGAAATATGACTACTATGATGAAATGTGGCTCTTTGGACATGGTAGCTGGTCCACAAGATCCCTAAACAAAATCACTTTGGTTTTCAGCAATGGAGCATTTTCAAAATGGAGGTGGTATCAAGGTCTTTCATTCAAATACAACCCTTTATTCTGGAAAGGCTCATTCTTCTCGCAGCCGGTGAACGATTTTGTGTAAGTCTTTCTTGGTTTTGGTTTCTATGGTGAGGTCTTCTCACATGTACATATTTGTAAATAACTCATTCTTCTCTAAATGTTGTTGTGCATACTTTAGTTGACCTTGGTTTCAGTTTTGGTTGTTGGTCTAGTTTGGTTAGTTCTTTATTGTTGTTTAGTTTTAGCTTGTTGGTAGTTTTGGAGTTTTGGTGTGTTGTCCTCTCTAGAAGTGGTTCCCCATCCTTTATTATATAATGACTCTATGGACCAATGGATAAGACACTAGCCTCAAACCAGAGATTATTGGATTCTTTGTGTCCCTCACAGTCCACATCCCTAGTCAGAGCCAGTTGTTACACTTGTATTATTCTTTTCTCTCGTGGTCAATTATTTTGTGTAGGAAAAAGTCTTAGTTGAAGTTGAACTTGAACCTTCCTAAGTTCAAGTTCAAGTTCAACTTCTGTCAGAGGTCACAAGAAGATTGTAATCCTTAAATTCATCAATCTTTCAGTTGGTCAAATATGAAATTTGAACTTGAACCTTGAACCTTCATAAGTTCAAGTTCAAGTTGAAGGTCTGATTGATTGAATATTCTGGTCAAATAACTAACTCTCTGCAGGTAAACTCTTTTAAAGATTATCAAACCTGAGATTTCAAAGCGGTTTTATGTAAGGTCCAAAACTGTCACATATGATGGGGTAGCACATACATGCCATGTCATGATGAAAGACAGTTGGCAACTCACAGTGTCTAGCTAGCAACTCATAGTGTCTAGTTGATAGCTAACAATGCCTAGCTAGCAGCTCAAAAAGAAATAGATTCCCAATTTAACAGTTATGTTCAGATAAAAACATTCTCCACATATTATTTTCAGTGCAACATTGGAGCTAGAACATTTTATTTCCTTTTCTGGCTATATCAACCAGCTTGCATAAATTAAAATTTGATATGTTCAAAAAATTAGCAGGCTGAAAAATAGGTATCAGTGCAAGAGCCATAACTTTTGACTCCACCATTGGATTTGGCCCAGTTTTGGATATGTTGTGGGGAAAAAAATGGTGTAGGATTAGAATATAGTGATTAGTATTATTTGATTGCATTCAAAATTTACACATGACTATGTAAAGTTATATCAAAGAGGCCAACAGCTTATTGTTTTAACTGCAGAGGTTAAATTTTACAAGGTTTTAAAATTAAATTATACACCATGTGTCTAAAGATATGAATATTATGAATTAGGAAGGTTTATTTATTACTACCCTTGCAAACATAATGTTTAAGAACATTATGCCCAATAAAGTAAAAGAATGGGGATGAAGAGATTTTTATTGGAAGGAAAGATTTAGTTATTAAAACTGAAAAATATCATCAAAAGGAAAGATTCAGTTATTAAAACTGAAAAATATCATCAGGAGGAAAGAAAGTTAAATATGCAACAAAATGAGAAAGAAAGCGGTTCTTCTTTTGGGAGTGGGTTGGACTCTCTAATTTTTTGGGAACTATTTTCTAAAGACTGCATTTTAAGTTCTACGAATTCTAATATTATAGCATATATGTTATATCTTGTGGTATTGCATGTATATTTGAGATTTTGGAAACAAATAGATACTGTTGTATATTCTATATAATTCATATTTCATGTGGAATTGAGTTATATTTTAAAAATCTTGACTATAATATGAGTTAATCTGGTGCTTAGAGTGACAGAGAGAATTATTGCAGTAATTTTAATTTTAGAGATTTTAAAAGTTAGAAGCTGTACTAGAAGTAAATATTGTTCTTTGAAAATCTTCACATTCTTTTCCATGTTGATGGACTAAGTGTTGACCTTATGTGTTTTCTGGTTAAAAACACACATGATTTTTCTTTTATCTGTTAAATAAGATTGTATTGAAAATCTTTTTCAGAAGTTTGTTGTACCTTAAAAGTTGCAGAGAGTTTTCTTTCAAAGGAACTCATTTGTTAGCATTGGGATTTTCTTTTCTGTTTATACTTTATTGGGATCTAAAATCTATTTGAAGAAAGGGAAAAATTGTATGCTAACAATAACAATCATGTTGTAAGCTTTTCATAAAAAGATTTTCTTCAATAATAACATTGACTAAGGATGTAGGATCAATAAGGCAACCACAAGTAGGTTTCTGAGAAATCCTAGCAAAAATGTAAAGGGGACCATCAAGGGCCTTAATATTCTCAGAGTTATCAAAGGTAATCAAAAATTCCCAAGGTCTTTTATTCTTAGGTTGTTGTCAAGGTTTAGGTTGAGTTTTTAGTTTAGGTTTAGGTTTTGGTCGAGGTTGAGATTGAACTTGAGGTTGAATCTGAGGTTGAGGTTGAGGTTGAGGTGGAGATACAGATTGAAGAACATGCTCCACTTGATTAACAACATGATTGAGATCATCCATCTTTGAATCATACACAATTTCCATAGCAGATGGTTGAACAATGGTATTAGTATCATGCGTAGGTAAAGGATTCATATATATTTGAAGGTTTTGATTAGGAGGAGAGAGAGATTTTTTCCCACTACCATCAAGATTATCAAAAGATAAGGCATTAGAGTCAATTAAGTCTTGAACCTTATGTTTTAAAGAATAACATTTCTCAGTATCATGACCATTCTGATGATGCTATTGACAAAAAGCATTTTGATCAAAAGATTTAGAGGCAATTGTAACAGGTAAAAGAGGTCGAATAGGAGGTAAAGTAATCATATTAGCAGTTAACAACCTATTCATAATAGCATGTAAAGGTTCAAAAAGAGGAGTAAACATACAATTTAATCAAAAAGCGGTGGATGCAGAAGTGGCATTGTGAGATGCAACAACAACTTGATCAGCAACTGCATTCGCTTGTTTGTTTATCTTGACATAGTTGTTGAATTTTTTAAATTTTTTTGGATTAGGAGCAGCATCACTCTTATCAATTGGAATAGGATCCATTGGAGTGTTTCTCTCAAATTGACTCACTTGTAATTCATAATGATGAAGTGCTGCACAAAGTTGTTGAAAAGAGGTAAATTCAGTAAGCAGAATCTTATCTCTAATATCCTTTTGCAAATTTGAAATAAACATACGTTGAATATCAATATCAGGAATAGGATAGGAAATCTGAGCATACAAATGCTTAAATATACCAATTAATTCAATTAATTTTTCTTTAGCACTTTATTTACAATGCATCAAATCAGTCAAAGACACTTGCAGGCCAATGTTGTTTTGAAATTGTTGAATAAGGGCATTAGCAAGTTTTGGAAAGGAATCAATAGAATAAGGAGGCAAGGAACAATACCATTGTAAGGCCTTGTCACAAAAAATTCTAGCAAATAGTTTGGCTAAAATCCTATGGTCATGAGCATAATCACTACAAAGGATTTGGAATGTTTTAACATGATGAACAAAATCTCCTTTTCCATTATAATTCTCAAGACAAGGCATATCAACTTGTTGAGGAACAAGAGTACGAATAATATGCAAGGACAAAGGACTTCCCATGTCACATGTAGGGATATTAAACTTGTTTTGAGTTAAAGAAGAAAGTTTTTGTTGCAAGGATGACATAGTTTGAGCCAAACTAATGATTGTTGAATCATTAGAGGAAATAGTAGGAGTAGCAACATTAGACACACTAGGTAAAGTGTAAGAAGCTGCAAGAATATAAGACACAACTGGAGGAACACTAGGAAGTATAGTTGGAAGCAGATTGGAAAAAGTAAAAGGAACATTGTGATATGAAGGTTGTCATGTAGGAAGGGACACTGGAGGAACACTCATAGGAACAGAGGGAACTGTCACTATCACCAAAGAAGAAGTATAGTTAGGAATATTAGGTAAAGGATTAGAAGGAGGTTCAACACTAGTGACAGGAGGAATCAATGCTAAATCTTGAGCTTCTTGAGCTAAAGGTTTAACATTTGAATGCACAAGGTGAGTAATACCACGTAAGAGGTTAACACCTTGATCACTATCATTGAGAACTTTCTTAAGAGCCTCTATAGCTTGAATAGAATCTTGATTATGGTTCTCTTGAATAAACCAATTACCCATTTTATCAAGTTCAGTTGAAATTTTTTGGACTTGTTCAGGAGGAACTATTAAAGTGTCATCCTCATCATGAGATGAGTGAGAAGAGTTTTTCTCCATAGTAGGATTGGAATCATGAAGAATCAAATTATCATTCAGGACCCTAAGGAAAGGAGAGGAAGATTCAGGATCAAAGGCACCCATGAGTCTATGACTTCTTCTAACCAGAATATTATAAGTAGGACTAGTAGTAGTAAAGCTCATAAACTAATGTAATGCAAATGAACTAAACTAAAACCACATAAAGCATGAATATTTTTGTATTTTTGAAATCTAATTAGCATGCAAGATCTAACACAAAAGATAAATCTAATACTAACAAGATAAAAGGAAATCTAACACCAAAGAGAAAGAGAGTAAGCTATTCAGGTTCACCAAAATGAATAGGGGTAAAATTGAATCACCTCTATTTAGATGTGTGTGTATGGGGGAAATATGAGATCCACTCCTAAATCCAAATTCTCAAAGGAGAGATCCAATTTGATCAACTAAAAGGTTAATGCACAATCGAATCAATCTATGGAGAATATGAAAGAGAGAGAAAAACCCTATATTTCCCTATGGTAGAATTGTGCTTGAAATCTAAAATAATTGAAATACAAGTACTAACCTCAAATTAGGGAAAATCTAGAAAATGCCAATTTTTGATGTCTATGTACTTTCAGGCAATTTTGCAACCTATTTTGGACTGAAAATGTCGAGACAAAGAAAACCCAAAAATATTTTGTCTTTCCGATGGTAGGTAGTCTTTGACCCTCATAAAAGGTCAAAGGCTACATTCTTTATTTGAAGGTTGATTCTGACTTTGTTCGCAGATCTCAAAAGTTCACCGAAAAGGGTATCCAAATATGATCTCAGATCCAAAATTCTGCACCTGTACCTACAAGAAAAATGGGGTTTTTGTTTGTATGGGGGCTTTGCCTTGGTCAAACCCCAATTTAGGTATTAACCTTGAAATTGAATTGAAATGTAGTGTTCATAAACAAAGCAATTGAAACAATTCACCTCGCTTATGTTGAAGTCCTTGTAGAGGATTCAAATCCTCAAATCCACAAGTAGGAATGCTTCAATGGATGTAGAATGAATGTAGGATGTCTCAAATCAATGGCATTTGATCTTCAACACCAATCTTGAATTGATATTTTCATATGAGGAGGCTTGGATGAATGTAGAAGGATGGATCTTCAAGGGGTCTCCAAAGAGATTGAATCCTTCAAAGGCTAACAATGGATCTCCTTGATGGATGAATGCTTGAACACTTGAATGCTTGA
Source organism: Chamaecyparis obtusa (assembly GCA_027943335.1). Classification (NCBI taxonomy): domain Eukaryota; kingdom Viridiplantae; phylum Streptophyta; class Pinopsida; order Cupressales; family Cupressaceae; genus Chamaecyparis; species Chamaecyparis obtusa. The sequence continues at coordinate 264,657 of BSBK01005588.1, read as the reverse complement.
AGGCTTTTTTGAATTCTTGAATTCACTTTCTTGCACTTGAGAGCTTGATGGAAAAAGAAGATGATAAAACTTGATGGAGAAAATGAGAGAGGAAGACCTCCTTCTATAGTGAACTAGGGCACAATCCTCTAGAGGGGCCACCTTGGAGAATTAAATCCCAATTAGGTCCTAAAATTTTAGAAAATATACCTAGATTAAATTCAATTTAAGGATTTACCATTCTAAAAGCTGAAATGGTTGACCCAAAGGCGGGAAAACAAATATCCCCAAGACCCGATGCCCGAAAATCAAGGAAATTTGAAATCAGGATAGGGGGTCAAGGACAAGATTATATCTGACTAGGTTAGGGTCGAGGTCGATCTTGACCAGGTCAGGATAGAGATTGACTTTGACCCCATAAATTCAACTTTGACCCCATAAAGTTGACTTTGACCTTATGATCAAAAACCTCAGGATCCTGACCCAGAATGCTAGGAAATGCAGATATGAAGTGAAAATCAGGTGTAGAGGAAAGTAGAATAGGGGGAGAAGCCAAATACATGCAAAGACCTGATCAAGGTGCTTAACATGACCCCATACCACTTACTCAGAGGGCTAAATTCTCTTATCATGGAAGTGCTTCCATTTTAAGACAATACACTTCTTAACTCATCTTTATCTGGCGACAACGCGACTGAAGACATATCTTTGTTGCTAGATATTTCTTTCAACTATGGTTAGGACTCAAGATTATGTGAGCACCTTTATTCTCCAAGTCACTAGAAGAATTACTTAACCTTGGTCAAGTAATGAGATTAAACATCAACTACTAATTAAATCTACATCCAATTATTCCCACTAAGTCGCCATAACCTTTATAACTTAACCACTTGATTGGGAGATCTAGAGATAACTGTGTCACTGAATTGTTGACTGCCTAAAACATAACTGTCAGAACCGTGAGAACATGCGAGTATTAAAATTGCCAGGTCACAAGATAAAAGAACTAACCACTAAATAACTTAGAGATTTGGTGATCGATAAAAAATACTGCCACCTTGCATCTAGAGACTCGGCGACCAACTGCGAACCTCATTATCACTGAATATTATATTAATTTTATTTCTTTTAGAGATCACCCGACTAAAAGGTATCTTGATCTAGAGATAAAGCGACCATAGTCCCTTTGCAAAAATTTATCATAGCAGTCGCTAGATCTCATGACAGTTATCCAGAGACTTGGTGACTAAATGCAACCACTGAGCCATTTGAAGACAAAGAATATTCCTTAATCCTAAGGAGATAGCACGACAAAGGGATTTGGGTAATCGCTAGTAAAAAATGAATATGCTAAATTGTTTAAGAGATAAAGTGACTAGCTCAGAAATATAAAGTGCACATGCTGCAAAAGGCCGTTAAGTGATCTAAAAAAGTAGCAGCCGAATAGACCTGGGTGAGCAATTTTTAGGGTTTTTTGGATTTTAAGGGAAAATAGTCCTAAAACCTAGGTTTTTTCAAACTTTTAAACAATTTTGGCACTTAGAAATTGGAAATGCTTTTGGAAATCACATCATGAAACTCAAGGATAGGCATCAAAAATCAAAATTTCAAAGGACAAAACCTAAAACCAGGAAACTAACTAGCATACCATTTGCAAATGCAAAATCATACATCCTTTGATAAAATGGTAGAAAATGCAATCAAAATTGAGAAAGTACTTGTACAAAAAGGAGACATGTCGCTTCAAAAAGACAAGTATGAATCTGGATCTAATTCTAAAGACAAAGGCAAAAACTAGAACAAGAATAAAGGCATCCTCACAGATGGCATTGTTGATACTATATGTGCCCCATCTAAGGCACCCACTTTCAATCTCACTGTTGGCACCCAAGCTATCAAAGCCTGAGAAGAAAAAGCAATAGAATCAAACAAGAAGTCATCTGACTATACACCTTGGGCTATAGATCCTAAACGCAAGTTTACTCCTCTTGGGGAGTCCTTGGAATCTACCATGAAAACTCTATTGGCCAACAACATCATCACCTTGCCCGAGATAAAAGTATTTGATCCTGAACCTAAACCAAAATGGTGGAGAGAGAATGATTTCTATGAATTCCATCATAATAAGGGTCATAAAACTAATAACTGCATCCACTTGAAACACATCATACAAGACAAAATTGAGAATGGAGAAATCGTAATGGATAATCATAAAAGAAATAATGATCATACAACATTCATGGAGCCATTTCTAAAACATGGTTAAGGAGATTCATCTTCTCAGCCTAATGTGGGTGCTAAAGTCAACTATGCTTACTCTGGAAACAATGCTATCATAAATATGGTTGAACCACACCTATCTAAGCATTTCAATGTCATCACAATTGTAAGAAAGGATAGAGATAATCAATCAACAAATGCAATTACTCGATCACAAGCTTAGGCGCATCTGCAAGGACAAATCCTAGATTCACCCAATCTCCCTAAGATGCCTTTCAATATTTTGCCTACTTCTAAATAGAAGGCTGCCTCTAAATCATCAAATACTAAAGACACAAGGCCAACATCATACAGTATTGTCCAACAACTCCAGCATACAAATGAAAAAATCTTCATGTTTGAGTTGCTTTAGATATCTCTAGCTCATAGAGCCATTATAGACAAAGCTCTTCTTGGATCTAATGTTCCTAACAACCTTGATTTAGATAGATTCCAGACTATGGTTGGTCATCTAACATCTCCACAGTATATCCCCTTTTTAGAGGAAGATGATAACTCCTTGAGTCATCTGCATAACCAGTCCTTGCACATTGAAGTCTTGATCCAAAACCATCATGTCAAACATGTGTTGATAGATGGGGGAACTGGCCTAAACATTTTTTCTTACAACTTGATCACACACTTGGGATTATCTAAAACTTCCATTGATCCTAAGAAGAAGATAACTATCAAAGCATATGATGAGCAAGAAAGATCTTCTAAAGGAACTATTGTCTTACCTATCAGAACAGGACCTATTATCAGAGACACCATATGTCAAGTTCTTGATCTACCTTTGGCTTACAACATCCTTCTAGGGAGACCCTAGATACATGAAATGAGAGATATTCCTTCCACATACCATCAATGTGTGAAATTTCCTTATGAAGGAGTAAAGGTGATGATTCGAGCTGATCTATATACAACTTGCAATGCATTGAAAGAAAGTGTTGATAAACTTGTTCTTGATAACAAAGAATCTTCCACTAAGCAGCTGGACATTGCTTCAACCTCCAAAAAGGAAGACATTGCTAAAGAAGTCAAAATTAAGGATAATGGCATGGGAGAATACACAATGGAACCTATTCTATCTCTCACATCTCTCCCATTGTCTCCAAAATCTTATGGACAACCTTCTGACAAAGTGAAACCTACAACTAAAGAATCCCAAGTCATATTTAATGGAAGCTTTGTCATAGAGAAAGTATCTAAACAAGAGTTTGAGGAAGATGAAGTCGTGATTACATGGTTATACAAGGATGATCCTCAATCCCAATTAGTCTATAAATGTGACTCCACTTCAAGAAAAATTCCTCAGAAGTCATATGGAACAGGGGACAAATTGATCACAAAAATGGGATATACTAGAAAAGGACCTCTAGGACTACAAGGTAAAGGTCTTCTATCACCTCTTGACCATCATGGATGAACAAAGAATAATACAAAAAGTCTAGGATATAAGAAGAAGCCTTTCTATCTTAGCAAAAACTCCCCACATGTCTCAAAACATATTGAACCAACGGAGGAAACAAAACAACAATCTGACAGTGATGATTCATACACCACTGATGAGCTCATTCCTTATGAGCATTTCCCTAAAGAAATAAAAGGCCTCCTCAAAGATGAAGATGATCCAGTAAATAGAATCAATGCAGTAGAAACATAAGAACCTACTATAGAACATAAGACAATTGCACCACAAGAACTAGCTGATCTTAAAGAAGAACACATAGATAAAGAGGAAGGTGGCAGCTATTTTGAGATAGATTCTCACGAGTATGAATTCAAATCAGAGTCTAAGGGTAACCCTTCTTGGGGTATCCATCCCAACTTTACACATGTTCTCAGATTTCCTAGAGGTCCAAAATCAGAAGATGAATCCAATGACTATGAATGGGGAGTCATTCCAAAAGAAGATGAGCTTATCACATAAAAACATGTTGATGTTATTCACCAATATTCACCTAAACCTAATGTGAGTCTAGAGAGAAATAATGAACTTAACGAGTCTAATCCACCAATGGCTGAAGTGGACTCCCACAATGACATTAAGCTTATTCATGAATTGAACATTTTGAGTTGTAATATCACCTTCAAACTTGAGAATCAGGTTAGGACCAATGATGATAGATCCATATCCGCAAACACTATTTTCCAATCTTTCACCACTTTGACTATCCAACATCCCTAACTTCTTGACAAAACCTCCACAAATTTGTGCCAAGGTATCTATACTTTTCCAAATGACTATGCCCTTGCTTGCTACCTTAATGTAGTTGAACCTATGATGACTTCCATCAGTGAGCCAAGTGTTAGCATGATAGAGTCAAACATCAAGTATCTTAGTCAAAAGAATAAGAATAAAAAGAAAAAGAAAAGGAGTTATGAGGGTGAAAACCACTTTGTGGCAATCTCAGAACCTACAAAAGTAAAAATAAAAGATGTATCCGAAGGTGAAAACCTCTCTGAGGTGCCTAAGGATGAGATATTTGATGTCCTTTTGAGTCATTTACAGGATAGATCTCCAGTTCTAATTAAGCCCACTCAATCTATCAACTTGGGAACAATAGAAGAACCATAGTTGATCCATGTAGCACAGTCCTTATCAGAAGAAGAAAAGAAAAAACTTTATAACATTACTAACAGAAAAGAAGATCAAATTTTCATGGAAATATTCAGATATGCCAGGGTTGGATCCTGATCTTATAATGCACCATTTATCTATAGCTCCAAGAGTCAAACCTGTTAAGAAAAAATTGAGAAAGATGCATCCACATGTTGCACTCTTGGTCAAAGCTAAATTAGAGAAACTACTAAAAGCTGGATTCATTCATGTTATTGATTATGCTGAATGGATCTCTAAGATAGTTCTAGTATCAAAACTAGACAAATCTATAAGAGTATGTACAGATTTTAGAGATGTAATCAAAGCATGCCCTACGGATGATTTTCCACTACCTAACATTGATATGATAGTGGACATGACTGCGGGCTTCGAGATGTATTCTTTAATCGATGGTTTTTCTGGATATAATCAAATCAAAATTGCTTCATAGGATCAAGAGAAAAATGCTTTCACATGTGCGTGGGGTACCTTCTATTGGAATGTCATGCCATTTGGGCTTAATAATGCAGGTGATACATATCAAATAGCTATGACATCCATCTTTCATGACATGATGCATCGAACCATGGAGGATTATGTTGATGATACTTTAGAAAAATCTATGATAAGATCTAAACATCTGAATGATTTGAGAAAAATACTAGATCAAATGGAGAAGTTTAGTCTCAAACTGAACCCTAAGAAGTGAACTTTTAGTGTCACTTCTGGAAAGCTCTTAGGCTACATTATTTCAAAGAAATGAATTGAAGTAGATCTAGCTAAAGTTAAAGCTATCATGGAGATGCAACCTCCCAAGAATATCAGTCAAATGAGAACATTACAAGGGAGAGTACAATCTATCAGACGCTTCATATCTTAGCTAGCAAACATATCACAAACTTTTACAAAGACATTACATAAAGGTGTGACTTTTGCATGGAACGAGGAATGTGAAAATAAATTCAATCATGTCAAGAAATATCTATCAAATCCTCCTATTTTGATGTCTCCTATTCAAGGGAAGCCATTGATCTTATATGTCTCCACTACATATACATCACTAGGGGCCTTGCTCACACAGCATGATGAGAACAAGAAGGAAAGAGCTATATACTATATCAGTAGAACATTGGTAGCATATGATAAAAACTATTCAATGATTGAGAAAGCTTGTCTAGCTATGATCTTTGCATCATACAAACTAAGACATTATATGTTGGCTCATACCACACATTTGGTAGCTAAGATTGATCCACTAAAGTACCTACTAAGTAAAGCTTCCCTCACATGTAGACTAGCTAAATGGGTAATGTTATTAAGTGAATTTGACAATGAATATATTGAAAGAAAAGATATCAAGGGAAAAGTTATTGCTGACCAACTAGCTGACACACCTTTATTTGATGATACACCAATGCAAATGAAATTCCTAGATTCCTCTATCATGAATCTTTCTTCTAGAGCATGGAAGTTATTTTTTGACAGCTCCTATACACAGAATGGATCTGGAGCAGGCATATTGTTCATCACACCTCAAGGATACTCAATCCCTAAACCATTCAGAATCAAGATTCCTTGCACAAACAATATTGTTGAGTATGAAGCCCTTCTTAATGGCATGAAAATAGCAATTGAGTGGATAGTGATAGAACTACACATTCATGGAGACTCACAACTTGTAATACACCAAGTTAATGATGTGTATCAAATGAAAGATGGAAAGCTAATCCCATACAAGAGAATGGTACATGATCTAAAGAAATATTCCATATCTATCACCTTTGAGAAAATACCTAGAATAGAGAACAAAGCTTCTAATGCTATGGCAACACTATCTACTTTATTACAATAGCCCGAACATGAGCTACGCTATGAGTTCCTGGTGGAAGCACTATCTTATCCTGCATATGACTCCCCCAAAACCCACATGATCTGCATTGTTGTTGGTCATGATTCATCCCAATATAAAAACATTTTCTCCTATCTCCAAGACCAAATCATTCCTGATACCTTCAACCGCCATGAGAAAAGATACCTTATCCAAATTGCATCCCTGTATGTCATCATTGGTCACAATTTGTACAAATGAGCTCTAGATGGTACACTTCTTAGATGTTTAGAATGGGAAGAGTCTCAATGTGCATTAGAGGAAGTCCAAAAAGGCATTTTTGGATCACATTCCAATGGTTTAACACTAGCTCAAAAACTTATTAGGGCTGGGTACTATTGGCCTGAAATTGAAAAAGATGCTATCAAGTTTGCTAAGAACTATCAAGTGTCAAGTACATGGTAACTTAATTCATGCACCAGGGAGAGATTTAATTCCCTTTACTACACAATGGCATTTTCACCAATGGGCATTTGATCTTATCAAAGCCATATATCCTCATTCTTCTAATGGGCATACCCATATTATTATAGTTATAGACTATTTCACAAAATGGGTAGAAGCAGTCCCTTTGACTCAAGCAACCGGCAAACAAATTTCAATGTTTATCCTGAACTACATCATATGTCGGTATGGTATTCCACACTCTATAGTCACAAATAATGGTGGACAATTCAAAAACAAAGACTTAGATGATTTATGTGCTAAATTCAAGATTACACAACATTGGTCATCAATCTACTATCCTCAAGGGAATAGACAAGTAGAGGCTTCTAATAAGAATCTATTGAAAATCTTGCATCGCACAGTTGATAAAATAGGAAGAGACTAACATCTCAAGATCAATCTAGCTCTCTGGGCCTACAGAAAAAGTATTAGAATGCCCACTAGGGCTACACCATTCACTTTAGTTTATGGGTCTGAAGCATTACTACCTATTGAGGTTGAAATCACATCGCTAAGAATCAGAATGCATGGCCTAGTAACTGATGATGACTATAGAGTGTCTAGGTTGCAAGAACTTAAACTACTAGATGACTGTAGACAAGAAGTGTACGATCATCTTAGAGTATATCAGAAGATAATGTCTGGATGCTACAACAAGAAAGTCAAACACAAAGAATTTCAAGTTGGTGATCTTGTCTTGAGAGAGAATCCTAAAAATCAATCACATAGAGAATGCAAGGGGAAGTTTGAATTGAACTGGTTGGGTCCCTTTGTTGTCACTACTACTTTTGGCTCTAGTACCTATCAAATCTCAATGACTGAAGGAGAACAACTCTGAGAACCAATCAATGTTCTCCATCTGAATAAATTCTATGCCTAAGACATTCAGTATTAAAAATGTCCTAAAAATTTTTTATAAAAATTAGATAAAGTCCTGAAAAAATGAACATCCTGGTGAAAACCTGGCAATAGGTGCCTTGATGATTCACAAAAAAATCAAAAAAATATTATAAGTACAAAAAAAATTGAAAAAATGAAAAATACAAAAAAAAATGAGAAAAAGAAAAAATGCCTTGGTGAAAACCTAGAAACAGGCGCCTTGGTGAAAACCTAGAAACAGGCGCCTTGGTAGCAAAAATAGAATCTCTACCAAGATGGTGAAAACCTGGCAAATGAGCACCACTTGTTTGAAACACTCCATCTATCAGTGCAATCTTGGTCTTTCCCATATTTTAGTCTGCTTTAGTCTGTATATATCCTTGTTTCAATAAAGTCGATCTGTACACCAATCAGCTCAAACGTCTGTATCCTATCAATGTTCAAACTTGGGGGCAATCAAAGTCATATCCTACAGTCCTTAATATCTCAAACATGTCATATCCAGTTAGATTCCTTTGAAGCTACATCTGAGTTATTCAGTCAGCCTCCTCTCCATAAAGGATTTTGCATCTACAACAACACAATCAAACATCAACACAAACTGAAAAAAATCTATGCTTTACTTTCTTTTATCTCCTTGTATGCTTACTGATTCACATTGAGATTTTTGCATATTGTGTCCTTTTGAGCTCTTCAATGATGTCCTTTATAGGATTTAAAGAGAGTGATGACTGGGGGCATAATCTTTTCTTTTTTTTCTTATTGTATGTGAAAATCTAACAACTTTGGAAATTCTGGATTGAAATGGTGTCCATCTATAAGAGCCTCTATCTTGTATTGGATGGCCATGAGTACCTCGACCATTGATACCCCAAAAATTCAAGGAAGTCTGATCTAACTATTGTCTTTTTAAGTGAATTCTTCCTCCTACTATGAAACATGATTTTACCTAAGGATGTGAATGATAAAGGGTCACTACGGGTAATTCACACTAGACTCAGAAGGATCTCTTAACTGTATGATGTGTTTGTAATGCAAGGCATATTTAGGTCATCACGATGTCTATGTCTTGATGCTTATACAAATTTCTATATCAAAATGGACATGATATTTAGGTCATCCTAGCATTTTTGCCTTGGTGCTTATATCTACTCTGACATTCCGCAAACAAAAAAATTTTTCATATGTCCATGGTTATCTGACTAGTGGGTGTTGTATTCATTCTTATGCATACAAATAAATATTCATATGTCTATAGTTTCCTAACTAGTGGGCATTGTATTGATTTATTCAGTTACCTAATAAAAAGTTCAATGATGAAAACAAATCGACACATGATCAGTGACTAGGTCCTAGGTCTTAGGTTTGCATTTCATTCTACATGTCATTTTGCACTTTGGATACTTACATGATCTCACTAATGTCTGAATACACTCAAAATGCTTAAACAATTCTTCTAAACTCAACTTAAAATTGACATGAAGAGTTGAATCTCACACAAAGGTTTCCTCGCAGAACCGCAAGCAGTCACCTTCCTGGGTTAAATATCCTTTTTGACATAAGACCGAGTACTTGTCTTCATCAATACCTACAAAACATATCATGTGTATCATTGCATTTACATTAAATTCCATGTTCATTCCATCTATTTTATTGCATTACATACATGAGCATCATCAAAATCATACATTTCCATCCATTTTCCATTATCAATTACATTTGCATACATTCATACATTTGAAAGAAATCATTGCATTGCATAAAATCCATACATACATTCTATACTATTCATAGCATTTACATCATATGATATCATCATAAATCAAACATGACAAGTACAAATGAAGTCATAACCAAAATCTTGATCTCATATATATCATATAACTTGAAATAGTCAAGGGTGCACTATTGGCACAAAGTACAAAAGAATGAGCTCATGTGAGCTATCAGAAGTCAGATCAGTATATATGAACTAAATGACAAAAATATCATAATATCTAGATAGATCATCTTTTTGTCTGATCCTCTGCATCCGGTGGAGGTTGTGGTGGTGCATCGGGCACTGCCTCGGCTCGGGGTGCCCTGGCTCCCTCTAAAGCTATCATGTACTGGGAGTATGTCGGTACTCTCTGACCAACATGAACAATAACATAATAGGAAAAAACATAGTATGTAGCTTGAGATGTCTGACATGTCACCTTTACCTATAATCTCATGTTCTCCTCTCGGAGCTCTGATCGCTTTTTGTTAGCCTCTATGAACCACTCCTCAAAATGAGCACTCCATACTCTCAGGTCCCTAACCTAGTATCTCAAGTGCCTAATCATCTCTTGAGGAGTCTGTGCTACACCAAGATCTACATCTACCATAGGCATATCTATATCTCTAGCTGGGTGATCAGCAACCTTTGCCCTCTATGCCTTATGACATCTCACCTCAGCACCTAGATCAAAATTTGTATCATCCTATGTAGGATCAAGACTAGCACCTACATACTACTCAGCATTAAGTACCTCATCAGCACTGCCAATACTGCCTAAAGTACCACTCTCTCCTCTAGTATATCTCCTCTATAAAACTATAGACCTACCTTCTAAAGAGCTACTAGGACGAGGGGGTCTCATATGACTAGATGGTCTTTGTGGAGGATTCACCACTACTCTCGGCCTCAGAGGTGTAGTCTAGGGCATTGAAATCTATGTATCATGTTGTCTCTGACCTCGACCCATCAGAGCACCTATCACATCCATGGCCTCCTCCATCAAGGGTATCAACTCAATGGGATCTAAAAATCTATATATCAAATGCTTTGCGAGCCAATAAATGAACCCATTTGTCACTCTTGCATCTACAACATCAAGACGATAGTCCTAGTCTCTGCCAACAATACCACTATACTCCTGTGTACACAAAGCATAGGATAACCGCTCTATCCATCCTAGGCCAATCTCTTGGACTATTTGTGCATAGGTGGCATAGTCTTGTGGGGCATCCTGAATGATACCATACTGTTGCCACACTCTAGTAATGATAAATTTCTTGATCACAATGGTGGATCGACCAATCAACACTCTACTCTGAAAGAAATAACTAAACTACTCCCGAGTGGTAGGCCAGGCCTCTATTTGTAAATAAGGATACCAGAGCATAAATGTCATATCATCAAGGACATGCCTCCAATACTATGTAATGCCCATGAAAACCTATGTCACGTAACCAGAATATACATATATCACCAGCTCCTACGGCTGGCGTTGTGGATGACATACTAGTCTGCATATTGGGATATGCTCCCATGCCCAAATCTAAAGAACTAATGCACTAGAAGAAAATGACTTTCTCTCCTAATACATGATCTCATGCATCTCAAAGAACATATGAATCAACATACACTGACCCCAACCCAACTCAAAAGGTGTTGCCATCAAATGAGAAACCATCGGGGCCCAGCCCATCAAGAGACTGTTCTACTGACGGTCAAACATAATGATGCTAGCTATGATACACTCGAGCCTATGAGTATCTCCATATCTCTACACTAAGAACTCCCAGGCGATCAACTATGTCAACTATGTGTCATCGCCAAACACTCTCCTAAAAGCATGTAAACCAGAGTTCCCCGAACTCACATAGTCTAGATGCGGGCCATGGAATGGAATACGTAGAATATGATACACATCCTCTGGTGTGACCATCAACTCTCCAATAGGTAGATGGAAGGTCTGTGTCTTTTGAATGAAAATGCTATATCAATGTAGTCAGTAAGCTGTGGTTTACCTGAATCTCAGCTAACCGGATCAGATACTCAAAACTGCATGATGCCAAATGTACTCTCATCGGATCAAATAGTGACATGTATAGTCTCTGAGTGGTAGGGTGTGAGATGCGAACATGGACATCAGGATAGAAAATCTACACAACATAGAAATAGGGTATCATATCAGTAACTTGGTTGAAAAACAAGCTAAAAGTATAAAAAATCAAAAGATTGTCTATCTCAGAAGGTACATTGAATGCTCAAGAATCAGCCTATGAAATTAGAAAATTCAAAATTTTGACCTAAAAGGGTGTTTTTAGCTGACTTTTTTCCATATGACAATACAGTCTAGTATCAAAACTCATACGAGTTTCAGCAAGGTCTCATACAACAATTTATGGTTATACGACAATGTGTTTGTTCCCGTACGACAACTGAGGGACTTGACGAAACGTCGTATGACTCTTGGGTCCCTCTCATATGAGTTTATAGGGGTTCTGGGATGACACTCTACAGGAAATTGAAAATTCACATGAGTCCCAGAGGACTGTCATACGAGTTTCTATGCATGCAAAAATTGAAAAATCCTAACATATGAAAAATGATCTAAAAAGCTTGAAAACATGCAAAAATGAAATTCACAAAGAGGCACAGAGGTCCACTTACCAGATGTCTATACTGTGGAGGACTTTGATGTCATCGGCTACACTCAAAATGGTGTGAAGATACATGTACCTTAATCTCAACCATGTTTCGCTTAGAGGGCTCCACAAAGGTTTCAAAAGTCAAATGTGAATAATGAATTGAAAATGACCCTTTTGGCCCTTATATAGCTTTTGACCTAATTTTCAAAAGTGCTCTATTTTTCATGAAAATTGCACCCCTGGCTAATTTCAACATTTTGAACCCATTTTCGAGATCAAAATTGAAATCTGAGATCATTTACTATGTCAAAATTGTGATTTAAAATTTTTAGACCCAGGACGGTCGATTGCTTGCATAATCGACCTTCAATCATCACAAAAATTTAGAATTCAACTTAACTAATTATCTTACATCAAACTATCAAAATTTCAACTTGGTCATCCATGGTCAACTCATGGTCAAACCTAGTCAAACTTGGTCTCCAGGACCTCCAAATGATGCAGAACGCATCTCGAACATGTATAACCACTTCTCAAATCAATTAACATGCTTCTAAACCATTTAACACTGACTTTTCTTATCAATTTTCATTTTTCATCCTGAAGGGGGCATGGTATTGCACATCATTCAAGTCTGTAAATCTAATTCTGTCAATCAAATCTTACCTCAATAATCAAGACAACAACCACATCTAGTTGCTAATTCATCTAAAGACCCCATCGCTTGGGGCACATCACTTGGGGCATATTAGATTCATTGAGATCCATATCAATCTGGTATCCTAATCTATCTTGTAAACTGTATCATCTTTTTGTAACCATCGGTTCATTAGCGTCATTTCCTTGGTTCTTTGTAGCTGAAGGATTCAGATGTGATACCACTACGATTCCTCTGGACATTCAGGTCTGGAATCAAGTCACTCACTTCTTCATAATCATAATGTTCAGAATCAAGCATTTTGACACTTTTTCATAATCACTGGTTCATTGTTTCTATAGTTGACATCATCTTGATTCTTGGTCGATCAGGACCTAACATCTTCAAATCTTTCAATCAATTTTTGTCTTGGAACCGGTTCATCTTTCAAATTAGTTTCATACATCAAAAACATACTAATCTTTGAACCACTACGCTTCGCTCAGTGATTCAAAGAGGGGCAAACTATAATATCCCAAAAATGGGCTATAAGTTCATTAACCTCTTACATCAACAATTTGATCGAAATCGACATCAAAGTCCTAACCTAAGGCACATCTACACATCAGTTCATCAAAAATCTAATTGATTATCTTAATTCTGCATCGGGGAATATTCCTAATTTATCATAATTATCTTTAATTGAATATTATTTGGTGATAAATGTCATTATTTATCCTAAAGTTTTATTAATTGAATATTCTGAATATTTAATTAATTAGATTTAATTATATTTATTCCTGAATTGTATTATTTAATCATTGACAATAAATCAAAAATCTTATGACTAATTGATTAAATTATTATTTAATTAATGTCATTTGTCAATATTTAATAATATAGTTTTTGAATAAAAGTTTGATTTAATAATTGATTAACCCATAAATCAATTATTTTAAATTTAAAATCAGTTAAGTTGAAGATAAATCACTTTATTTATTTAATTAATTCATAATTATCTATGCACATTTGAAGGAGCAATTAAACTTTAAATCATAAAATCAATTCAAGTTGTTATCTTTTGGAAACTCAATATCTATTTTGAGTTGAAAATTGATCTAAACTTCCGATTTAAGTTAAAAAGCTATTTTTGTGTGATTTGCATAATTTTGTGAGTTGATCTTTTTCTAATTTCTTGTTAACTCAAAAATCAACCTGAGTTTATCAAGAGTGATTTATGGTTTTTCTTATGCATCCTCAAACCCTGGATTTCTATAAAATCAAGGCTCAACTCTTCACAATTAACCACCCTCGAATTTGTACAATTACTCTGGCGAATTTGCAGCTGAAGAATCAAGCACTTACGATAGGCGATTTGCGAGATTTTTCATTGTTGGTCATAGATTTGCATAGTTTTCATATCATAGCATTCATTCATTCATATCATTCTTAGATTATTTTGCATATCATTTCGACTCATTCTAGACTAGTTTCATATCCAGTTTTTCATCTTATTGCATACAAAATCCAAAAATATAGATTAATCTGCATTCATACAGTTTTTCATTCTTTTGCATCAAATCCTTCATTTAGGTGTTGCATTTTCACTTATCTCGATTTCAATCTGAGAACATCATACTCGCACCTACTAGAAGGCAATAAATCGCCTAGTTAGATTAGTTTCATTTATTTACAGATTTTGATTTTGCTAACCTCTAATGTTTTACTAAAGTGTTGTGTCCACAGCTAGGTATAATTTTCACACACATAGTTTCTAGCTTTTACAACATTCAAAAACTTCAAATTTTATCAAATGGATGTTAAGTCAGCATTCTTGAATGGAGAGCTAAAGGAAGAAGTATACATTGCATAGCCAAAAGGATTCACCTTATCAAACAAACCTGATATGGTATGAAGATTGAAGAAATCCCTTTATGGACTTAAGCAAGCCCCTAGAGCATGGTATGAGAGACTTGATGGATACCTAACAAAAATTGGATTCAAGAAAGGAGTAGCAGATTGTAAGCTATTCATAAGAGAGACATCTGAAGGTCTACTACTTGTAGCTATATTTTTTGATGACATTATCTTTGGGGGTAGTGACAAACTTAGTGCAGAATTTTCTAAGGAGATGCAGAGTGAGTTTGAGATGAGCATGATTGGACCTATCAAATACTTCTTGGGATTAAATGTGCAACAAATAGAAAAGGTATTTTAATTAATCAGTCCAAATATGTGAAGGATATATTGAAGAAGTTCAAGATGGATGATTGCAAACCAGTGGGTACACCTATGATAACTGGATGCAAGCTTACAAAAGAAGATGATTCTCCAGTAGTAGATACAACATTATACAAGTCTATGATTGGTAAACTCATATATCTTACTCAAACTAGACCAGACATTTCCAATGCAATTGGTATTGTTGGAATATTTGTAGCAGAGCCTAAACAAAGTCACCTCATGGCAGTAAAAAGAATATTCAGATATTTGCAAGGCACTATAGATTATGGTATATTGTATCCTAACTCAAAGAATGTTGAGCTTCATATTTATACAAATGTTGATTAGGTAGGATGTGTTGATGATAGAAAGAGTACATCATGTGGAACAGTGTTTCTATGACAGACTTGTCACTTGGGCAAGCAAGAAGCAAAATTGTATTTCTCTATCAATGACAGAAGTGTAGTATGTTGTAGCAGCCCTGAATTGTTCTACAATTGTTTGGATCAAGCAGATGATAAAAGAATTTGGTATTCAGATTGATTATCCTATTTCTATTCATTGTGATAATACTAGCACTATCAACATGTCAAAGAATCCTATGATGCATGCAAAGACAAAGCACATAGAGATTAAGTATCACTTCCTAAGAGATAAAGTGGTAGAGAAAGAAGTCAAATTGTATTATGTGAGTACAAAGGAACAACTAGTAGATATATTCACAAAGCCTTTGCCAAATGATACTTTTGAGTATCTCAGGGATAAGCTGGGAGTAATTCCCTTCCCTGATTCTTCTTAGAAGAAAGAAGAAAGAGCATCAGTCCTCAAGGACTGATGGATGGTTGACTACTCTACTTCAGGAGTAGTACCGGTGCTTAAAATGATTGGCACCCTTTTCCATTGTTGTCAAAGGGGAAGTAATATATATTCATGAAAAATATAAGTAAAAAAGGAGTAATATACTAAGGAGGAGTAGTATTCAGTCATGAAAGAAATTCAATTAAGAAAATAGAGAATGTTGAAGAATATTACAGCAGATGGAGGATTCATCCTTGGAGGATTTTTGATGAGGAAATGGAGAATGTTATAAAAGAATTTCTCATTTGGATTGGTGGTGTTTTTCATTCCATATGTTTCCATCAATGCCAAAGGGGGAGATTGTTGGAGATTTGCCAACAAGCTAGTGATGATTGTATGTTTGTCATTGATGACAACATATGGTAAGTAGCATGGATGGAAGACTTATGTAGTAAGATTTGAGTATATGTAGCATGGACATGTTATCAGCATGATATCATGGACACAAAGATTAACTATTAGTATAGATAGTTATGTAGCAGCTTGTGTCAGCAGTGTTCCTGACAGAGTTACAAGCAGTATTCTATGAGTGTTTGTCCATACAATCATGATGGAGCCTTGCGCCTTTGGATATGTGATGAAGACATGCTATTGATGTTACATTCATGAACATAGAGTCTAATGATTAATAGAAGTGAATTTATGCAATTTCTATTCACCAATAGCAGTTTCCTATGTTTATTCAGAAGAGCTGACAAAGATTATATTGGTTCAGGAGTTGTGACTATCATTACAGTATGCGCCCTTGGATTAGTGATTGGATAAGAGTTAAAAATGTTTGGTTAAGAGCACATGATTTAATTCATCTTGAGGAGAAAGTTTCAGTTAATTTGGTAGAGCTGACACTGTGTAGCATGCGTCTACAATTATTAATATTGCACAAGTCCCAGGTTGTGTTGTGTGCTTAGTAGATCCGACAGAAGTATTATTGGAATGTTTTATTGTTTCTCTAATGTGATTTCAAGGTGGTTCTAATAGGCTGACTTGATTATATCATTTAGAGGAAAGATATTTATAGGCAGTCATTTGTGATTGCTAAGGTATGGTTCAGAGTTGAATGTGAAGAGTAGAGAAAATTGTGCAAAGTGTTGAGCCATTAGCAGAAGGTTTATGTGACCAAGTAAAGAGTTTGTGTCATATATTAGAATTGATCCAGATAGCAGGTCAAAGTGCAGTTCACCAAGATCTAGATATAGTGTGTATCTGTTATTCAGAAGGTTGTAGCCTTCACCCCTTTGAGTGGTGTGCTCTCAGACAGTGTGTCCTCACCCCTAACAGGGTTAATTGTAAAAGACTCCTAATAGGTTCCAACCCTTGACCAAGTCACTATACTAAATGCATTGTAAAGACAACTCCTAACAAGGTTAAGGATCTTCTAACAAGGATCATAATACACTAGTACAAATTATTAGTGGGTGTCAATTCCCACCAAGATTTTTACCTATTTGGGTTTCCCCATAACCAAAATATTGGTGTTGTGTTCAATAATTATTTCATTGTGTTTATGCTTTATGTTTAAGTATACTTAATTGGATAAATAATTGAAACTTGTAGATAACTGATTCACCCCCCACTCTCAGTTATCTCTTCAGACTATTCCTAACAGTAATGAAAGGAAGACTAAAAAAGAGATAACCAAGAATATAGAGGAAATGAACAGTATGATAGGAGAAGTAACAAAGATCACAAAGACAAAGGAAATAAGGTATGTTACCTTGTTGAAGAAGAAGATGATGATGACACCGACACCGACACCGACACTGGCACTGACACTAACACCAACACCAACACCGATAGTGATAGTGACAGTGACAGTGACATCGACACTGACACTGACACCGACACTGACACTAACATCGACATTGAGGTGGTATCCATAGCTTTGAAAGAAGATTCAGAAGAGTTGAAACAACACTTATTTCTAAAGTTAGAAAAAATGATACTTGGATTATTGATAGTGGTTGTACACATCATATGACTGGTGATGAAGATAAATTTGAATACCTTGAACATTATAATGGTAGATCTATTAAAATGGGAAATGATACACCTTGTCTATTAAAGGGAAAAGGGTCTATATTGTTGGACAATAAGATCAAATGTTGGGAATGCATATTGGTGAAGGGACTTAATTATAATCTGTTGAGTGTATCACAACTGAATAACATAGGTCACCAAGTTGCATTTGAGAATAGAAAAGTGAAAATTTATGATGAGATTGGAAAGTTGGCCGGTACTGGTGAACAATCTAAAGGTAATCTATTTTATCTTGACAATGTCAAAACTTCTTGTTTGTTGGCTAGAACTGAAGATGTGTGGTTATGGCACAAAAGGTTATGTCATGTGAATTTTGACAACATGGTTAAGATTAGTAAGAAAGGAGAGTTAGAGGCTTACCGAGCTTATCTAAACCTGACCATGTCATGTGTAAACAATATCAAATGGGGAAAATGTCAAAATCTAGTTTTAAGAGCAAAAACTATTCATCTAATGCTATATTGGACTTAGTGCATAGTGACTTGTGTGGTCCTATGAGAACTCAAAGTTATTATGGAGACATATATTTCATCTTATTTGTTGATGAATTCTCTAGAATGATGTCTGTCATGTTCTTCAAAGAAAAATATGAAGCTTTTAAGATGTTTAAATGGTTAAAAGCAAAAGTGGGAAAAGAAAGTGGTAAAGAACTAAAATGCTTGAGATCAGATAGAGGTGGTGAATTTATTTCTAATGATTTCACTAATTTTTGTAATGAGCATGGAATTAAGAGATAGGTTTCTCCACCGAGGACACCCCAATAGAATGGGATTGATAAAAGGAGAAATAGATCTATTGTGGATTATGCTAGAATACTAATGAGTGAAAAGGATTTGGAATAGATATACTGGAGAGAAGCTGTTAGTACATCTATATACACATTGAACCGAGTTCAACTAAAGAAATATTCAAACAAGACACCTTATGAATTATGGTATGGTTACACACCTAATGTAAGTTATTTTAGAATATTTGGAAGTAGATGTTACATTCTGAAAGATGATAGAAATGGGAAATTTGATTCAAAATATGATGAAGGAATATTCTTAGGATATTATACTAAGAGAAAAGCTTTAAAATGTTTGAATAAGGCTACTAACAAGCTGATTGAAAGTGAAAATGTGAGAGTTGATGAATTTTCTGAGAAGAATGATGAAGAAAGAAAAAAGGAACCAGAAGACTATGATAGGATTTCTTAAATTGAGCAACCAAACACTCTACATGAGAAACAACTTGGCATTACCAAGCATCAGGGTAATGCTACCAAGCATTAGGGTAATGCAAATTGAGAATCATTAAACTATTACCAATAAAGATCATGATCATACACCCAATGGAGAACATAATGAACAACAAAGAATTAAACCTGTACTTGCAAGATACGTAAGGAAACATCATCCACATAATCAAATTATTGGAGATAAGAAAGATGGCATGATGACACAAAGTAAGTTAAGAAACAACACATGCTTAGTTTGTGAATTTGAACCTAAAACTGTTAGAGATGCACTTGAAAATGATGAATAGATTAAGGCCATGAATGAAGAAATTGAGTAGATACAGAAAAAAAAAAAAATGGACATTGGTACCAAGACCTAAAGACAAGAATGTAATTTGAACCAAATGGATATTGAGAAACAAATTGAATGAAAATGGAGATGTCACTAGGAATAAGGCAAGACTTGTATGCAAAGGGTATGCATAAGAAGAAGGTATTGACTATGGTGAGACTTTTGCACCAGTTGCTAGACTTGAAGGAGTTAGAATATTACTTGCTTATGCTTCTTACAAATGATTTAAAAGATGGATGTTAAATCTATATTTCTGAATGGGATACTTGAAGATGAGGTATACATTGAATCACCTAAAGGTTTTGTTGATCCAAATCGGAAGAACATGGTATGTAAGTTGCACAAAGTACTATATGGACTGAAACAAGCATCGAGAGCATGGTGCGAAAGACTGCATTCCTTTCTTATCGGTATTGGATTTGTTAGAACAAGTGACAACAATAATTTGTATTTGAAAGGTGAAATGTCATACCCATAAATTTTACTTAAGGACAAGACACAACTCACAATTTTTTTTTAACATAATCTATTCGCTTAGTGTACCATGCTAGGACATGGTGTGATGCTTACATACATCATATAAATTTTGATTGCTTGACAATTTTTCTGACTCATCACTTGTATTCAAGAAATGAAAATAATAAGTATTTTCTTATGTTCACAAAACCCATTAAAAGAACCCTATTAAATGAATTTTATTTTTTTTTCATGAACATAGAACATTGGAGCTTATATATTTTACTTGACCACTCAAGAGAATGAAAAATGGGAAGGAAATGTCTCCTCTTGGGGACATTTCAAATAATTTTTAGCAAGGTACAAAGAAGGTTTTTTTTTATATCACTTATTCCACATAGCTCTGAAAGTCCATGTACCCAACTTTTCTTTCTATAACAACCATCTATCATTGACTTCTATTTCTAGTAGAAAAACTAAAAATATATCATATTTTCACATTAATACAAACTTTTCTAATGGTTCTGTGTAGCTCACCTCCCAACCTAGGCTGGAAAAACCAGCCACCCCCGAGCTAGGAGAACTAAGACCAAACTGGGTAACAATCATACTAAAAATTCATTATAAAATTAAACAAAAAAATCACAACAAAGAACTCCCAAACCAAAGGGTAAACACTTAGCCACTAAATGGCTTTTCAAGGGGTGAAGGTGGACCAAGTACCATAAGGAGAAGCTGAATAATATGAGCTTTCACAAGCTCCCATTCTACTCATTTATTCTCAACAACCATAAAGCCCTTATGACCCCCATTAATGCAATTGAAACACCCTTATGACCCCCATAAACATACAAAAATATCAGAAACATAGACCCCATAATCCATGCCTTTTTCCCTCTCTTCCCAGAAGAGAGACTCTACACTCATGGCTGTCCAACATACCCTTCACCCCAAGGCTACTCTTCCCTCCCAAGGGTGATTTTGGCCTTGCACTCCCAAAAACACATGCAAGAAATGAAAGAAAGAAAATGCAAAGACAAAACATGAAGTTTACAATAACAACCTTCAACTTGCAACACATGAAGAGAATACAAAATCATGCAACATATGGGTTTTTTCTTTTCTTTCTCTCAAATCATGAACTACTTACAAGAGTGAAGATGAGAAAGAAATGAAACCACTAACCTCAGTCCAAGAATATTGAAAGATATTTGATGAATATCACCCTTAAGTCCAAACTCCTTCTAACCTTAGTTGTCACCAAAGTTGGTGAGTGTGTGAACAACTCTAAGTTTTTTTGGGGATCCCTCTAAAAAGACTCTCCTCACATTTCCCAACTCAAGGCATGCATTCCCATTGGTTGTCCTTCCCCATTCTTAAATGATGTCTATAATACCTCTCCTATGGTGATACTTAGACTTTTCTGATTTGGACATTTTATTATTATTATGGTCAAGACTATACATTTACATTTATGTTTTGTGGATGATGACATGATGAATATGCTCATTTATGGTTAGTAATTACATGTTTATGAGATTAGAAAATTATCTATTTTTATATGGATCTAACCCAATTATTTGAATCTAACCACTATCATGATGTTTTATGTTTCATGGATGTGTCTGATGTGTTTTTCATGACTCCAGGATGAAGTCGTAGTTACTCACTTAGTTGAGGTCCACACGATGTATCGATCCTGGTCATCTGCTTGCATATATCTAATTTGTATCTCTATATGTATATATATGTATCTCTTCTTGGTGATGCAGGATTGCAGGTACCGGGTGTCGTCTCCACCTGGCTTCACAGGTCTGAGCGATCCCTCAAAATCTTTGATCATTGTTGTTGTTACAGAGGTATCACCAGGTCCACAGGAAGAAACTTCACCTTTGATCCTTTTATCCTTAGGTGGGAAGTGTCGATTCAGTCCCTTATGTGAATGTCTTATGTGGTTTTGTAGTTGATGGAATTGTGGATCTTGTAGCTAGTTCTTGCCTTCGTGATATGTTCAATTCTGTTAGTAGATCATGGATGTAGATTATTGTTCATTTGAGGGTATGATTTAGTAGCATATCTCATTAGGAGTGATTTTGAGTGCAATTAAATCATGTGGTTTTAATACCCATGATAAGGATTAATTTTATGGTATTTTAATGTCTAAGGAAATATTAATAATAAAAGGTTTTAAATAATAGTGGTAAAATTCTAACCTATGTTAGTGGCTACTTAATATATGCATATATATTTTAGAATGGGGATTAAGGTATGAATAAACAATATAGTTTATAATAATGTTATTCTAATGTTTAACATTAATAATAATGTACCTTATTTATGGTATTATTTTATAATACTAATAATGACAAAGAGTCTATAGCAATAAAAAAAAAAAAAATCTTTTATAATAATAATATTATGCTTGTAATAATATTTATAATAATAATAATATATGTACACATAGGCATATGGGTGCACACATATGAATATGCATACATATATTTATATATAATTATTACCATGTAATCATTTATTATATTAATAAATAATTAGATCAATCAGCGGTATGGTAAATAGGATTATCCTATTACCATAGTTAAATAATTTAATAAATTGTTTTAAGATTATAATGTTTATTTTAATATCCTTAAATTTAGGGACTTAGATTATAGTTTATTTATCCCTTTTCGGGAATGACTTTTCAAAACCATCTCTTTAACGGATGGATAGTTGAGATGGTTGCACCGGTTGGATTACCTGTGCAACCACCTCCTCCATTCTATTTACAGGAAAGATTTCCTGTGTAAAAGGAGTTGGGAGAAGAGTTGATTGGGAGAAGAGGATTATTATTATTGTGGTAGAAAATTTATCCCATGAGTTTGGCATTTGGATTGTTACGGGTAGAGGCTGGAAGATTGCAAGCAAAGGGATTCAAAGGAGTGTTGGAAACATTGGAGAGGGTTTGATCTTCCTTCTTCTCCAACTGGTCTTCGTAGGACTCCAGGTTGGAATCCATCTTGAGAAGTAGATTTATTTTGTAGCATGAATGTAAAATCTAGATTTCTTGAAAAGTTTTTGTATATCATACTATGGTTGCAAAATATATATATGCATTATTGTAGTATTATTATCTTGTGTATATGAATGATCTATTACTCGATGAGATTATGATTGTTTACCTTTTTGTTTAGAATTGAAAACTATATATATATGTTTTATTTTCTATGTATTTGAAATGTGTTTGTGGAAAGTTATTTTACGAATGTTTGTATGTTCACTGTGGTGAAACCTCCCTGGGAGGGTAGAAGTGGTTTTGATCTGGTAGGGTAGTGTATTTTACTGTCATTGGATGTATTATGAATGCTTCCAGATTTTAGAACTTTTGTTGCAACCTTACTGTTTCATGTCTATTTATGTGCCACCTTTCTTTTCCCTGATCTAGAATATATTTGTTAGATAGATAGGGAGGATTGATGGGTCATTTCTGAAGGGAAACTGGGATATCTCAAATGGGTCGTGCTCATTTTAGGCAACCTTAGTCCCCATAACGCCCAGTTTTACCTGCAAGACAAAGTTGACAGTCGTTCTCTGCAGTTCCAGTCGGCTTAGTGTGTTAACCGAGTTAGGTCGGTAATGTGTCAACCAAGTTAGGTTGGTAATGTGTCAACCAAGTTAGGTCGGTAATGTGTTAACCGAGTTAGGTCGGTAATGTGTTAACCGAGTTAGGTCGGCAATGTGTCAACTGAGTTAGGTCGGTAATGTGTCAACCGAGTTAGGTCAGTAATGTGTCAACCGAGCTAGGTCGGTAGTGTGTTAACCGAACTAGGTCGGTAGTGTGTTAACCGAGTCAGGTCGGTTTAGTGTTAACTGGGCCAGGTCGGTAGTGTGTCAACCGAGCAATACTGTGTCAACCGACCAGTCCAGTATAAACTGAGGAAAATAGGATTCAGACTTTATACAATTATAACATTAATTTCTTATACTTTAAGTTATACTTGTATAAAGGGATTAGGTACCCTTTGAATCCATTGGAATAGGTTTCAAGTTCCTAGGAGTTAAGTTGTAACTTTTAAATTTTAGATTTTTAATTAAATCAGACTTAGTCAATTTTCAGGATTGGCCAGGTTTTAGGTTTAGAAAGAAATTTTGTATAAACCTGAAGATTGTTCATTCCTTGTTTAGTGGAGATTATTTTCAGTACATTTAGATGCCTTTGTTGAGATAGAATGTTTGTAAGGAGCAGTTTAGGGTTTAGAGTCAAGACATTTTAAACATTCTTAAACGTACTTAATTTCTCTAAACATACATAACTATCCTATTATTTCCAATTCTTTGTAGCAGTTTTCAAATGTGTTTACAATGTGCTTCTACTATGTGTATGATGTAATTGTGATGTATGGGTTGAGGGTAGAAAACCTAACGACACCTAGTGAGTGGCTCTCAGTGTGGGGCCGGGGCCCTAAAGTGGCTAGAACCAGGATAACCGACTGAAGAGTTATTTAACAAGTGAAAATTTAATTAAATTGATGGGAATGGGTTAAAACATTAAAAATATTAAATGTGCCTCACCCATGCCATTAGTGCTAGTAAAGGCTATGGATGGGAGTGGGAGAAGGTACCTATGCATAGGTACGATCGAATGACACTTGTCAATACGAAAGGCATTTGATCCTGCATGTGCCTACTTGGGGGCCAGGGCCCGAAGTGGCTAGTACCAGGACAACCCAAGGAGTGAGGGCTATGTGATGACACTCACTTAGGTTGTTGCTTAGAGTTTCTACCCAAGCCTTAGAACCTTTTGGGAAAGATCTATACTTTGACTCTCTTTTCATTTGCTATTTTGGGAAAGATTACCCAACCCTAGGTTTGGCCTAGCTATTCCTTCTTTGTGGACCTTGGTGTTTATCTCCTAGCACGGGGGAGTGGACCTTATAGGTATCCACATGGTTGGGTTGTAAACATTTTTATCGAGGTATCTTTTGCAGATACAGTGCTTAAAGATTCATGCTTGCTTATGTACCAATTTTGAAGAATGAAGGCCTTGTGATTATATTTCATGATGCAAAATCTTGTTACCTCTTATGAGGATTTGAATGCAATGTAATCAATAATGTATTTCAAAATGATGTAATTGGAATGGGTAGACTTAGGAAGAAGGGAAAAGGGAAATGTGAACTTTATGTTTAAGATGTATGTTGGAAAGGAAAAGGATTTTGTAACATTCCAAATTATGTAACATGATTTCATTATTGTTGTTTAAGTGAAGCTATTGAAAAACCAAATGTAGTATATTTTTAATGTATCAAATGAGTTGGATAAATTTTATAAGTTACATTGTTCATAAAGGATACCTAGGAATATAGATGATTTTTAAATGGAAGGTTGAAATGAAAATATTTTGTATTTCTTAAAGATATGATGCGGTTTGCTTTGAGAAATAAATATTGTTGTTAGTTTACTTAATGTATTTGAATGAATCATGCATTTAAATGAAAAGGGAACCTTGGGAGGAATCTAAGTTTAAGTTTTGATTACATAACTCTTTTCAAAGTTCAAAATTTTTCATAAATTTTTACTTAGGTTTTCTTTTGTTAAGAGAATCTTTGTTCTCTTCCCTGGTTCCCTTGCGGGGCATGACAATGTCTCCCAAGATGGTACCCAAGGAGGTGACTAGGGGATGGGGAGAAAGGTACTAGCCAATCAAGGGAAGATTGTCATTCCAAGGCAATCTTACAAAAATTGATTTTCGTCCATCTTGAGAAGACAACTTTTGAATGGACTATAAAGTCATAAATAGGTGGTACTATGTCTTAAAATCCCCCTTACCCATATGTACATCAAGTGGGCTTAAATAAATGACCTTAACTCCATCCAAGGAGCTCATTTAACCCTCAAAAAACCCACCAAAAGTTTGCATACGGGTTCAACGTGATTTGACTCAACCTAAGGCTCTCTAACCAAGTAGTTCTCATGGGAATCCTACATGGGACTACCCTAGGTTAGGTTTCAATACAATCATCCTCAAATGGACATGTCATTTCCACATATACACTTTACAAGTGTCAAGTGACACTAAAAAAATGCACATCACAAAATACACATGGCATGTCCATTTAGGAATTTACATAATTTACAAATTACCAATTACAATTTGAATGATCATAAAAGAATTCACATTTATGAAAAAAAAAAAAACACATTACATACGAGGTATTGTCTCTTCAATAGATGCAACCTTGGCTTCACTATCACACATGGGTTTGGTCATGGTTCTCCAAAATAATTTTTATGGTCATTTTTCTACATATCTCAATTCAAACATCAGTAGTCCAATAAATCATAAGCATATAAAATATATGGAATTTAACATCATTCATACATATACCAATTAATTATCATCTTTTACATAACAACATTCATAATTTAACCAAATTGAACAATTCACATCCTTTCACTATATTTTCCACATGAAGAAATCAAACATATATGAAAGCATTTAAACACCTAACATGTGATTTACAATAGAATCACATCTCTTCATGTCATGAATTCAACTGTCATTTTCCCAATCAATTCTAATAAAGAATACACTCAATTACATCATCATAGAAATCATCTAAATCAACTAATCATAATGCATGTAATAACATATCATATCATCACCATCAGAAGTATTAAAATCACCATAAAATAGAATCCATCATATCCAATGATATCAAATACCTTTAGGGTAAAGTCTAAATGCATCAAATAGTATATCATATACTAGGTCTATCATGAAAATAAAATAAGTGCTATACTAGGGGTAGAGCCTCACAGTGCTACACTAGGCATTGTTCCTAAGATGAAAATTAAAATAGAGTATAGATAAGGGTATCATAGTGAAAATATATGATCAATTAAATGGCTCCTATATTCATATGACGATGGGCATCACATCCTCCCCCTCTTAGAATGAACTTCCTCCTGGAAGTCTCTTGAGGGTATAAATAATAAAGTGGACTTAGGGGAAGGAGATATGGCTCACAAGAAGAATATTTCAACATGAAAATACTTGGCACTCCCTTTACCATAGGGGTGGAATCCATGAATAAACAATAAAAACATGAATAGAATTTATTCAGAAGGTGAATTATAATTAGCCTTTAAGATTTAATATAATAATGTCATTTTACTAAGTCACCATAGGAAATAATCTTACAAAATATAACATTGTTCTATGAGACTATCATACTGATTAATAAATTGTTCAATCATTTTCATTTTTTGGTTATTGCACACATAACTATTCAATATTCAAGTATTCTATTAGAGAAATATCCTTAAGAAATGGACTCATTATAGAATTTATATCTCTTTAATTAGAAACTATAAGACCCTTAAGACTCATCCACCACACACTTAGGCTTATAGATCTTTATGTTGGATTAGGAATATTCCTCATAAACAAGATGACACTCAATATGGAACCTTAAGATGGGCTACAACACTTATTCTTGTATATGGAATTTTTCTATTTATTTTTAAAGGCTTAAGAGGTTATTTAACTAAAGAATTGACTTATAATAATAAATCTAAGATAAAATTTATTGTTGTAACAAGTACGTCTCACTTTCTTTAAAAGAACTGTTACCCCATTATTATTTGATATCTTAGGAAAATGTAGAAGAAAGCCTTTAATATTTTAGTGTAAGGAGATCATGATTCTACTCTTAGTCAATAATTTTGAATATTGTTACACTCTAGGAAAATGTTCAATCCCTTTATGCCATGGTTATGTGCACTAGGAGGTTCCCTTCAAAATCACGGCTAAAATAATAAAATCCACAAGTGAAAATAGTAAAAATAAAAAGAAGAGTACCAAGCCTCTTGCAAACATGAATCTCATATGATTAAGACATCATCAAGTATAGTTCAAAGGAAATTGCACAAATAACTAAAACAAAAGTAAGTGTGGCCACCAAAATAATAATAAATTATAAATAAATAACAAAAATAGATTCAAGTCACAACTAAATCAATTAATCCCTTGAGGCAAAGGGTCATGTGAAAAAGATTAGCCAAGTAGTGAAAAGTATGAAAAATTTGTTATTAATGGTATCATACCAAAATTTGAAAAAAAATTAACAAATAAATTTAAATCAAGAACCCATATCTTAAGAAATTAACCGAATAAAAATCACACCTCAAAGAACATCAGGGATAAGTTAGGCATTTAAGAAGGGATGAAGATAATTTATTAGGGTCATCCATAAGGGGAAAATCTAGGTTTAATAGCTCTAAATCCATTATGAAATTTGACACATCTTACCTAAGATGGGACTATCATTAGAGGTGAGAACCTTGAAAATTCATATAAATTACTCTAGATTTAGTATGTAAATGCCTTTAATTACAAGAGTAGGAAGTTTAATTCCTCACTAAAATTTATGAGCAACTATTCTCATACCATATTCATTATTATTCTAGTTTTCATATAAAACTTAAATGGTCTCTCTTAATTTGAAATAAATGAGTCATCATTCCATGTAATTGCTATACCAAGGTTCACTCTAAGGGTATACCAGATTCAAACAAGTTTTAGGAGGTTTAGTGATCTTTCTCTATTGTTATACTACCTACCATGCTTATCATCTATAGATGCAATTTATTCTCTTATTAGACATGATAAATTTTTAAAAGAATGGATTATATCTCCTATAAAATGAGGAGCGTTGACCATAACTTAAATACAAAATAAGTATATATTTTTTTACCATAATACATTTAATGACACACATACCTATGATTAGGAATCCTTGTATATATAAGTTATTTTAAGTGAAAATTTAATTATATATACAAAGTATAGTATAAGATAACATTTATGTCCCTATATTTATTTTTTTGAAGAAACCCTTGAAGGGCCATTGATACAACAATCATCAAGATAAGAATTATCTAAAGGGCCTTTCCACTTTGAGTGAAGTTTCATATTTTTCATTTGAAACGTGAAGGTAGAAATTTGTCAAGGGTTGGTTTATACATTATGTTGTTTTTTATAATTCCTTGTATCACTCATTTTGAAGCCAACGCTAAAGTCTTAATAACCAATAATGAGTAACTCCTTAACTATGATTGTGAGCAAGTCTCAAATTCTAGTTTTCTTTTTTTCTTCTTTTTTTTCACCCATTTTTGTGTTCATTATTATATGGTATATAGGTTTCATAAGATACTCATCCTTAAATACAATAGGAACACAAACTAGAAATATGAAAAGCACGCACCTAAACAATATACATAATCAAACTAATTCATATATATGAAGTTGAGTACCTTTAAGGAATGGTCCCAACTATGAAGCACTACAAGTAATAGTCAAAGTTAAGTTGTGTGTTTCCTAATCTAGATAATACTTATGCGAGCCCAATGGTCTTAGTGTTTGAACAACCTGGCTCTGATACCAAATGTCATACCCATAAATTTTACTTAAGGACAAGACACAACTCACAATAAACCTATGCAAATAATTTGCTAATGAAATGAGAAAATAATTTGAAATGTCAATGTTTGGAGAGATTAATTTTTTTCTTGGCTTGCATATTTTACAAAAAAATGAAGGTATATACATTACTAAATCAAGGTACATAAAAGAAGTATTGAAGACATTTGGTATGGAGGATTTAAAACAAGTTGGTACACCTATGGTCACTGGATGAAAATTGAAAAAGGATGACCAATCAATCAAGGTAAATCAAACATTATATAGATCAATGATTGGTAAATTGATGTATGTTGTGCATAGTAGACTAGATATTGCACAATGCAGTTGGAATTGTAGCAAGATTCTTTGCTAATCCTAAAGAATCACATATGACTACTATAAAAAGAATTTTGAGATACTTGAAGAACACTGAAAATTATGGCTTGTGGTACAAGAAATAATGCAATTTTAAACTAAAAATTTACACAGATGTGGATTGGCCTGGAAACATTGATAACAAAAAGAGCACTACTGGTGGAGCATTATTTTTGGGAGAAAGACTAGTTACTTGGATAAGTAAGAAATAAGGAGGCATTTTTGATGGGGAGGCTAGGATAGACTAGCTAGTCTATGCCCCTGATCCTCTCTAGGATCCAAGTTTTCTTCTGACACCTCTGATGGTCTATAGGATTCCTTATTCCTCCAAGGATCCCCTGACCTTCCCTAACATGCCCACCAAGTTAAGCTATTTCATCTTGCAAAATTACAAGCTTTGATCTCTAGCTACTATCCCTTACATAGGCTTATAAGGGTCTTCTGAGTTTCAACTCCTTTCCCAAGCTCCAACTAAGGATTTCGTGAGTTCCAAGATTTTTTTAGGGCATTTGACACCTTTCCATTGCATTGGCTTGGTTGGGTCATCACCCAATTTGAGGGTTCCTTTGCAAACTAGGGCTACAAGGAAGAGGCCTAATTAACCCTCCTTCTGGTTTTATAGGGAATTTGACACCCTTTCCTCAAAGATTCAACACACCTGTTCTAAAGAACATCTACTACTAATGACCCATTCTCAAGGATTTTTGGGGTCTCAGGTTTCCAGCAGGCCGTACAGCACCTGTGCCAAAATTGAGGGTTTTAAGGGTTTCTTGGTCTCTTCATTGTCCTAGTCTCCAACAACACCTCTCCAAGGCTATTCAAACCTTCTCCTTCACAAAAATACACCTTAAAACACCCTTCTTCACTTCCTAAAAAGGGAAAGTCATGGAACTCATTCCTTTTCTCTTGAGAACACTTTGTCTGTTGACCGCTCCTAGCCAGGCACTGCCAAGCTCGCCTAGGGATTTGTCAAACACCTATTTGCACCTACATCCTGGGCCCCTTCTTACACATATTTATAGGGTAGGGTCTTCACTACCTGATCCAAAATTTCCATGGAGTTACCATGGTGGGGATAGGAGCTACAGGCCCTACTTCATCAATCCCTTCAAGCTGAACAGTGGATTGTCAAACTTGTCAAGATAAGGAAATACAAACTAAACAATCAAAACCTAATCTAGATATTGATAAATTAAGTAAAAAAAACACAATATAATCACACAAACATAAGATAACAATAGCAACATACTACTCCAACACTTCAAGCCATTACAATGACTATTAAACATTGTTCTTGCATACACAGTCTGTTGTTTCCATATATTTGTCATACATATTGATTGCCAACCTTGACATTAGGGTTTTTCAAGTCTAATATAGGCTTCCCCTCAGGATTAGAGCCTATTTAGGGTTAGGAACCTCCTTGGTGATTTTAGTCTTTAACATACAAAAAGTTGCTAAGCAAATTTTGAAAAGTTGGTAGCAACTTTAAGAGCAATTTTTCTTGTTCGAGAAACTTTTTTTCTCACTCCACTCCTAAGACCTTTCCAAGGTCTTTTACATGCTTGGATAATGAAAAAAACTCTCCTAACCTCTATACTAAGACTTATCAATTTCTAGAAAAGAAGTGACCTCAGGATACCAACCTGTCCTGAGTCACTGTACAGCCAAGTAAGGAATTACACAACAAAAACTAAGCCCTCTACTTAGGCCTTCACACACAAATGAGTCGAACAATCTTATTGTACTTACAACCTTCACTGAAGAAGTTCATTTCACAACCAAAATGATTGGTGGGAGCCCTTGGAAGCTTTCTCCTACACCATATTCTCAATCCAATGTAGAAGCAGAAGATGTTGTTGTTGTTGCTAATTGTTCGAACATTGCATGGATAAAACAACTTTTGGAAGGTATGAATGAAGAGATCACTAACCCAATGATAATGTATTGTGATAACACTAGTGCAATAGACATTTCTAAGAATCAGTGATGCATGCAAAGAAAAAGCATATATCTATAAAGTATCACTACTTGAGAGAACAAGTATAAGATAAGCAAGTGAAACTGAAATATATGAAATCACAAGAGAAACTTGTTGATATAATTACTAAACCCTTACCAAAGGACATATTTGAGTACTTAAGGACTAGACTAGGGGTCCATCCCCTGTCTATTGGTCACTAAGGTGATTTTGAGGTTGCATCAACCTATACTTTATTATAATATAAAATGATGTTGATGCATGATGTTCACACTTTTAGTTTCTTGAGGTTGTGAAAACTAAAAGATGAAAGACAAACTGAAACTGCCTATCGGTACATGAAAGGTAATTGATCTAAATCAAACACTAGAGATAATATTTTGGCTATTGAGGAGTTGTTTATTTTCTTTTTGGCATTTCTATCAAAGGGAGAGAAGAATCAATGAAATATTTATCTAAAGGGAGAGAGAATATCAACACAAGGAGAGAAGATCAAATTTGTATGGAGAGTATTGATGATGTGTAGTGATTAAACATATTAAATGTGCAAACTAGGGAGAGCATACCAAGTTACAACATTTGCATACAGAGTTGTAGAACATATGTTTGGTATTCTATGGCATATTTCATATTGTGTTGCCATCAATGTCAAAGGGAGAGATTGATAAACTACAACTAATTGATTATCTTGAAGGAAAGTTTGATAATGGAATGGATATTTGAAAGACAATGATTGATGATCACCAAGATAATAAAGTGTATGTAAGACATTAAATCAGTTAATAAATTGTCATTGATGTCAACTAGTTTTGACTATACTTATCATGATGGTTACAAACATCTTAAGAAAGAAAAATGGTAAAGGAATGAGTTATCTACATGAAGATGAGATGAATGAGAAAGATGTGGATATAATATTCATTGGGTAACTTATTGATGAGTCAATGGCATTATGTTAGTTATTTGATTGTATTACATGAATCTATTATGAGTTGAAGATCAAGAATGAACAAGTTTATGTGGTCGGTAAATGAAGAATTTTGTATACACCGAGTGAGTGTAGTGCATATTGAGTATAGTGTTAACCAAGCTAGTTATCACTGACACATTTTGGTATTGACCGAGTGAAAGAAATAAATGGAACTTATGACTCCCAACTAAAGATGATGAGCTGGACAATTTTTTTTTATTTTGAGGTAGATGATAATATTTTTATGATGATCAAATGACTGAAAAAATTCAAGGTTGATCAGATGAAGGAGAATGAAACATGTTATTGACACAACTACTGATGCAAGAGCATCCTGGGTGTAAGAGCAATCTTGCATCACCCAAAAATATTTATGTTTTCTTTTCAATAAGTGTTTCTTGTGCAGAGATGCTATTTATGGAAACTTACTATTTTTAGTAAGTTGGTCGTATGATCTCAAAATGTTTTGATTTCACAGGTGGAGGTTCATTTTGTTCGTATCAGCCTACCAGTAAAGTTTCATTGCCAGATCAAGTCTAGTTTTGAAGATATTGAAAATTTTTAGTTTTGGAAATAGGGTACAGAAACTTTGAACTTAGTTTTGAAGGCTTTAGAGGCCCTGGATGAGGTCAAAAATTTGGCCGAATGAAGCTTGCTTGATTCAAATGTTGTAGAGTGCTTCATGCCTTTTCTGAAATGGGATCATAATAGTCAATCGGGTCAATGGGTCATGACTTATGGTCTCTAGAAGTTGGGCCACCTGAAATGGCGGAAAAAAAATTTCCTTCAAAATTTTTGTTTGGGTTTCAAAAGTTGTTTTGAGTCAACTATGATGTAATAAAATGAAAAATAAAATAATTCTAAGTTTGGTTGGCCTTATTGGCTAAAATTCTGGAACCTTCCCAGGTGGTGGAAAATTGCCTATATAAGCAAGGCTGTAGTGTTGTCTTAGGCAGTTTGAGAGAGTTATGGGTAGTAGATTTGGGTATTGATGTGAGGCTTTGTCCTACAAAATATTGTAAAGGAAATTCCCATGTGGCTTTGCATATTGTAATTCTGAAAGTTTGTAATTCCACATTTGTGGAGATAATAAGAAGCCCATTTTCTGTTCCTGCAAATTGTTGTTGTTTCTCTATTTTTGTTATGTGTTTGTGGTATTAAGGGGATCACCCTTCATCAACTACCAAGGAAGGTTGAAGTGACAAAATCAACAATGAAGATTAAGAGACAAAATATATGGATAGAAATGAAACAACTTATGATGTCTATATAAAGAGACATGAGATTCATTATTAAGTTTGTTGCAGGAGAATTTGTGTGAAGAGATTGATTTTATGCAACTCTTATCAAAATGGTTGAAGACAAAACCAAGAAAAGCTACAAACAACACCGAGCAACAAAGAAAGCAATTACTGAGCAGAACAGAGTTGGACGAAACAAAGATATTGAATTGATTATTGGTCAGAGGTATTTTTTAGCCTAGCATATATCTAAAAATCTGTAAATCAAGTTGTATTTGAATTAGATCATTACTATATTAGTTTAACCATTGTTATAGATAAATCTCTTAATCAAGTGGGACTTAACAGTCTTTATGTTTCAATATGACATTCAATGAATGTTAATTGTTTTCTTGTCGACCTCATAGTGAATGTTTGGTCAAGGGAGAACTGTTAGTGATAAATCCTCTAACCAGGTCACACCTCACAGTGTGTTTTGTAACCTTTAACAGGGCTAGCTCCTAACTGAGCTCACTTGAGAAGAGTGAATTATTTTGGGTTACCAGTCCCAAGTGGTTTTTCCCTAACAGGGTTTCCATGTTAAAAATATGTGTTATATATGTATGGATGTGTTGAATTTTTATTTTACTTTGTACACATTATTTTAACTAGACTGATTGGTAAACACAATATTTAATTTACTGCTAATCGGTATATGAAGAGAAAGACATAGTTGATATTTTATGTTGTGGATTAATTGATTTGAAAGTTTTGTTATATACATTTGGGAGTAATTGGGACTGTAGGATAACTGGACTTAACTGATTCACCCCCCCTCTTAGTTATTTAATAGACCATGTCTTAAGATGAATTTGCACACTAATATGAATTAACTGTATAAGCATAAATAAACAAAATATCACACTTCATTATCGCTCCTCTATTCTGAAGACATCTTTGAGTTTATGAAAATAAATGATGTAAAAAATCAAGAAACAATCATTTGAATATATTTTCCATTGTAATATGATCGATATTTCCAAAATAAATTTTATCTATTTTTTCTATTTTAGTCTTGGTTGTGGTGTTTTGATTTGATGCTCAAGTTTTTTGATGCTTGGATGTTCGAATGTTCAAAGTGTTGAGTTTAAATATTGATCTTGATTTTTAATTAAACACA
Source organism: Chamaecyparis obtusa (assembly GCA_027943335.1). NCBI lineage: Eukaryota > Viridiplantae > Streptophyta > Pinopsida > Cupressales > Cupressaceae > Chamaecyparis > Chamaecyparis obtusa. The sequence continues at coordinate 229,228 of BSBK01005588.1, read as the reverse complement.
TTTTTGTTATGCTTGCATCTGGTTTGAAGAGCTCACTAAGTTTGTATTTTGCCTTTAGTTTGATTTGACAATGATGATAAACTAAGACAAATTTCTAAACCATGATAAAATCCTTTATTGGGAAATTGAGATATGTAGATGGAGGTTTATTATAACTATGTACAAGGATAGAGAAATGTAAATGAAACTATGCTTGATAGATAGAGAAGCTTAACTTGAGACAAGTAGCGTCTGTTTGCTAGATTTTCACTACTTATATATATTGCATTTTTCTATTTTATTTGATTTCTTCTTCTTTTTCTCATTTTCATTTTTTTAATTTTTTTTTTTTTTTTGCTATTATCAAGGGGTCTTTTTGCCAGGTTTTCACTAGGACAATGATTGTTTTAGGTCCTTTTCTGATTCTTAGGTAGTATCAAGTTGCCTATTTGCCATGTTTTCACCAAGAATACCATTTTTTTAAGATTATTTTCTAATTTTTAGCTTTCTTCATAATCATTTTTCTTTATTTTTGGATTTTCTCAAGATCAATATTTGTTGTTTTTGGATTTTTTCAACTACTTTTTGCTATGTAACTTAAAATATTTCAATTGAACAAGTATAAAAACTATGAAGGTGAATATTATTGATAGGTTCTTAGATTTCATCTCCATCACATGTGGCTAACTTGTAAGTCTATGATCCATAGTATGATGTAATGACAAAAGGTCCTAGCCAATTTGCTTCAAACTTGCCTTTCTTTTCCCTATCTTGTTGATTCCTTGGATTTTCTATTAGAACTAGGTCTCCCACTTGAAATTATCTAGATTTGATTTCTTATTATAGTTTCTTCACATACACTTTTGATAAAATTTCAAGTGTTCATATGTTTGGTGTTGACGTTCCTCAAGTAACTCTAGTTCTTGTAACCTAGAAACCCTATAGTCTTCATGTGTCAATATTCCATGTAGTGAAACTCTAAGTGATGGTATCTCTACCTCTAAAGGTAAACCACTTATGATCCATAGACTAAGGAAAAAGGTATGGCACCTTTAGCTATTCCGATGATGGTTCTATAAGCCCATAATTCTAGATTCAACTGAATGTGCCAATCTCTTCTCGAGTCATCAACTATCCTTTTAAGGATTTAAAGGATGTTTTTATTGGAAGACTCTACTTTTCCACTTCCTTGAGGGTATTATATTGAAGAGAAATATTGAATAATATGAATTATTTCACATAGTTCTTCTACATCCTTGTTCTTGATTTTTTTCCATTATCAATTATGATGACATAGGGTATACCATATTTGAAATTGATGCAATTCAAGATAAACATTGATATTTGTTTTCTTTTGGCAGTAGAGAGAGGTACAACTTCAACCCATTTGGTAAAGTATTTTGTTGTTGTGATTATGTACTTATGACCATTTGATGAAAATGGATATATCATTCATATCAAATAAAAACCTCATTGATAAAAAGGTCATGGTGTAGTCAATGAATGCAACTTTTGTGCTAGCACATGTATCAAATTGGCACTTTTGACAAGTCTTCACAAACTAGAATGAATCATTTTCCATTTTTTGCCAATAATACCCCATTTTAATGAGTTTCTTATCTAAGATAAAACCACTTGAGTGTGACCCACAAATACCTTCATGAACCTCTTTTAAGGTCATTTTAGATTCCTCACTCTCTAGACATCTAGGTAATGTCCCGTCAAGACCTTTACGATACAATGTGTTGGATATTAGGGTATAGTGTGAGGCTTGTTGTATAAAATTTCTATTTTGGTTTTGGTATTGGTCTAAGGGTAAGGTTCTATCTTTCAAATAAGTGTAAATAGGGCCAACCAAGTGGAGTCGTGACCTAGGAGTAAGCATATGATTTTGGATTCAATATTATCATAAAATAGGTTTTACCAATTCTTCCACAAGGAACTCATATGTTGCATTCTGATTGGGTAATTGGAGTGAAGCCAAGGTAGACATAATGTCTACTACTTTGTTCTCTATTCTTGGGAATTGTTCAAATGTGATCAACACAAAAAAAAATTTAAGATCAACCATTTTATTATAAGGTATGAGATTGTCACCCTTGGTTAAATATTACTCATTTATTTGGTTGATTACTATCTATGAATCTCCAAATATTTGTAGTTTTGTGATTCTCTATTCTTAAACCATTTTTTTTCAATCACTAGTGCCTCATATTCAGCTATGTTTTTGGTACATGGAAACAAAAGTTTATAAGACTTTGGTATGGTATAACATTGAGGTGTGATAAAGAGAATTCCTATCCCCAAGCCATGTTGTGTATATGACCCATCAAAATATATCTTCCATGTTTGGGCTTCAATTGTAAGGATCTATACATAAGGAAATTCTACTTGCATTGGTTCTTCACTTGATAGGGGTGATTCAGCTAACTAATTTTCTTTCACTTGACCTTTTATTTCTCTTAGTTACACACACTCTATGTTAAATTCACATAGGATCATTACCCATTTAGCTAGCTTTCCTATTCGAGCTGATTTAATAAGAAGACATTTCAAAGGATCTATCTTAGAAATTAATTTGATTTGATGTGATAAAATCTAATACATTAATATTTGACCAAAGTTCTACTAATGTAGTAGATAGCCATTTTTTTTCCTTGCTCATCCTGTTGGGCTAATAGGACTCCTAGTGAGTTATCTATTTCTAAAATGTATAATAATAATACCTTGAGTGATATTGGATCCATCAATATTGGAGGATTCATCAAGTTTTTCTTTAGTATATCAAAGGATTCATTACACTTGGTACCCCACTTAAAAGAAGTGTCCTTGTGGAGGAGTTTTGTAAAGGAGTGCCAATTTTAAGCTAATTGGGCTATGGACTTTCTTATTGATTGTAGTGTTCCTTGCAATGATATCAATTAGCTTATGTTACTTGGAGCTCCCATTTCCATAATAGCCTTTAATTTAGATGGGTCTACTTCAATTCCCTTTTCTGAAGCAATGTACCCAAGATGATTTCCTGATTTTACGCCAAATGCACATTTCATTGGGTTTAACTTAACCATGAACTTTTTAAGATGGGTAAAGATCTTATCCAAGATGGGTAGATATTATTTTCTTGTGTATGACTTGGCTAAAATATCATCTACATAATCTTCCATAAATTTATGCATCATATCATGGAAAATAGTTGTCATTGCCCTTTGATAAGTTTCTCTGACATTTTTCAAACCGAAGGGCATGACATTATAGAAAAATTTACCCCATGAACATAAAAAGGATGTATTATCTTAATCTTATGGTTAAATTTTTATTTTATTATGCTCAAAAAATACATCCATTAATGAGGACATAAAATGTCCAATTGTAAGATCTACAATTGTGTCCATACTTGGGAGAAAAAATTCATCTTTTGGACATGCCTTATTTAGGTCTTTGAAATCTATGCATACTCTTATAATATTTTCTAGTTTAGAGTGTGGTAAAATGTTAGAAATCCATTTGACATAAGTAATGGGTTGAATAAAGCCAGTGTCTAGGAGCTTCTTCAATTCTATTTTGACTAACAAAGCTATATGTGGGTGCATTTTCCCAAACTTTTGTTTCACTGGTTTGAATCCTCTTGCAATATTGAGGTGATGCATTATCAAATTGGGATCTAACCTAGACACAACAGCGTATGACCAAGAAAAATTACTTTCCCTTTCTTTGAATAAATCTATAACTTATTGTCGTTCTTCCTTTGATAAAGATGCTACTAAGATTATGATCTTAGGTTACTCTTCTATACTAAAATTCACATTTTCTATTGGTTCTATCAAGATGGAATATATTTACTCATAATTATCTAGGATAATGTCAAGTCTCTCATCCTTAGATGCCTCAATAAAGTTTTCACCTTTAGATTCATCTTTTATTTTTACTTTTTTTTTATCTAGCATTGCCACATGGTGGTTGTCACCACTAGACCTTTGATTTTTCTTTCTAATTTTTTGACTAAGAGAATTGAAATTTTCTTGAGTTAAGAGATCTTGATATGGTTCAATAGTGGAATCTAGTTCAACCACATTGAGATACAAGGCAATGGAATAGTCATTTTAGAAAGTGTCTATTTTAGTTGGTTTTGTTAGTTCCCAATCAATGAGTTTGGGATGTACCAAGGGTAAAGAGTCATTGGATTGGTTTAGGTATATTGGTATCAAGGTCCTAAATTCATTATATTTTAATTCATACATTACATCATCAAGGTCAATGATGTAAGATTTCTAAAGGTTGTCCATAGAGATTGGATCTTGTTCTTTCTCACTAGAATAATCATGGACGTATTGTGAGTCTAACTCTCATAGTACATACCTTGAACTTTGTCCCACTAAGAATGAATATACATATGGTTATCATACATACTCATAATTTTCAATTTGTACTTGACTTTGCATTCTTGAGATTTGAACATAAGAGGTATTGGTTGCATATGAATAAATTACATCCACATGTTTATCTATACATGGTTATTATTCCCCTCCATAGGATTCATACTTACACTTGGTGGAGTCATCATCATTACAAGATTGTAATTGATGAATCCTTTGATACACATTTTGTGTAGCCTCCTCTTCGGTATATCCTATCCTAGATTTTTGTTGAGTTGTTCTAAAAGTAGGCACAATTAGTTCTAGGATACCTTCCTTTCTATTTCCAATGGGGCCCTTTCCTTGAGATCCCATTTTCTACATGATCTCAAACCCCTTCCCATATTGGTGCATGGGAATACTTATATGTTTCAATCTTTCATTGGATTTAAATTTTTATTTATATAACCACTTGAGGATTTAATTATCATCTTCTTCACCTACCAAAGATGTGCTAGCTCTTACAAAATTATCATCATATTTTTGAGGAAGTGAAGATCCTTTAGTTTGTGACATTTAAGCTCTTCCATAAGACCTAGGAGAAGGTGGTAAATTTGTCATTGACAAGGAATATTCTTTCAATCCTTTAACATTTAGCTTAAATATGTTTTCCAAATCCTTCATTAGGTCATCCATGTTTAAGAAATGTGACCTATTTTGTCTTTCCTTTGTCTAATGTTGATGAGCTTGATTCTTTTTCTTTCCTTTTGGATGATGAAGTTGTACTAGATGAACTATCCTCCTCCTTTTCTTTTCCCTTTGGTGACACCTCTAAACTAGGAGTCTTTTCTTTTATTTCTATATTTGGTCCATCTGATGTAGAGGCTTCTCTATTGTGTGGGATCAAAGAGTCAATGACCGGTTTGATGTTGTTACAATATTAAAAAGGATTCAAATCACTTCTAATAGCTAGCTCTTGCCCAAAATAAGGAAACTTAGAAAATTGGTGGTGCATTGAAGGTACTGCTTGCATATCATGCATCCAAGGTCTACTCAAAAATATGTTACATGAAAAAATTATATCTAACACTTGTCATACCATTTCTTTTTAGATTGGACCCACTCTAATTAGTAGAACAAGAAGACCCTTAGATGAAATTTCTTTATCATCATAAGCTTTGATGGTGATTTTCCTCTTGAGATCAACAAAATTTTTAGAATATCCCAAGGCTTTAACCAAGTTTAGTGTACATATGTTTAAGCTAGCCCCTCCATCTATCAAAATTATTCTATCTCTATGCTTGTGAATAAGGACATCAATATGCAATGGCAAATTTTGGGGATGATTTAATGACATGACATCTTCAAAAAAGGATAAATAATATTGTATGATGAGATGACCTACCATGGTTTAGAATTGGTCTTCATCCAACTTATTAGGAACCTTCATATCAACCAAAGCTTTTTTTAAGATTTCTTTGTGAGATGTAAATATTTTTAACAACTCCAAGGTTGAGATTTGTGATAGAGTTTTTTTAAAGATAATCAACTAAGTTGTATTGTTTTGAAGAGGATGAAGAATAATTCATGATTTTCTTGTTAGGTTTTCATTTTAAGGTTAATTTGGATGATTTACCCCTTGTGACCACATTGACATTCTATTTTTATTGCTTTTCCTTGATAAATAGGACATTAATGGCATTGTCAAGACCTAACAATGTGTTGATGGTGCTATCATAGGTATGAGAAAATTTAACTTTATCTCCTTTGTTTTTATTTTTGGCTAGCTTTGAGGATTATTTGATTTCATAATTTAAGAAAGGAGTTTTAAATTTTTTGTGATCCTCATTGTTTTTGGGTCCATCTATCTCAATAGTGCCATTATCAATTATATCTTGTACAACGTGTTTCAACCTCATATATTCATGGGTATTATGACCCTTGTTTTGATGATACTCACAATGGTGTTCAAGTCATTCCACCATCAAGGATTTACTCATGGTTTATAAACTCTTGACTTTGGTAAAGAGATGATCTTATTGGCAAGAAGTATTTTTAGAGTTATCTCTAGAGGCTCCCCCAATGGTACAAACTTGTTTCTAGGTGAAGTAAACTGTGAAGAGGTGAATTGTGAAGTTCTTGGTCTATCATTACCTTGATTTTTTTTGTTGTTAGATGAGGTTTTTGGTTGATTGACATTATTATCTTAATTTTTGGAGTTTCTAAAAAGATAGAATGGTCTTGGTTTAAGATTGTTAGCCTCTACCACTCCATCATTCACTAGGTGCTTCTAGTTATTTTTCAACCAAAATTTGAGTTTCTCATTGTTGTTATTGGTTGAGAACCCTTTGTTGTCCTTTTACAACTTTGATTCACCCTTCCTTATCAAGGAATCCTATATCTTAACACCATTTTCAATAATTTTGTCAAATGAGGGAGGACATTGAAGTTGTAAATGAAAATTTATTTCACTAGTTAAGTTGTTGATAAAAATATCCACTTTTTCTTCTCTGGTACACTTCTTGGATACTTAGCAAAGATTCTTCTCCATATTTGTAGAAAGTTTAATAATGAATCTCCATTTCTTTGTTTGGTGTTTCAAAGGTCTAAAATAGTAACCTTATGTTCTATATTATACCAAGTTACAAATTTTAAGATCAATTCTTCAAAGGTTTTAATACTGGGTAGCAATTTGGAAAACCACTCCTTTGCTTGCCCACCTAGATTCCTTGGGAATAGTCTCATTAGGAAATTTTTCTCATGAATTAATTCCATGATTAGAGTACAATAATCCCTAATGTGATCTTAAGGATCTATTGTACCCATGTATTTTTTATGCTTTGGAAAGTATATGTTGGGTGGGAAAGGTGTCATAACCAAACTCTTGTCAAATAGGAGTAGAAAAATGCCTTCTAAGGTATACCTCTTTGAAGATCATTGATTTTTTTTTGGAGATATTGGATATGTTTGTTTAAAGCACCTATGGGGTTTATCTTGTCTTTATATTGCTTTAGCTGTGAAACATTGTAGTCATGAGGTAACTTAACCCCTAGTTTTTCTAAGGTCATAAAGTATAGGTTTCTTTGTCTATTTCAAACACTCTTTCCATAAGCTTTTAAAATAAAGGACTTTGTTGAGATTCTCTTATCTTTTCTTCTATTATTTCCTCATCTTCCTCATTATTGTTGTTATTGTTGCTAGACTTAGCCAATTCATTCTCTTGTCACTCCATACTTGGTTGATTTTCTTGTGTTTGATCTTCGTGTTGGATTTGATCAACTTGTTAGCTTTGGTTCCTATGTGATTTAGATTGAGTTTTCTTCTAAAGTGGTATTTTTTATAGTATGACCTTACCTTTAGGATATTGAGATGTTTTGAAATGGTAAGACCTTGTCCTTGTTGGAATGAAACTAACTTTGGGTCACTTCTCGAGTTAAGGTCTTCTTGATGGTATTGGTTAAGTTTGGAATCCTGGTTAAGTTGGTCAAAAAATTGATATGGTGAATTTCCAATTATGGTTGATCAAATTGAAGTGTGTCAAAATGATGAATTCTAATAGAGAAAGATTTATCCTTATGATGAAGACTTTGGATTTTGACCTTGATTCCCTTGGTTCTAAGAAAAGGACTTGAAATCCTTGATGATGAACTTTTGAAAATCAAAGATTGAGATTCTTGACAACACTTACCAATGAATTTATTTTTATGGAAATGAAAATGAAGATTACCAACTTGTTTGATAGTCCAAAAATGGTAGATTTATAAATGTTTTTTAATTGCAAAGAACCCTACTTCGAAGAGGGTATCCAAAAGTATTTTTAGTTTTGACTCAATTTGACTGGAAGTGCTCTTTTTTTGGAAGTGACATTTCAAAAGTGATGTTCTATGGTGTAAAAGCAAAAAATTTGGACCTGTAATACCCCAAAAATGGGCTATAGGTTCATTAACCTCTTACATCAACAATTCGAATGAAATCGAAATCAAAGTCCTAACCCAAGGCACATCTACACATCAGTTTATCAAAAATCTAATTGATTATCTTAATTCTTCACTGCGGGATATTCCTTGAATATTCTTACTTTATCCTAATTAACTTTGATTGAATATTTATTTGGTGATAAATCATATTTATCCTAAAAATTGATTAATTGAATATTCTGAATAATTAATTAATTAATTAATTTTTCTACTTAATTATTTAATTAGATTTAATTATAGTTATTCCTAAATTGTATTATTTAATTTTGACAATAAATAAAAAATCTTATGACTAATTGATTAAATTCTTATTTAATTAATTAATGTCAATTGTCAATATTTAATGATATAGTTTTTGAATAAAAGTTTGATTTAATAATTGATTAAGCCATAAATCAGTTATTTTAATTCAAAAATCAGTTAAGCCGAAGATAAATCATTTTATTTATTTAATTAATTCATAATTATCTATGCACATTTAAAGGAGCAGTTAAACTTTAAATCAAAAAATCAATTCAAGTTGTTATCTTTTTGAAACTCAACATCTATTTTGAGTTGAAAGCTGATCTAAACTTTTGAATGAGTCAAAAAGCTATTTTTGCATGATTTTGTGAGTTAATTAATTATGATTTCTTGTTAACTCAAAAATCAACCCGAGTTTATCAAGAGTGATTTATGGCTTTTCTCAATGCATCCTCAAGTCCTAGATTTCTATAAAAACAAGGCTCAGCTCTTCACAAAACATCTCTCAAAATTGCACAATTACTCTGGCAAAATTGCATACGAAGAATCAAGCTTTTGTGATAGGCGACTTCATGAGATCAACTCATAGTTTTTCATAGCTTTGCATAGTTTTTCATATCAATTCATATCATTCTTAGATTAAATTTTCATATCATTTCAATCCATTCTAGATTAGATTCATACAGTTTTTTATCCTAATTGCATAGAAAATACAAAAATATAGATTAATCTGCATTCATTCTACATTCATCTTTTTGCATTTAAATCCTTCATTTAGGTGTTGCATTGTCATTGATCTCGGTCTAATATGAGAATACCATACTCACATCTACTAGAAGGTAGTAAATCACCTAGTTAGCTTAGTTTCATTTATTTACATATTTCAATTTTGCTAACCTCTAATGTTTTATTGAAGTGTTGTGTCCACAGCTAGGTACAATTTTCACACACAGGAGCAAGAAATGACTCGCAATTTCTAACATTATTTTCAAAAACAATGTTCCAAAGGTCAGAAGCGATGTATGATATCTCAAAAGTGATGTTCTGGTGTTCAAAAGTGACTTTAGACATTACAAAAGTGACACAATTTTGTTTAAAGGTGATATATCTTGTTTCAAAGGTGACGTAATATATGCCAAAAATAACACTCTACTTGATTTTTCTAAATCTGTAAAGTTTGAAGTCTTTGTTTGTAGTTTTGGGTATAAATGAGTAACTTATTTTGATTATTAGGATCATAAAATACATCAAAAAATATTTGAATAATTATTTTGGCCCTAAAATCTACAACATTAAGTGTATGTTCTTGAACTGTTTCCACGGGTCTTGCATAAAGAAATCAATTCAAACAAGCTACCTAAGGATATTTTTGGCTTCAATGGATAATAAGGTAGCTTGCTACTTAATCAAGTTGTAGATAGTATTCCTTCAAAATAAATAGAGTTTACCTACCTTTTATAGGTTCCTCCCACCATCATAAAGACAATGTTTTGTGCAATTCCAAAGAACTAATAGAGGATGGCTATTTCTCAAAAGCTTTCCATCATTCAACCCATTAAGGATGAATGCATTTTATTTTAGAGTGGGTCGGATGGCCATGGCTTCTTGGCTGTATCCCTCTTGGGTCATTCCCTCTCACCGACCTCGTAAGGAAAATTCTCAAGAGACATGCCCACTATGGCTAAAAGTGCACTAAATGAAATTGAAATAAGGTTAAGATAGGTATGGTATTTAGATCACCTAAAATAGGTGAAAGCATATCTCTACTATATTTTGCCTCCAAACACATATAGAAGGTGATTCATTTTTTTGATATTATCTAATTAGGTGGGATTCTTGATAGGTTTGGCATTTTGATCACCCAAGAGAGGGGAGATCATAGTCCTACAATCTCAAATCCACAATAAAAAGGGTCTTTTTAAGATTACTCTATGTTTTGAAAGTAAATTGTCACAATTTTAATTTCAATGGAAATAAATGCAACTCACAAGATTGAGAGATTTTTAGTGTGCACCTTTGATAATTTTTGCACTTTCTTAATATATTTTTAGCATTTTTATTTTTAGCACCAACTCCTTAGCATCCTCACCAACTTCCACAAATGTTAGTTCCAACACACTCATCCAAGATTAAGAAATCAATCAATGTTATCAAATCAATGAAATTCACAAAGGATGAGCATAAAAATTGATTTCAACTCTGAATTAGAGAAAATCTATCAAAAACCTTAGCTTCTTCACTAATCTTAACCATTTTGTTAGCCCATTGTACCTTCTTAGCATAATAATTTTACTTCTTGATAGCTTTCTTAGCGTAATAACCAGGAGATCCATAAATAATCTTCCTCAGTTTCTAAACCTTTTCCATCTACAATTCATCATAAAACACAAATTAGCTCTCTACTTTGTATTATTTTAATTAGATTTAAAAACAACAAATCAGAGAGTAAAAACAAGTTTATTTTAAATAAGAAGTGATGAGATTTTTAGTATTTGCTTTAAAAGAAATGCAATTTGACTTGAAAGCAACACAATTTAATCTATAGGCAAACTTCTTTAATCCTATTAGAAAACCTGCAACAGCGAATATTTGTTTAATAGAAAAAAACAAATTTAAATGTGATGCTATTGTATTTAGAGGCAATGATAGAAAAATTAGAAGCGATTTAATTTACATCAAAAGTGATATCCTCCTATTTATAATCAATGTTATTTAGATCAAAAGTGACACTCTTTGCTACAAAGGCGATTATCTTCTGGTTAAAAGTGATTTTCTATAGGATTCTAACAACCTGGAAGTACAAATTTGCAAAAAGAAGCTCAAAATGATTAGCATTAGTGAGGTGTGGGCCCCTTAGTGGGTGCCTTTTGTGTGTGTAATTCAAATATCACAAACTTATATAGGAAATTATGATGATCTTTCATCTCAAATCAAGATATAAAACTAGTTAAAGCAATAGATTGAAAATAATCATGAACATCCTATTGCTCTCTAATTTTAGGGACTTAATTGATGCTTTCAGCTACAAATTAGATTCAAGTGACAACCTAGAAAATGAGAAATATGAGATTAATTAATGGATATATGCTATGATTGATGCAAATTCTAAGCTAAATGATCAAGAACATTAAGATGCAAATATATTCCTCCATTATGATGATGCTTTCAATGATGAATCTAAACTAAAATACCTATAATAAAAATGCTCTCAATGATGGATGCACAAACTAGCATTATGTGGATGCTCTAAATGAAAATGAAAATGAAATTCTCTAATTATGCATCCTATTTATAGGATTTATCAAGTTGTAGGGGGTGATTCTGACTAACCATAGTCAAGGTAGGGTTGAGTCAAGATTGATGATGTGTCCCACTTACATGGTCAAGATTCCCTTTCAAGAATCAATGGTCAAGATAGAAAACCCTCTTAGTGATCCATGTAAACTTGTTTCTTTTCTTCCATTGGTCAATTTGATTTTTTCATGTAGTGGCACGCGAGACATTTCGGGAGGAATTAATTCAAAATAATTAATTAAATTAGCCATGTGTAATAGATGAATACGTTGAATTTAATTAATGAACGAACTATATAATCAAAGATCAATTCAATTACATAGTTTATTGATTTTGATTTAATTAATCCAAATGGCTTTAATTAAATTAATGTTTTCTATTAACCATTTTTAAGTGCATACAAATACCAAGAGTTGATATGCAAATAGTTGAATATGGAGACCATACAAAAATTCTATCTCAGATCATGATAAGTGTTGGTACTCTAAAAAATCTAGATAGCTTTGAGCCCATAATCAAATTTTTCTCCTAAGGCAAAGTTTGTGCCCTTCAAAGAATAGTTTAAAGGACCTAGGTTCAAGTGCATACAAAGATAGGCCTAATGATTTACATGAGATGGAACTTAGAACATGTTCTCCTTGCCTTTCATTAGGCACATGCAGTTGGTTGCAACTCCCAAAATCCAATTCTGACAAGTTTTGAAGGTACCCATTTGAAGGGCATTCTACAAATCTGCACTTTGCATCCTGTCTAGTTTTAACTGAATGGCCTACTTTAGAGGTTTGCATTTGACACCTAGATGATATTCATGATGAAAGGAATGTTGCATCATATTGTAGGCATGAGAGTGTGTCTCCATGCCCATTTTCAGGTTCCTAAGGGTTTGTATGATCAGTTTACCAGGGCACTTCTGATTGCATTTTATTTAGTTTTCCTGAATATGGGAATGCAATTTTGAAGTTGCTTACTTTGAGGTCATACAACTTTTATACCGTCGATGGTCAAAAGGAATTGAAGGTTGGTTCATAATGTAGACATGGAAGTGTCTCCCCCTGATAAGTTTCAGACTATGACCAATCCAATTGATCATTTTGCTCAGTTAGATCTGAATGCAACTTCTACAATTTCACTATCTTCTAGTTCAGGATGTTCCAAGTGGCCGACTTTGAGGATTATTTCTGGATAGCCAGTTGATGATTTGGTGAAACTAATCAAAGTTTTTTTTTCTATGTGTGAGAGAGATCATCTATCCAGGGTTTCAGACCATGAAGGTTTCGTTTAACGTGATTGCAAGATCAGACAAAGGGTGTTCAATAATGATGAAAAGTGCGGATAGAATAACTGTGCAAAGTAGCCATTTTCTAAAATTCATAGCTTTTTGGCATATTCTTGTCTCCAATTGAGGGTTGTTTTTTTGCATTCCTTGCGTATGATTCTCCTGCCATATTCAGTGGCTTGCCCTCAGCTCATCATTTGATATTTTTAGTTTATCTCCTTCCGAGGCAGTTTGTAGTGATTTCAATTTATGTTTGCCGGCAATTCTGAATGAGCATTTTCAAGTTTTAAAATATCCTTCCCTATTCATCTTTAGGCAAATCCCTTTGACAGGATGTTTCTCTATAGTACAAAGTTTGTACTCACCAACTTTCAGCTTCCAAGGATTAATTTTCATCAGTGATTTAATGGCGTGACTGAGGGTGTTTTATTTAGATTTGGCAACCAGCAAAGTAATAGAGATTGAAACTTTTTAAAGTTTCTAGTTGTCCAGATTGGATCCGGTTGCAAACGCCAGTCATTCTAGATTGCTTTCAAGGTTGGCTGTTTGAATTCAAAAAATTTTAAGGTTGGACCCACCTAGGGCCCGGCCAACCTCATTAATATCATTAAGGAGCTACAAGAAGTAGACATGTCGACTGGGATTTGGCATTATACTATAATATTTTTTAAGTTCTATAATTTACAAATTGCAATCAAATAGTTGAGGTCTCACAAATCAAGAAAGCCTTTGCATAGAGCCGAAAAAGACTTCACTATCTTGTTAAGTTCTTCCATAAGGAGTATATCAGTCCAAATTTATTATTGATAACGAATAGAGATACATGCCTGACTTGCCTTGGATCATTGATGAAATGGGAAAAGTCACAAATGTGTTGGATGGTTTTTAAAAAAATAGTGTTTGATTGACAACCTTTTTCTAATTGTGGAACTTTCCCCCAAAAACAACGGACATGGAATGCTAATATGTTCTTTTATAGACCAAGCACAAAGTATTTATTATTGGTTCCCTACTTCCAAGTTAAATGGAAAAGTATTTCCTCCAAAGTAATTGAATGTGGAGATGCTCCTCATGTTCCCTCTTCATTTTGAATAGCAACAAAAAGTTCAAGGTTGTAGACATTTTTGTAAAGGATTGTGCGCACCATTTCAAGTGTGCACACCAAACTGAATATTAGTGCACCATTTCAAGAAGCTTTACGCACACCAGCAAGGGAAGGAGTTTGGAGGAGAGGTGCATGAAATGAGAGACTCTTTTGCATGATGAAGACAAATACCAAGAAAGTCGTCCATGATGTTTTTTCAATACAAGAGGTGAATTGTTTAAATGCTATAAGAAAAGAGGAAGTGGAACTATTTGGCCAGGAGATGATGAGGGGAATAGTAAGGTAATGAGGCTGTCAGAATACTCCCCTCCCACGCACCAGCATGGCACTAAAAAAAAGAGATATGTGCACCAAAACATTGCTGGGCACACTTAAAATCTGCATGTGCTACACCAAAGTTCCTATGCACCAAGGAAGTGATGTTGCATGCACCACAGTTGCAGGCATATATTGCATGTGTTTGCTGATGTTTTGTGTGTATTTTGTGGTTGTATACACCCTTCCAAAGAGGCCACGCACTAGGTAAAGTTAAGTATCAAATTCCAAATTGAATACCAACGTGGGAGTCTTTATTCCATGCATTGTTTTGTACTACTTAATAGTTCCTTTGGAGTGTGTGTAGGCCTCCATGGCATTCAGACCATGGTGGATCTTTCAAGCACTAGAGAACAAATGAAAATACTGGCACTAAATTAGATGGAAGCAGCCAATTTTCAGTGGCAATGTCATTTTAATTTTTTTTTTGTGTGGATGTTGAGAAGAGGATCTCACGCAGGTAATGGGGCTTGCGTGAGACCATTGGAGGTGCTCACATGAGTAACCAATGAACATAGAAGTGACTGCCTGTGCATGCCAAAAGTTAGGGAGCTCACATTTTTTTTGCTTGCAGGTTCACTACTTTATAAGCATCGTGTGAATATCATAGATGCTCTTCTAAATGATGCCTTGCTATTCACTTGAAGAGGTAATGAAAAATCCTTTAAAGTCTAGGCTATGGGGGTAGCTAAAGTAAGGGGCTGCATTGTAGTGTTAAGTCCCACATGTGCCCAGCTAGGTAATATCATGATATTTAAAACCAAAAGGGCTCAGAAATGATGTAAAGAAGGAAAGAGGAAGGAGAGAGGAACCTCTCGGATTTGGTGGGCCTTGGTGCGTGCTAGCTGGGTGCACTTAAAGGGTAAATTCTAAATAAAATGCTATTAAACAAGGGGAAGTTTAATCCCACATTGACGCCGCGAATAAGGAGTTAAGAGTTTATAATGAAAAGTACTCGATATGAAGGTGTCCAAAGTGGATGCCTAGTTGGAGGGTCCTCTCATGTGTGCACAAGAATCGAGGTGTACAACTGGTGCTTAATTGGAAGATCATGTGGATGGTGATGAGGATAATGGGCCCCACATGCAAGTAAGGAAATTTTGATAGAATGTGTAGGCTCTTGTTGGTTGCATCGAGATGTGTGCCCAAAATTAACGGTCATTGCAGCCCCGCAATGAGGAAGATGCTTGGGAGTTAACATCTATGGGACTATGATAGAGCAACACCTATCAACCTAATGATGTGCAAAAATGGTATAGACAGATGCCCGAATGGAACAACCAACAAATGAGGACATGACACTTGGCAGTGAGTGATGACGAAGAAGGAGATGAGATGGATAGATGACTGCCTTGGGTTGCATGTTGATCTGGTGGTGGTTGTTACTCCGCAAGAAGAAAGATGTGTGAAGGTTATCTCTGTGGGGAAATGACATACTGCCATGTGGCAGGTTAGTGAGCTAGAAAATATGTCTAAGGTGGATACCTGATCATCAAGATAAGCCAACCGAAGAGCGCCAAGTGGCAGAGCACAGATCCAGCTTGGTGTTGAGGTGTCGATCAACCCAATTAGGTGGTGCCACATGGCACATGCGGCCCACCTTGAAATTTAAAGTTTGTACAGAAAGATTAAAAAAAATGATAAAGTTTCAACTATATAGAAATTCAAAAATTTAAAATGACTGCAAACTATTCATGGAAATAATGTCTGGAGGCTTCATTTTTATCAAAATATGGGCATATAATATGTTTTTGAAAATGACAGAAGATAAGGTTTCCAATGGTGATGATTGGAATCAGATTTGACAAGTTGGGTGAGAGAAGTAATGACTATTGTATTTGAGATCTGAGTTTGGTGAAGATATTTCATTCCAAACATGACTGATTTGTAGATTCAGGGAAAGGTGGAAGAATCAGATTTCTTACAACTTGGTTTCCTTGCAGATATTTTACTTTGATTCATGGATGAGATCAAATTTTTTACTTCTTCCAAGGTATTCATTGTTGATTTGATCTTTTTCAGAGGAAGTAGCTAATTATTCTTGGGAATGTCTTGCAGAGGTACAATCAGATTGGATTTTCTTTCTCCTATAGATCTTGGGATTGTTGGTTAGGTTTGGGGTTTTCAACCTAAATGATATTTTTCTTGTTTCATCCTTGTTCCTATAAAAGTATTTTTATGATCATTTAGAAGTTGTTGGCTAGAAAATTATTGACACAAGAAGCTGAAAAGCTAAGTGTGTATCCTCAGTCCAGATTGTAATATATTTTTCTAGTTGTGTCAATACAGTGGAAAACCCTTCAAAATATTTTGCATATTGTCTAAGTGGTGATTTCTAAAGTATATTGTAATACAGGAGTTTGAATCCATAGACTTAATATAGTTTTCTAGTTTTAGATCTCTCCTTTTGTTGTTCTTGATGAGTTTTGGGTTTTCTGATTCATTGCCCAAAGTCTATCTATGTATGTGTTTTATTTCTCAGCCTTGATCTAGGATCAAGCTAAAGGTCTCTGAATGAAACATAGATTCATTTGGTTCAAGTGAAGGATGTTTTATAAAAAGTGTATGAGTCTGGTTTACTATGTTTATGGCTTGGAATCTCTAATGAATCAAGTTGTTGTTCCTATATTATGTATCTGCTTTAGATGTATTTCCCAATGGATAAGGCATTGATCAGAAATTAGTATCTCTTGTAGTGATTCAAGTTTTGCATAGTTGTTTACATTTTGCAAGAACTCAAATTAAAATATTTTCTATCCTTTCAACTTTATGTTGTGTTGTATCAGTTTCATCATAGCAATGGAGAGTCAATGAATGGCTGGTTATCATTTAGTACTTTCTTGCTATTATTTGCTTTGTTCAAATCTAGTCTTGGTATTGTAAAGAGTGTTTCATTTACTAGATTAGGTGCACCCACCTTGGTTCTGCAAAGCCAAAAGTGAAGAGGGCAGTCTTGTCCCTATAGTTGGTCCAGTTACCTACAGATTTCCCCATATTTGGAACTGACTATTCCTAAAATTAGTCTTAGGTATATTGGTGTCTCATGGAGTGTAAAATATTTTCAAGAACCAACAATAAGCAATATGCTTATACAACCACATAATCTATTATATAGATTATATATAATCAAAAGAGAACTAACACATCATGGCCCAACATGGTCAAAAAACATATACCCATCTAGCATGCCACTGGCACTCAAACCAATTAAGGAAACAATGGAGCAATTCAAAACCATATTGATGCATACACAAATCCACATCTATAAGAACGTACTACAGAGAAAAATGGGAGGGGCATGTCACATGAGCCGATACACATTCTTTAGCATTGGAGGATGAATCTTAGGGTTAAATAAATAGAGAAGGTAAGGGTTCAATGGGACTTGAGCAATAAGCCTTTAGTTTCTTGGGAGGATTCTATACAGTTGAGAGATTTGTACCCCTAACATTTTGTAGGCCTCTAGGAGTAACCCAAGGCTTTGGGGGAGAATTTAGTTCCTCTTATGGTTGCATTTTATCATTGCTCTATTTTTATTTTTTTTAGACTTTATTGATATTAACTTATGAATTTTTGTATATTATTCTTTTGGTATTGGCATTCTTTTGTTTTACCCAATATTGTCATATTATTTTGATCATATAAGTATCACTAATAATGTAGATAGTAGTTTATGACTATGATTTCAATGACGATCATATATGCATCATGAATTTATGATGTTATGACATGATGTTGTATGATGCTATCTAGTTTACATTATATATAAGGATATTTGGTTATATTGATCCTAGTTGATTTTATGGTTGATTCACTAAGATTGTGCCAATGGTTACTAAGATATTATGGTTTATCATGCTTTATTATTTGTTAGAATAACTAAGAGGGGTGGTGAATCAGTTAGCTCAGTTATCCTACAGTCCCAAATCTTAAGATGTAACTTTCAAAACAATTTCAACAAATTCTGCAGGTCAGTAACATAAACTCTTAAACTATCTATGCCTTTAATGATTACCAATTAATTAACTCATACTGATTACCAACCAAATCAAATATATAGTATGTAAATTATGACAATAAATAAATCATCATAGAAACACATAACATAATGATTTAACATGGAAACTCTGTTAAGGGAAAAACCACCTGGGATCGGTAACCCAAAATAATTTTCACTCTTTTGAAGTGAGCTTGGTGAAGAGCCAACCCTGTTAAAGGTTACAAACACACTATTAAGTGTGACCTTGTTAGAGGATTTAAGACTAACAATTATCATTCAACCATCATTCACTAAGGGGTCGATAGGATAACAATGTTCATTCATTGAATGACATGGGGGCATAACATAAGACGGTTAAGTCCAGTCGATTAAGAGATTTTTCTATATCAATAGTTAAACTAAAACAATAGTTGATCTGATTACAATAGAACTTAACTTGTAGATGTTTAGATCTATTATAAGCCCATACAAATCCTCTGATAAATATATCAATTTACTTCCTCAACTTACTTTCACTCGGTAATAGTTCTCTGACGCTCGATATTATTCTACAGTTCAGTTCTCCTTCAACCAGTCTGATCAGGCATGCATGAAATTGTATTCACACAAAATCTTTGCAGTCTTCCTTTCAGCATGTTTTAACAATGAAACTCATATCTCTTATATAGACAGATAAATCATTTTCATATCAACCATAAGATTTTTTTGCTTAATCTCCTTCATAGATTTTACCTCTTAAACCTTCCTCAGCGGTTGTGTCAGTAACACATTTCAATTCCATCCTTTAGATCTTCTCTAAATTTTGTCAGTCCTGGATCTTATAAAAAACTTTATCCTCAATCTTGAAATCATAACTGTAATCACCCAAAAATGGTCATCTAGACTATTAGCCCCTTTTGCTAAAATCATCAATTGCTTATTCTTGATCAAATCCTAATTTTATCATTTATCTGATTTTATTCTATGGGCTAACCATCTTATCCTAAGTCTTTAGTTAATTAAAAAGAATTTCCTCCCCTTTTATTAAATAAAAAGCCCCCACTTTTTCTCTTATCCTAAGTTGCACAAATAAAGCATTATTCCTATTTTATAAAAAGGGAAAAAGGCCTTTTTGTCTCATATGGGGCACAAAAGTCAACTCTTATTTTCTCATTGGAGGAATCTTGTGCACATGGATTGTTCCTTCTTCAAGCTCCACCCTTGATTAAATCTTTTGCCTCTTAATCTCCATGGTCCATTCTTTCTCATTTCTTATAAAAGGAGAGCTCTCTTCTCATTTTAGGATCCATCTTTTGAATACTAACCTTACAATGTAGGATTTCTTGGAGACTTGGGAGCTTTTGAAGACATTATTGCATCCATCTTTCATCTCTTGCATCATAGTTTCATGTTTATGCTTTCTTAGATTAGCTTCATTTTCATGCTCTAGATTAGCTCACATAGATTAATTAGCTTGGATTGTAACACTTGCATCTTTCCTTTCATAGCTTAGCTTGCATTCTCATTTCTAGCATAGTTGCATTTTGTTCTCATCTCGATTCTTGAGGATATTGGTATTCTTTCCCTTGTCAACATTGAATCTCCCATTGCATGGTTTACTAGCAAGGTCATAAGCTTAATAGCTCTAGCTAAGAGCACTCTTAATATCCTTGCACTCCATGCCTAGGAAGCTCTAGGTCACTTTTCAAGGTTTCCCATTCATGGATTCCCTTGGAAGTAAAGACTTAGAGAAGTGCACATCTTAGTGTGTACATTTTTGGCGCCCACCGTGGGGCCGAACAGCTTCATTTTGTCCTTCTTTCTGTGCATTTCCGCACTTTATTTTCATCATTTTTAGCTTGCTATTTTCAGCTCTCTATTTTTTTACAGATTATCGTGTGACAGTCTGCTAGTATCGTGCGATACTTAATTCTATAGCTGTGAGATATTTTTCCAGTAAAAATATCATGCGGCCTTGCAAGTTCTGTCTCCCAGTCATACATTTTTCTATTGCTTGAGCACAGTGAGAAGTGTCACCCAGAAATAAAATATCACACCAGTATACTGAAAAGTATCATATGATTCTTCTGGTGACTGAACTGTCACCCAGGCCTGGCAGTGACTGGTTTTGATCATTTCTTTGCAAAGCTTGGCTTGATCATTTTGATTTTCTAATTTGTTGTAGCTAGACAGTGGCTTATTTATAGATTTTACTTGCTTTTATTGTGCTAACTCTTTGTAGGGCTAACAAGTTGTGCTTGTAGATACCTCCATTACTTAAAAAATTTGCTATAAAAAAAAAAGATTGCATGTCAAAGCTCCAAAGGAAAAAGGGCTACTAATTATATTTTGCAAGGCTACCCAACACCTAAAAACAAACAAGTGCTAGTTTATTACTTTCCTCCTAAGTGCGGCATATACTAGTTGTTTCATTTCTTAGGCACTTAAGATCTTGTTGTAGGAATCTTTTGGTGGTAGGAGAGTATGCTCTTCACCCTTGTGGTGAAACAAAAATCTTGACCCATCTTTGGATTTTGAAAGCAAGAGGGTAATTGAACTCTTTGTTTGGTGTGTTTGGGAGAAATTTTTGAGCTAGGAGATTATGCTCTTCACCCTTGAGGTGAACCAGAAATCCTGACCCTCAAAAGTTAATCCACTCTTTGTTTAGCATTAGGATCCTTTAGCGGGCTTGCTCTTGAGCAATCAAGAGGAATGACCCAAGTGGGGACAAGCTTATTGTCAGCTATTCTGACCCACTATAAACTCAAGGCTATCAAGGACACAAAACCTTGGTAGATGTAGTACTTGTCTTCACTTAATATGAGTACTTGTGGGATTGTGACCATGAGGAAAATGTTGAACAAGAATTCTTAAGGTACTCTTGTGGCTGCGAGGTCTGTTAATTGCCACAAGGTAAGGAGTCCCTTCGGGGAGCAAGGGGGGTATTACGAATGGAAGCCCTTACTAAAAACCATAGATAGAGGCCACCCTATTTTTCCACTTAGCATCTTGGTGCAAGGATTGATCCTAGTGGACTAACCCCGATCACCCCAAGATTACTCACCATCTGTGTTCCTTTCATTTTGTCATTGACACCTCCATGACAAATCCAACATCTATATTGGGCAACCACTTTGTGTGAGGTGATGGTACATCAAGTGTGGGCCAAGTTGCTAAGCATTGAGCCTTTGTACTTCTAGGCTAGTAAGTGATTGAAGTGTTCTCGATGTGATCTACCCGTGCAAATATTCTCAAACATACAAACATCATGGTAGTGCTCATAGAATTTTTCATTTTGATATCACAATTGCTTGTCTTGGAAAGGTTGCTTTTGCTCTTGCACAAGTGTTTGATTTCATGTTCAATCACCTACTATTTGCAAACCTACTTGAATATTGTTGTCACTGTGTTTGAAATCAACAAATCACCCATCAAATTGCAAAATTGACTAAATTACCTTTAGAAACAAAGACTTTTTACACTCACTGGTCAAGAGTCGTACAACACTAGAAATTAATCACACACCGTTTCAAGATTTATCGTGCGATATTTTGCTGCTGATTTTTCATCGCCCTGCTTGCCTAGATTCTATCACATAGGCTACTTGGAAAGTATCGCCCAACCTCTATCAAAAATATCACCTGGTCAAACTCTATCACCCCAGTACTTTGCAAACTATCACTCAGAATCCTTTTGTTGTCTCACTGCTGTTGAATTTGAAATTTAGTTTGTTGAGTGTCTTTTCTTGTTCTTCATCAAACCTGATCTATTATCTACATGTTTAAGTTTATTCTAGACTGAGAAAATGAGTTGAAACTATTGGATTTGAGCTTCTCAAATGCTACTTTTGATCACTTGTCACATTATGGTTACCTCTCTAGCTACTTGCTAATTGAGCTTCTTGCTCATATCTCAGCTTGAGTTAGTTGATTATTGTAAGTTCTTGAGCACTTTTGACTAGCCATCTTTATTGTTCTATCTTGACAAGTGATCTTCTTTGGCTTTTCTTATCTCAATATCTGAAAAAATTTGTCTCATTCTATTAGTCAACCAACATTCCTTTTTCATGCTGATTACAACTCGGTCTCAATTCGAGCAAGGGAGTCACCCTCCATTCAACTATACACAAATACCCTCACCTACAAGATGCTCATGAGCACTAGTTAGCAATGATAGTTCTAGTCCTAACCAATCTAAGGATTCTAAATTCACCCCATGGTACAAAGGAGGCTTCCTTTTTTTTGCATTCAAGACCTCCAAAAGCATAGATAGTGTCTCACTCACTCTGACTAAACAAGAAAATTTCCACCGTTTGCAAGAACATTTTGAACATAAGGACAACCAAGCGTGTTTAGACAAAATGGATGCTACTAGGCACATGGCTATGAAGGGAGTGTCTCAAGAACAACCTGAGATTAGTGGTTATGAATATAGACCCCTCCTTTTGGTACTATTGGCAACTATGGCAACAACACGCCACCAAAATCTCCTCCAAGATAGACTTTTGTTGCTCCTTCTTCACCTCCTAGACCTCCTCCCTCTCAGCATGAGGAAGAAGCCAATGATGAGGTTTCTAGTGAAGATCTTGTGAGATTTGAACAAGATGAAGTCTCCCAATGTATGATGCTTAAACTTTTAGAGCGAAATGGAGATCAATACTTTCAATACATGACTTCTAGGGGTTACAAGCTCCCTCCTAGCTATGATGTACGCCAGATTGTTCAATAAAGAGTACCAAATAAATTGGAAATCCTTAGAGATGAATTGTAGTGAAAAAATCAATGTCTTTCTCAACTTGCAATAGAAAAAGAGCTTCCAAAGATTTCTTTCGTAGAATCTATTTGTGCTCTTCCTTTTGATAGGAGTCTATACATGGTCTCATTTCCTAGGGATATTGAGGTTCCCAAATATGACAAGTATGATGGAAACGATGACCCCCATGACCATGTGCATCACTTTTACACTCTTAGCATGGACTTCCTTCATGAAGACACATTTCTTCTATGATTGTTCCCTAGAATTTTAAGAGGACAAGCTCTAGAATGGTTTGCGAAGTTGACACCACCTCTTAAAACTTTTGATGAGCTGGCTAGGCACTTCACCCAGCATTATGCATACAACATCCAATAGCCTATCACCATGATAGATCTCAGTGCTCTAAAGAAAAATCAAGGTGATCCATTTGCCACTTACTTGCAACATTGGAGGTCATTGTATTATTGATATCCTTGACAGTTACCTGAGAGGGAAAAGATTGACATTTTCATCAACACTCTTGTGCCCGAATTGTATTATGATCTAAGGAAACAACTATTCTCCTCTTTCAATGACATGGTTGAAAGTGCATATCAGATTGAGGATGTGGCCATAAGAAAGGGGGATATTTTTATTAATAAAGATACTAGGGGCAATGGCAAGGACAAAATAAAACCTTGGAATAAAAACAAGTATGTTGTTAATGATGGTGTTGTGGATGTCCCAAAAGCCAAAGAGCCTTCTTTCAACCTCTCTAATGCTATATACATAGTGAAACAATAAGAGGCTTCCAATGCTCACAGTGATCCTAAACCTCATTATGTAGACAAACCCAAGAAGACATTTCAACGACAGGTTTACACCAAGTTGGCTGAACCATACGATGTGATTCTTAAGACTTTAGTTGCCAACAAGTATCTTACACTTCCTAACAATTATCATCCCTATGACCCACCGGTTAAGCCTGATTGGTGGAGAGAAGATCATTTTTGCCATTATCACAGAAATAAGGAACACAAGATAGACAATTGTTTTAAGCTTAAAGATGCCATTCAAGAGCTTATTGATGGAGGCACGGTTCTCACAGATGGTTTGGTTAAAAATTCTAATCACAAAGTTTTCAAGACTCCTCTACCTAAGTATGAGAAAGTAGAATCCTCTCAAGCCAATAAGAAGAATCATGATGGGAAGATCAACTATACATATACTCCCGACTCACCTGTGATCAACATGGTAGACCCCGTTGAGAGTATTCTTATGATGAGATCTTAAGATGATATTGACACCAATCATGGTATGCCAAAGTTGGTCTTGCAAACACTAGATGATTCATCTTCCTGAAGTGAGACACTAAATGTTGTTACTAGGGGGCAAGCCAAAATTGTCCTTAAAACCACGCATGATCCCAAGAAAGCATCTTCTTCCAAACAAGTAGTTCCTTCAATTTTGTCTAGCTATGACCTTGTGCACCAACTACAATGGACACCCGCTTAGATATCCATTTTTGAGTTTCTTGAGCTATCCCCTTTGCACAAAGAGATCCTTGAGAAAGCTCTTCATACAGAAAATGTTCCCAATGATATTGATCCAGATCAATTCCAGGCTATGGTCAACCACATTGCCTCTCCCCACTATCTATCCTTTTCTATAGAAGATGACACATCTCTTAGTCACCCTCATAATCTGGTTTTACACATTGAATTTCTAGTCTACCATACCCAAGTCTGTCGAGTCCTAATAGACAATGGTGCTGGGTTAAATATTGTTTCTTTCCATGTGGTGCAACAGTTGGGATTGTCTGAATTCATCGTAGATCCTAGGTGAAAGATTACTATAAAAGCATACGATGAAGTAGAAAGATCTTCCAAAGGCCTTGTTGTGCTACCTGTTCAAGTGGGCCCTATCATGAAAGATGTTGTATTCCAAGTGTTGGACATCTCACTCACATATAACATTCTTCTAGGTTGACCTTGGATCCATGAAATGCAAGCTGTCCCTTCCACCTACCATCGGTGTGTCAAGTTTCCACACAATGGAGCTGAGATTGTGATTCTTGGGGACAATGTTGTCACTATCAATACTCTAACTACTACTGAGATGTTTGTTCCTCACAACAAACCTTCTCATGATCATAATGTGTCCCTTATTGCTGCTGAATAAAAATTAAAGATGATGAGTATTGGTATGGGGAAATATACATTGGACTTTATCGCTGCTATGCCTACTTCTCCTAAGTCCTATGGTAGACCTTCAAACAAGACAAATCCTTCTGCTTCTACCATGATAGTTTTTGGTACATTTGTTCAATCATCTGTACTCTTAGAGGCCGAAAAAGAAGAATAAGTTGTTAGGGAGTGGATTTATAGAGAAGAAGAAGATAGTATGACAATTGCTACTCCCATTTCTCCTAAACGCTATGATAAAGGCTATAAATTTCTATAGCAAATGGGCTATCAAGGTCACAGACCTTTAAATAACAATGGGCATGCTCTAGTTGAACCTTTGAGTCATACTGATGGCCGACCTTCTAAGGATACCATAGGTCTAGGATATGGTGTTGACGACGACATCACGGAATGTTCTATAAATACTCCCGTGCTTAGTGACTTGGATACAGATGTTGAGGAATCACCACTATGCACTATGGCCCAAATGGAAGACTGTCTTCCTTCTACTTCACTTCTTTGGGGAGGAGAATGCATGCCTACTGATGATATAATTTAAGCCTCCACGTCTAGAAATTTTGTGCCTACCAAGTCATTGAGCTTTGGTAGATAGCGTAGAAATATTGCACGGTTGATGGAAAGAGGAGATCTCACACATAATGACATGAGTACCTCTACTTCTACATGTCCTAAGCCTTCTTGGTGCAAACATCCCAACAGAAGTTCTACGACTGATTCAAATGAATATGAATGGGACATTCTCTTAGATGGATCTTCCATAGTAGATATGGACGTTGATGTGATTCATACCTATAGTGATCAACCCAACATAGTTGATGAGTCTCAAGTAGGGTCTAATGAGTTCAATCCACATATTGCTTTAATGGACCACACTGGTCCTTCCATGACAAATTTAGATCTTGATACTTTTGGAGCCTACCCTATAGGCTCAACTTCTCTTGTCACTAGAGATGATACCCCCCACATCAATAACCTTGAACTTGTCATTTCACTTTCCCTCATACACTCAGATCTCATAGATTGGTCCACCCAAGATCAAAGACCTATATTGCCTTCCTTTCAAAATGACTATGAGATCGCCTATTCACTCAATGCCATTGAACCTATTACTTCTTCCACCAGTGAACCCACAACAAACATGATTGAATCAGATATCAAGTACCTCAGTCATAAAATTAAAAGAAAAAAGCAATGGTCAGATGGTGAAAACCACATTGTGGCGATATCTGAACCTCAAAATAGTAAAAATAAAGATGTATCTGAGGGTGAAAACTTCCCTGAGGTGCCCGAGGATGAGGTACTTGGTAGTCTACTGAGCTATTTTCAAGAAAGGTCTTCAGTTCTAATAGAAGCTACACAACCCATCAACTTAGGGATAGAGGAATCTCCTAAAATCATACATGTGGCTCAGTCCCTCTAAGCAGAAGAAAAAGAACAATTTGCTACATTATTTCAAGAGAAAAAGATCAATTTTTCATGGACATACTCAGACATGTTGGGTTTAGAGACTGAGCTTATTATGCATCATCTCTCTATTTCCCTAGAGGTAAAACCTATCAAACAAAAACTAAGAAAGATGCATCCCCATGTGGCATTACTAGTTAAGGCTGAACTTAAGAAGCTCGTAAAAGCCAATTTCATCAGAGCTATCGATTACACTAAGTGGATTTCTAACATTGTCCCTATTTCCAAACATGACAAGTCCATTCGTGTATGCACTGATTTCAGAGACCTAAATAAAGCATGCCCTAAGGATGACTTTCCACTTCCAAACATTGACATGATAGTGGACATGATGACAAGCTATGAAATTTATTCCCTTATGCATGGCTTCTCTGGATATAACTAGATCAAGATCGCCCCTAAGGACCAAGAGAAGACAGCCTTCACATGTGCATGGGGTACCTTTTGTTGGAATGTCATGTCGTTCGGGCTTAAAAATGCTGGTGCAACCTATCAAAGAGCCATGACTACCATCTTTAATGATATGATGCACAAAAACATGGAGGACTATGTTGATGACACACTTGCCAAATCATAACAAAGAAACACTCATTTGTCTGATTTGAGTTTGATATTAGACCACATGGAATGATTCCAACTCAGATTAAATCCTAAAAAATGTGCTTTTGGTGTCACTTCTGGGAAACTGCTAGGGTACATCATATCAACAAAAGGAATAGAAGTAGACCCAAAAAAGGTGCAAGCTATCATGGAGATGCCACCTCCTCATAACATCAAACAATTAAGGAGCCTTCAAGGTCATCTCCAATCTATCACGTGGTTCATTTCTTAGTTAGCTGATAGAGCTCAACCATTCAATCAGAATTTTCATAAAGGAGCTACTTGTATATGGAATGAGGAGTGTCAAAAGAACCTAGACCAGCTCAAGGATTACCTAGCACAACCTCCTATTCTTATGCCACCTATCCAAGGGAAACCCTTGATATTATACATTTCTACTACTACAAATTCCTTAGGGGCTCTCCTTGCACAACATGATGATGAGGGAAAAGAACAAGCTATCTATTATATCAGTCGCACTCTAGTTGCTTATGAACTCAATTACACTATTATTGAAAAGGCTTGTTTAGATGTGGTGTTTGTGTCTCAAAAACTCAGACATTACATGCTTGCACATACTACACAACTGGTTGCCAAAATTGATCCTTTAAAATGTCTCCTAAGTAAAGCTACACTTACTAGATGACTTGCCAAGTGGATGTTGATTCTTTCAAAATTTGACATTCAGTATGTTGAGAGGAAATCTATTAAAGGGAAAGTGCCAAGAAATTGCAAATCAATTGGCTGAGTTTCCCATGATTGATAATGCTCCTCTTCATATAGATTTCCCAAATGCCTCAATCATGAATATCACAAGGCATACATGGAAAATGTTTTTTGATGGTTCTCATACACAGAATGGCACTGGTACTAGAATCCTATTTGTTACCCCTCACAGATACACCATTCCTAAATCCTATAAACTTCTCTTTCCATGCACCAATAACATAGTTGAATATGAAGCCCTGCTGAATGGTGCTAAACTTGCCCTTGAATGGAGGATTTCTGAGTTGCATATTTTTGGAGATTCTCAGCTAGTCATAAACCAAGTAAATGATGATTAATAAAAAAAGGATGAAAATTTGATTCCTTACAAGAAGATGATAGACTCACTCAGGAACTATTTCACATCTGTCATGTTCCAACAAATTCCTAGAGCTGAAAACAAGGTTGCTGATGCCATGGCTACTTTGGCATCCATTTTGCAACTAGAAGAAATGAATCACGCTTTGAGTTCCTTATGGAAGAAGTGTGCTATCCTACCTACAATTCCCCTAATGACCATGTCATTTACACTATGATCATTCATGATTCCTCTCACTATGCTACTATCTTTTCCTACCTCTGAGAACAAGTTATCCCTGAAAACTTAACGCACAATGAGAAGCGCCAGCTCATCTTTAATGCCTCACATTTTACCCTTGTCTCTGGTGACTTGTATAGGAAGGGTCTAGATGGAACTCTCCTTAGGTGTCTAGAAATAGAGGAGTCAAAAAAGGTGCTAGCTAAAGTTCATGATGGCATATGTGGGTCACACTCTAATGGTCTTGCGCTCACTCAAAAATTGCTTAGGGCTGGCTACTATTGGCCTACTATGCAAGTTGATGCTATTCGATATGCCAAGTCTTGCAAAAAATGTCAGTTACATGGGAATCTCATTCATGCTCCTGGATGTGAGCTCATTCCCTTTGTTACTTACTGGCCATTTCAGCAATGGGCCTTTGACTTGGTAGGCAAGATTTGTCCTAGTTCTTCAAGTGGGCATAAGTTCATCATTATAGCTACTGAATATTTCACCAAATGGGTTGAAGCTATCCCACTATCTATAGCTACCAGAAAACATGTTGCCCTATTTATTTTGAATCACATCATTTGCCGCTATGGTATTCCTTCCTCCATAGTCATGGATAATGGTGGCCAATTTAAGAACAAAGACCTGAAGCACTTGTGCCAAAAGTTCAAAATCAAACAACATTGGTCTTCTATTTACTACCCTCAAGGGAATGGCCAAGCTGAGGCCTCAAAAAAGACATTACTAAAAATCCTCCATAGAACAGTACACATCAGGCAAGGATTGGCATCTACAGATCAATCCTGTGCTATGGGCTTACAAAACTTCTATCCGTACTCCTACAAGTGCAACACCTTTTTCCTTGGTTTATGGTTCTGAGGTTGTCTTACCATTAGAGGTAGAAATACCTTCACTAAGAGTCTCTCTCCATGGTTTGATTACTGATGAAGACCAGAGGGCCATGTGAGTGCACGAGCTCACTACCTTGGAAGAATGTCACAAGGCCACTTTTGATCACATGTGCACCTATTAGAAAAGAATGTCTACTGCTTACAATAAGAAAGCTCATCCTAGAGAGTTCCAAGTGGGTGAACTAGTTCTCAAAGAAAATCCCAAAAACCAGCAAAATAGAGAGCAGAAAGGCAAGTTTGAGCCAAATTGGTTAGGGCCTTACATTATCATAGTGGCATTTGGGTCCGAGGCCTATCAACTATCTACAACTGAGGGAGAAGAGCTTGTCAAGCCTATCAATGTTCTACATCTAAAAAATTTCTATGCCTAAGGTTCTTGAGCTCTTTGTACATATTCTTTATGATCTTGAAAAAAATCTCAAAAACAAAATTTTCATATATGATGCTGAAAAAATCCTAAAAACCATATAAAGTCCTAAAAAAATCAAAAAAATCAAAAAATTTTAAAAATTCAAAAAAATAGAAAAAAGTGCCTTGGTGAAAACCTGGAAACAGGCACCTTGGTAGCAAAAATACAAAAAAATTGAAAAAAAGTCCTGAAAAAATCTATCAACTGGTGAAAACCTAGAAATAGGCATTGCTTGAGACCCTTGCACCTATGTCTATCAGTCTTGTGTGGTGCTCCTTCGCTCCACTTTTCGCTTTGCCTCTCCTAGCCTAGAATTGACTCTTGTCTTAGTCTAGGGGGCACATGTTGTTTTAGCTCATCTTGGGTCTCTTTCTACGTCAAGGTTTCTTAGGCCACTTGGTTCAAACAGTGTTTCTCAACACTCCCCAAACTATGTTTTTCAACACTACCCTAGCGTCAAGTGTTTCTCAACACTTATCAGATGTTTACCCACAGTCCAGAATGATGTGATATTTCCACTGGCAGAGGTGATACTCAAATATTGACTCTATGACCTACACACACACACTTAAAACACTTGACTTGCTGAGACTTGTTTGACTTTGTTTCTTTGTATGTAGTCTATGATGCTTTCTTTACTGAGTGTTCTCCCCCTAATAGTTTTTTATGATGCATAACTAGAAGACTGGGGGCATGAGGACATGTTTTATTTCTTTCTATGCTTGTGGGTATATTTTTTTGGTCCTAACTGTCATTAGCATTTATGCTTGTTCCACTTGACATTAGGACTTACAAGGTATTGTCCTTGACTATTTTCATGACTGTGTGCTTATAGACATCTTGACTTTCTTATGTCTCAATGCGAGCATAATCTTGCTATATTAAACTTAGGGAATCTCACTGCACTGATCATCTTGACCTACATGTCTTTGATGCCTATTTGGGGTTCCCACATTTCATCTGATATAGATCATATTCATACTAGTGTGTATTGTATGATTTTGTGATGCTACCTATGCTCGATGATGAATATTAGAGACTAATAGCTTCGTGACCTTGCAAGTAAACCAATTTTCATAGTAGCTTGCATTTTTAGGTTCATGTTAGTTTAGCTTTGCATCTTGCATACGAAAAGAGCTCTCCTTTCATCTTTCATGGATTTGTCAATCAACTGTGCTCATCTTTCGCTTATTCTCAATCATGTCTTTCACTCCTTGTCTTTCACATCACATCCTTTTCCTGTCATCACAAGGGGTTAATCTAATCATCATATCTATATCATCAAAGAGATCATTTTTACAAACATGATTCTATATCATAAACATGAGAACTAAACATACATCTATGAGAGAGATCATACATGAGCATATATATCATACATTTTGAGCAATATGACAAGACAATATAAAAACTGAAACATCCATCACAAGTGGGACAAATACACAAGCTATATTGCAAATACATTAATCTCATATATATAAATGTCATGATATAATGTAGGATCCAAAAATCTAGATAAAGTCCCAGGATATGTCTCTATACATCTATCCTAAACCTAAACCTAGGACTCGCTAGCATCGTCATGTGGAGCTGGTGGTGGTGGAGGTGGTGTTGCTGCTCTATCTAGGACCATGTCAAATCTCCCAGCTATCGTAGAGTAGGGTGGTGCTCTTTTTCCCTCTGGCATAGCCTGGATGTATAAACCATGGTAATAGGCTGCTCGTGCCACCTCTCTCTGTAGCTCTACAGCCTCTGCTTGTGCTAACCTCTCCCACCAATCTATCTTAGCCCACACATCTACTAACTGCTAGTCTCACACATCCATAGTGATCTTGAGTTGTTGCACCTCAACCTCTAAGGCCTGTACTCTAGCTCTCATATCCTCTCCTCCCCCCTGCAGGTTGATCCTGCCCTGCATCCACCCTGCGATGAACAGATATTGCTGCATCATCCTCTTGAGGGATCACTAACCTATGTCTTCATACCTACCACCAGCCACCTGACCTAGAACCTTTTCCTCTCTCTCCACCCCTCCCTCCCCTATCATCACCATCATCACTGTCATCTCTATCTCCACCCTGTGCCTGTGGGTCTGCATCTGGCATAGTAAACCTAGGGAAAGGATGTCTCCATCACTCTGCCCTATAGGTTGCATCTGCACTGGCATCTTCTATCTTTGTGAGGTAGTCCCGTGGCTCCCTCTGTATCATAGTTGTCTCCTATACTACCTACTGGTAGTCCAACATCGATAGCCATCCATGTCCCTCCTCATCTTGAGACCTAGCATAGGTAGTGGCCTCTGTGGATACCCTTTGTTGTCGACCAAACTATCTCCAAACATGAGTAATGACAAATCTCTCCACAACCTCAGCATGGTGGCCTACCAGTGTCTGGCTGCATAACATGTATCCCAGCTCATGGTCTCTATCACTCCACTACTCGTAAGCCATGTACGGTCTCCACTCAAAAGCAGTCAGCTCATCAAAGAGTCTCCTATAATATGTCAAGTCACTGCTATGGGCATATGATATGAATCCCATATATCTAAAAATGTAGGGGCACCTTTGCTCCCTTGGCTGTACATGTGAGCGCACTAGGGAAATGTACTCCCATGCCCATATCTAAGCCAGAATGGCTCCACATGCCCATGTCCTTTCATCTCTGTAAATAATCTCATGGAGCTCATGATACATATCAGCCAATATGGTTGAGCCTCATGCTAACCACCATGGATGTGCAACTAGATCTACCACTAACCTGCCCCATCCTAGTGGAAACCCCTTCTGACTCCTATCAGTGATAAGGGCATGTGCAACAATAGAACAAACAGTGCAAGGCACAGGGAAGTCCCTACCATACTCCTCCATCAACCGCTCCCAGCTAAGGTGTTTGTCGATAATGGTAACATCCTGGAATAGGTCCTGGATGGCCTACCATCCCTTAGTTAGATCCTGATCGTAATATACCTGTGCCAATAGAAAATCATGTCAATTTCTTATCCTATGGAAACT
Source organism: Chamaecyparis obtusa (assembly GCA_027943335.1). NCBI lineage: Eukaryota > Viridiplantae > Streptophyta > Pinopsida > Cupressales > Cupressaceae > Chamaecyparis > Chamaecyparis obtusa. Next base: position 196,081 of record BSBK01005588.1, on the reverse strand, counting down.
TTACATCTCTAAATATTTAGAAACATGATTATACCCACCAGATCTCCATGGCTCGGCACTCGTAGGATCTGATAGACATCCTCTAAGGTGATGGTCACCTCTCCAGTAGGTAGATGGAAGGTGTTGTGCTTGTTGTGCCACCTCTCAACTAGAGCAGTTAACAACCCATGATTTGCCCAAATATGGGGCATATCAAGGAGGAACCCAAAACCCATGTTAACCAAATCATCCTTCCCGAGATCATCCAAATCCCTCACACACCGTATCCCAGTCACTCATGGAGCTCTAATCAGCAGCACTGGGAAAGCCTCCTGCAAGCCATAAACCAATCCAGATGTCAGAACATATCATGATGGATGATTAAAATTAGTACAAGGAAACTTAAACGCAAAAATTGTCTAGACCCATGTCATATTGCTCAAAATTTAAACATGTGATATTTCTTCTTAACTAGTGCGACACTATTTTTTTGGAAAGTATTGTGTGATACTTTCTTCAACAGTAGTGTGATAATCTTTGTCCATGTGATATTTTGCTAAGGATCACATGATGTTCATCCAGTCTCATGCGACACTAGATTAAACAGCCGGATGATACCATTTGGTCCCGCAAACTATCGCACGACAAAGATTCTCAAAGTGTGCGATACTTTTTAAGTATCATTTGAAAATTTTCAAAAATATTAAAAACATGTTTAAAATACATTAAATGCTCATTAATGACTCCAAAAAGAAAAAAATTTCTAAAAACTTACCGGGGCACCATAGTGAGGAGGTCAATTGTGCAACTGACCGCACTCAAATCAATGTCTGTAGATAGGAACTACTGCTTGCTGGGCCATTTTCTCTCTCTAAGCTCTTAAGATTCTCAAAATCACAAAAGACAAATGATTTTGAAAATGACCCTTTTACCCCCTTTTATAGCATTTTGACTTTTTGACCTAATTTTCAAAAACACCTCAGAATGGCGTGAAAATTGCACCCCTAGATAATTTCAACATCTTGGATCCATTTTTGGGATTGAAATCAAAATCCAAGTTCATCTTGATAGTCAAAATCACATTTTAAAATTTTCCCTTCTTCTGCATAGTTGGCTAACCATTTGAGCCCTGATCCTTCGATCTTTGTTGGGGAATCTTCATTTCTTCATCCCCATCTCTTCCAACATTCTATTATTTCATTCATTTTCATTCACTGCATCTCTCTGAGGTTTGAATTCATCCTAATCCTATATCATTCTTAGTCAAACCTAGTCAAACTAGGGCATATCTTCACTGCTTGATGGTTATCCTATTTTTCTTCATCTCTTTGATTATGATTTCTAGTGATTTGATCATGTTTCTCTTGCTTCTACCTTCCCTCTACCTAATTTCAATTGCAATCCCGAGGGGGCAGACATATCATATCCTATTGGCTATTCTCCATAGCATATGCTTGACCATTCCATTTTCTCTAATCAATCTATCTTTGCACTTGACATGTTAGTTCTCATCTTGAGTCCTGATACTGTCCATCTCTTTCCTAAGTGTTCAGTACTATCGCTACCAGGCTAACCATGTAGGATTTTCTATCTCCCTGCACTTCATTCTTTGGAGTCAGATCTCTATATATTGCCTTCTTGGCTAATCTATTCTTTGACATAATGTGTTCCCAGATCGATCACACATTAGTCAAACAGGGGCAAATGTAATCACCCAAAAATGGTCATCTAGACTATTAGCCCCTTTTGCTAAAATCATCAATTGCTTATTCTTGATCAAATCCTAATTTTATCATTTATCTGATTTTATTCTATGGGCTAACCATCGTATCCTAAGTCTTTAGTTAATTAAAAGGAATTTCCTCCCCTTTTATTAAATAAAAAGCCCCCACTTTTTCTCTTATCCTAAGTTGCACAAATAAAGATTATTCCTATTTTATAAAAAGGGAAAAAGGCCTTTTTGTCTCATATGGGGCACAAAAGTCAACTCTTATTTTCTCATTGGAGGAATCTTGTGCACATGGATTGTTCCTTCTTCAAGCTCCACCCTTGATTAAATCTTTTGCCTCTTAATCTCCATGGTCCATTCTTTCTCATTTCTTATAAAAGGAGAGCTCTCTTCTCATTTTAGGATCCATCTAGTTTGACTTGATTCTCCTGTACTTGTTCTCTTAAGTAGTGATACTTAATATAAATATGCTTTGTCATTGAATGCATTACAAGATTCTTAGAAATATTTATTGCACTTGTCACAATATATAATCACCGACTTAGTGATTACCTCATTCATCCCTTCCAACACTTGTTTGATATAAGTAATGTTTGAACAATTTTTAGCAGCATCAATATACTTTGCTTCAGAAGTAGACTGAGAAATACAAGGTTGTTTCTTACTTGTCCAAGTAACAAGTCTTTCACCAAAGAAAAATGCTCCTCCAGTTGTGCTCTTTCTATCATCTATATTTCCAGCCCAATCTGCGTCGGTGTAGACTCTTAGTTCAAATTTGCCTTCCTTAGGATACCATAAGCTATATTCCTCTATTTTCTTTAGGTATCTCAAGATTCTTTTCACTACAACCATATGTGAATCCTTTGTATTGGTAGAAAATATAGCAACAATCCCCATTGCATGTGCAATATCTAGTCTACTATGTACTACATACATCAATTTACCAATCATAGATCGGTATAATGTTTAGTTTACCTCTGTAGATTCATCATCTTTAGTTAGTTGTAGCATGTGACCATCGGTGTTCCAACTAGTTTAGTATCTTCCATGCCAAATTTTTTCAATACTTCCTTTATGTACTTTTATTGTGTGATGAAAATTCCATCATTCTGCTAAATAACTTGCAAGCCTAGAAAGAATTTCATCTCTCCAAACATAGACATTTCAAATTCTTTTCTCATCTCATCAGAAAATGATTTACAAATATGATCTTGTCCTCCAAATATTATATCATCCACAAATATTTCAGCAATCAAAATAGTATCATCAGATCCTCCTTTCATATACAAATTGCTATTTTCACTAGTTCTTACAAAACCAATACTTAAAATATAAGTATGCAACCTTTCATACCAGGCTCTTAGTGCTTTCTTTAAACCATATAAAGCTTTGTGTAGTCTAAAAATTGATTTGTAGACTACACAAAGCTTTATATGGTTTAAATAAAGCACCAAGAGCCTGGTATGAAAAGTTGCATACTTATCTTTTAAGTATTAGTTTTGTAAAAACTAGTGAAAATAGCAATTTGTATATGAAAGGAGGATCTGATGATACTATTTTTATTGCTAAAATATTTGTGGATGATATAATCTTTGGAGGACAAGATCATATTTATAAATCATTTTCTGATGACCCTTTTGGTTGTTCTATGTAGACCTCCTCTTCTAGTATTCCATTTAGAAAAGTAGACTTAACATCCATTTGATAGACTTTAAATTTATTATGTATAGCATATGCAAGTAACATGCAGACTCCTTCCAATCTAGCAATAGGTGAAAAATATTCACCATAATCAATACCTTCTTCCTGTGCATATCCCTTGAAAATAAGTCTAGCTTTGTTTCTTGTAACCTCTCTATTCTCATTCAGCTTA
>BSBK01005588.1:2500-187500 GCA_027943335.1 Chamaecyparis obtusa | reverse complement strand
CTTAGGTTCCCTACGTGTACTAGTTGCCTCTAGTTGTGTATGTTTTTCATTGTTGTCTTTTGTACCCGTTGAGTTAGAAGCTTTCAGGATCTCTTCCTTGGTTTTTTATGTTGTTGTTTGTTATCCAAGTGGGATCTAATATTATCTCCTCAACATGATGGGAGTGGACCATTTAGGTTCATGAGGTTGGGAGGCAGTGATTCTTTTACCATTTGAGACTCTGACATTTGTGTACCAGTGTTGGATGATCCCTGTGGCATTTGTTCCTTCTTGATCTTCATTGTTGGAGATGTGTTCTTATTCTTCTTTTCCTTGTAGCTTTGTATCTTTGTATCAGATATTCAGAGATATCATGTTGTACTTCTTTTTGGTTATTGTATTTACATACCCTGCGACATGTGCAATGGATGCAGGCTATGGATACCTTATGGTATCAGTTGTATTTATGTTATCTTTTATGTGATGTTGATTTTATCATTCATTTTCTTATATGAGTTTTGTAATTATAACTTATCTAAATTATTTAACTCTTTCGTAATCTACATCAAGGAACCCTTGAGAGTTGTAATCTATGTAAGTTTGATATTGCTATGTTATGCTTCCGCATTGTAAAACTTTGATGTTGTTGATTGTTAACTCTTAAAAAAAAAATTACTCTACAAACTTAGTTGCATGTTTAGGTTAAGTTCTCCTGGGTTCCCTAGCGGGGCATTATAGCTTTTCTTTTAGTAGAATATCCAAGAAATATTCCCTCATCCCTTTAGAGTCAAATTTCCCATTCCTATCATCTTTCAGAATAAAACATTTGCTACCAAAAATTCTAAAGTAACTTACACTCGGTGTGTAATCAAACCATAACTCATAGGGTGTTTTGTTTGTGTCTTTCTTCAATTGTACTCAGTTCAAAACATATACAGCTATGCTAATTGCCTCTCTCTAGTATACTTGTGCAACATTCTTTTCTAACACCAGTGTCCTTGTGCAATCAATAATTTATCTATTTCTCCTTTCAGCAATCTCATTATGTTATGGTGTTCTCGGTGCAGAAACCTATATTTTTATGCCATGCTCATTACAATAGTTAGTGAATTCATCAGAGATAAACTCACCACCTCTATCAGACCTCAAGCATTTCAGTTCTTTCCTGATTTCTTTTTCTACTTTTTCTTTGTACCACTTAAACATTTTAAATGCCTCAGATTTCTCTTTTAAAAACATTACAATCATCAATCTAGTCTAATCATCAAAAAACATAATAAAATATCTATCTCCATAGTAGCTCTAAGTTCTCATGTGACCACATAGGTTAGTGTGAACTAACTCCAAGATTCTTTTTGTTGAATAGTCTTTACTCTTAAAACTAGATTTTGTCATTTTCCCCTTTTGACATTCATGACACATTACATGATTAGGCTTTGTTAGGCTAGGTAGACCTCTAACCTTTTCTTTCTACTAATCTTAATCATGTTATCAAAATTTACATGACATAACCTTTTATTCCATAACTATGCATCCTTATTTTTCATCAGCAAACAAGAAGTCTCAACATTGTCAAGATAAAATAAGCTACCTTTAAATTGTGCTCCTCTTCCAACAAGCTTTCCACTTTCATCAAATATCTTTACCTTATTTCTTTCAAAAGCTACTCAGTGACCTGAGTTGTTAAGATGTGCCACACTTAGAAAATTATAATTTAGTCCTTTTACCCAATAAGAATTATCACATTTGATTTTATCATTTATCAATAAAGATCCTTTTCCTCTAACCATACATGGTGTATCATTACCCATTCTTACTCATCCTCCATTATAATGCTCAAGATGATTAAACTTTTCTTCATCACCAGTCATGTGATGTGTACAGCCACTAGCAATGATCCAAGTATCATTTTTACTAACTTTACAAATGAGTGCTATTTCTACATACCTCTCTTCTTCCTTAGAATCATCCTTCATCACAACAAATACTACTTCAACATCATCATTTGTGTCGGTATCAGTATCATTCTCTTCAAAAAAGTAACATACATTTTTTCCCTTATCCTTGTGATCTTGGTTGTCTCTATTGTAGTGTCGGTAACTTCTATTGTTTCTCCTTCCATAGCTTCCTTCACCAGATCTATTGGGGCTCGAAAATGTTGATCATTTTAAGGCCAACTAACAGGCAAAATCAATGCCTCTACAATTCTGGTTCTATTGAACCAAGGCTGGTGGGCCTAGATTGAGTATACTGTAAGGCTGCATGAACTATGTAGATAAACAATGAGATCCTTCCAAAGGGGTTACTGATCCCTAGAAGATATATTAATCTAATGTCCTAATTGGCATATATTTAAAATATTTAGACTATTGTATTCGACTAATGCTAAACCTAATTTTACTGTTTGATTAAGAAGATAGCAAATTAGACATATACTTCATAGAAGGAAATAAATAACAACATCAAATGAATGAATAGACCAGTGCCTAATGCCGAATTGAAAAATAGAGTCAATGTTCAATATATGTAAATGGAGATAGTTTTAAGATTAACTTGCTTCTACAGAAACAAGACCATCAACCTACCAGTTTCTATTTAAGCTAGAATTTATAACAATTAATACAACACGTCCTATGGTTTTTAACTCAACTAAAGAGACCGAAAGGAAATGACTATAGGTTCTCAGACCTTGCAATCATTATTCAAATTGTATATATTAATTATAAATAAAAACTTGAAATGGAAACACAATAGGATACCCTGACAAGAGAGTAATCCGAGAAACCTAATTGAACATAAAACCATAAAATCAACAGGGTACAGGTACTTATCAGATATTCATACATAGGATTTTGAAATATTGCATTCCAGTCTGTGAGTAGTAGTCCCTTTTTTCCGTCATAGAATTGTGTCTGTGCTTTACAATTGATTTATTATAAATATGATTTTCAATAGTCTCCTATGAAAGGACATGCCCTTTCACAGGACCTAATCATACAACTAACCCTAAAATATACATAACAAACCATTATAATGGTTATTCAAGAAAAATCTTCCCTATAATCTAAATAATTCAGGTGTCCCGTACATAATTATTCATCTTTTAGTTTCCTGCACACAAAAATTTTCAGCACTACTGCATCTTAATCTAAAAGTAAAAATTATAATGTATGTAATGTATTGATTTTATAAAAACTATTATTTATCAATAATTAATTAAAATTAAATAATCATCATATAAAAGAAAAAGAAAAATAAAATAAAAACTTAATAAAACTTTAAGTCACAATAATCATTTTATCATGAAAGATTTTAAATAATGAAGCAAAACACATTATGTTTATAATTATTCTTTTCTTTCACAATAGAAACATAATGTACCAAGAATATAATCTCCTTAATGAAAAATGAATTTAACCCTAAAAATGAAATCAATTCACTTTAGGGCTAACACATTTAGTAAGCAAAACTATTACCCAAAAAATCTTTCTAATATAAAATAGTATTATAATTATGAAAAATACATATGATTTAGGAACCCAAAATTTAACTCTCTAATAATCACCATAAAACATACATATAAAAGAATCAACCTATTCATAAAAGTTAGTAGAATAAAATTACTAACACCCTAAAGATTAAAATAAAGAAAGTTACCTTTTAGGGATTTGCAATTAAAACATAAGTGGCAACCCTAAAACATATACATTGTACATCATTAAAGTTTAATAAAATCTATCTTCCTAAGTTGGTAAAAATATTAATGTTAAGTATATTAGGTAAAAATATCAAATGGAAAAGACAAAGAATTAACATAGCAAAACCCTAACGAATTAATATTTATTAATTTTAATCTTTATCATATTTTCACTTTTAGGGTTTTGGGGGAAATTACAAATCAAAATAAAATAATGATTAGTGCTCCTAAAATTTAAAATTTCTCCCTCACAAACAATATCAATTTTAATATTTAATTCAAGAAGAGATAATATTTTCTTTAATTTATACATTTATTCACACATATACTCTCGAAGAATAATGTAGCGTAATTGGTAAGGGGGGTAGATTTGGGTAGTTAGGTAGGAAGAGGAATGGGTCGAGAGGTCAAGTGTTCAACTCCCTCTCCCCATTCTTTTTTCTAAAATTAGAAAATAAGTAAATACACAAAATAACATAGTAATCAAGTTATTAAAATATAAAAGATAATTTGGGAAGAGGTAACTCCCTGTGTATGAGGTTGTTTTTACTTCTCACCTAAAAATTTTAGTGTCAACAATGGCTCCAATTGGGGACGTGCATTCATGCTTGGATGCAACGAGATCCTAGTTATCTCTGGAGAAGCAGACCATAATGAGAAAAGAAACATGATGCTTAACTGAAATAAAGACAGTAATATACAAGTTAAAGAATACTTCCTATTTTAAGAGAAAAATGGCTTCAAATATTGACCATGAGTAGGGAATTCCTGAATGACTTCATTAGTATCCTATAGATAATATGATATCTCGCCTACTTTCGAAACTACCATGTAAGGTCCTAGCCATAATGCCTCGAACTTTCCATGTTTTCCTTTGTCTTGGTCTTTTGCATTCCATTTCAAAACCCAATCACCTTCTCTGAAAAGTCTATCCGATGCTCTTTTATCATGCAGGGTCATGATTTATCATTGTTGATGAAGATTCCTTTCTTGTGCCATTCTTCTTGTCTCATCTAATTCTGATAACTGGCTCAAACGGTCTTCCATAAAGCTTACATCCTCAAGCTCTTCTTCCTGAATGAATTTGTATACTGGCAAGAGATTACTCAATGGTAACCTCACTTATTTTCCATAAACCAACTCATAAGGAGCATAGCCTGTCGATCTCTTCACTGTTACTCTATCCACCCATAAAGCTAGATTTAGCTTCGAGTCCTAGGCTTTTTTATTATTACTCAACATTCTTCTAATAATCTTCAGTATGTTCTTATTGCTTGATTCTGCCTGACCATTTCCTTGCAGATGATATGGAGACGAGTATGATAGGTTGATGCCATAATTCTCACAAAATTTTGAAAATTCCTTAGATCTGAAGCACATGCCATTGTCATAAATAATCTTATAAGGTACTCCAAACCTGGTAAGTATATTATCCGTCAAAAATTTGATGACCACCTTGCTAGTAGCCTGCCTTGTAGGTATAGCTTCAACCCACTTTGTAAAATAATCTATTGCAACCAATATCCATCTATGACCTCCACTTGAAGCATCTGTAATTTCCCTGATAAAGTCTATTCCCCACATTTTGAAAGGTTCCTCAATCTGTAACGAAATAAAGGGTAAAGCACCATTGTACTTCAGTTTCCCAGAGAACTTCTGACAGGACTCACACTATCTAACATAATCATGACAATCCTTGAAAACATGAGGCCAGTAATACCCAGCTTTCAATATCTTGTGAGCTGTTGTCTTAGCTGAGAAGTGACCACCGCATACCCCGTCATGTAAATCTTTAATAACTGACTTGGCCTGATAGGTATCTAGACAAAATAAAAGGATGCCATAATTATTTTTCCAATACAGGTCTCCTTGAATTAGCACATATTTCTATGCTTGTAACCTTATAGTTCTTTTCTAATTATCATTTAGACCTTCTTGACACTTCATATGCTTTAAGAAGTATACTATGGCAGTGTACCATGGACAATGCTTGATACTCATCTCTGCCCCTTCTAAATCCACTTGGTTTACTTGCACTCCATCCAAATTTGTTTCTGCCATAAGCTTTGCCAATCCTTGTCGTCTGATTAACTTAGTGATCTGAATTTCAATGTCAAACTCTTGAATCTAATTTATCCATCAACATCTTTTTCATGTAACCTCTGATTGCCTTAAGATATCCTTAGTTGTTGCATTTGCTACGTATGCCACAATCTTGGCCCCAACTAGATAAGGTCTGAATGATTTCACTGATTTAACCAATGCATAAGCTTATTTTTCATGTATGTCATAATTCAACTCAGAAATTTGTAGAGTTTTACTGAAGAATGTTATTGGTTGTTCATATCCTTCATCATTTTTCTATAACAAAACTGTTGCTATGGTGTGGAAAGAAGCAAAGGAGAACAACTGAAATGGTTTGGAAAAATTAGGAGACTTCAAAACTGGCACTTCCTTGATTGCTTTCTTGATATTGGCAAATGCTTCTAAAGCCTCATCTGTCTAATTTATAAATGCACCCTTTTTTAACATCTTTGCAATCAATTTTATGATTTCTGAAAAGTTTGGGACAAACCGTCTTACAAAATTGATTTTCCCAAGGAAAGATTGAATTCCCTTAACATTCTTAGGGATCGAGACTTTATCAATTGCTTCAATTCTTTCTAGATCTATTCTGACTCCTTCCTTGGAAACTATATGACCAAGGAGTTTACCCTCGGTTACCCCGAAATGATATTTCTTTGGGTTTAAGGACACTCCATATTCAAGGGCTCTTCTGAAGATTTTCTCTAAGTGTTTGCAATGGTCTTCTACTTTCTTGGAATAAGTTGTGATGTCATCCTAATATATTACCATGATAATATCAATGAAATCCTCAAAAGCCACATCCATGGCCCTCTGAAAAGTAGCTCCTGCATTCGTAAGCCCAAATGGCATTCTTGAATAAACATATGTACCCCATGGCATAGTGAAAGCTATTTTGTAGTGTTCTTCCTCTTTAACTTTAACCTGATTGTACCCGTAGAACCCATCCATCATGGACAATAATTCATTTCTTGTAACTTTCTGTAATAATGCTTCCATGTTTCATAATGCATAATTGTCCTTTAATGAAGATATGTTCAAATTTCTGAAGTCTACACAAAGCCTAATATCTTTGTTCTTCTTCCTAACAGGTACCAAATTTGAAACCCAAGTAGAATGTCTAATCGGCTTTATAATACCAACATCCCTCATCTTAATGAGTTCCTCTTTCATCTTAGGAGCCAAAGTCAGATTGATCAGTCTTTTCCTTTGCCTAAAAGGCTTTGCATCAAGTTTTAAGGGTATTTCATGTTGGAACAAGTCTTCTCTATAAGCCTTAAGATCGTCATAGGACCAAGCAAACACATGTCTATATTTCCTCAACAAACTAACTATATCAAATCTAATTTTAGGAGTTAACTTTTTACCAATGAAAACTTCTTTGGGAGTGAGTTCATTTCCTAAATTTATCTTTTCCACTTCCGCTATATTAGTACATTCCATTTTAACCTTATCACTAGATTCTTTACTATCAAACATCTTTTCTAGTGTAACAAGTCCCTTAGGAATTTTATTAGTTTTAAGCTGAATTACATCTTTTCCAAATAAAGTATCATTTTCCTCTATAGTTTCAACATAAGCATTTAAAACAATGAATTGATCTTCGTACCTTTCCTCACATGCAAGAAACTTTATGATATCTCTATCATTATCAAAGATTTTCCAATTATGAATGTTATCAGGTATTGATGGCCTTGGTTTGATCTCTATCTGCACAATATCTTCACATGGGATGTCATTATGCTTAACTGCTAGGTTAGCCATGAAATCAGCAAGAATATTCTCAAATCTATCTATCCATGTTATCAAAAAAGCATCAAAAACTTCTATGGAATCCCACACTCCATTTTTGTACCTTTTTAAGATATGATTCTTAGTAATAAACTTGTCCCTAATCTGAGATACAATTAATTTAGAATCACCATAAATAGAAAGAATTTTGATACCATGCTTACCTGCTATTTTGAGACCTAGTAGGAGCGCTTCATATTTTGCAGTGTTGTTAGTACATTCAAATGCTAACAAAAAGGAATATTTAAAACATTTCCCATTTGGGGATATAAACACTACACCTGCTCCATTACCATTTTTACTACATGATCCATCAAAAAACATTTTCCAAATGAGATCATTATTTTCCTTGGCACATATTTCAACAGGACTAGTATTTTCAATGAGGTTTTTATGAATTCTTACCTGAAAATTCTCCATGTCGGTGTGGCAGAAGTGTGTAACCTAGCTTAGATCAACACCCTTAATGATGTAAGTAGATCTTGGTTCTCTATCAATCCTTACAACCCTATCATTCATTGGGATAGAAGCATAAGATAGATCTAGTTGAATATTTCCACCTACTAAATTAGACCATTGTCTAGACAATAGCATTCCATAACTAGGTGGTACTTCTACGATAGTAATGTTTATTTTATAAGATTTTTCAGGACACAAAGGGAACTTAAACTCAACATTTTTCATTATACCAATAACTGGAACTAACCTATTGTCCATAGCATAACACTTTCCATAAGTAGTATCCACATTCATTCCTAATTCTTTCATTACCCCATGAGGCATAATATTAACTGCTGCCCCAGAGTCTAACATACAATTCTTAACCAATTTATTGTTTATCAATAGAGTTAGAAAGAAAGGATCTACTTTAGTAGCATCTTCACTAATAGAAGATCCTAGGTAAACAACTGGTAATTCTTCATTATCTTTTTGTTCCTTTGCATCTTTTTTAACAACATCATTTATTAACTTGATCGTTTCATTCCTGCAATCAGTTAATTTAACTATTTCCATTAGAGGGATAGAAAGTTTCACCTGAGATAATGCTTGAGACATAAATGAATTACAGTTTGAAATTTCCTTACCATTGCCCTGTTTGTCCACAGGTTTGCTTATCTTTGATGTTTGATCAACATGCCTCTTAGGGGCATCTATCTTTGCTTTCTTTATCTCAGCATTCTTGTTCAAAATTTTATACATCCCTGCTACTTGTTCATTTCCTGAGTTAACATTCTTGTTCCTCAAGTGATATTTGCTAAGCATTTTCTCCATCGCTGCTACAGTGTAAGCCTCTCTTTCTTCTTTTGTTGTCCTAATAACTGGACTCTTATCATCATCTGAGAAAATTTGCTACTCTTGCTAGTATCCCAACCTCCTGTAGCTTTCATCTGGCATGTATTCCCCATCTGAATCATCACTATCTCCTAACCAAAAGGATGTGGATGAAAGAGCGTTTATCATAGGCCTCTCTTCATACTCCTGGTTTTCTTCCTCCAAAATCTTTTGTGCTATAAGGCATTGATCCTGAGGGTGAGGCATTTTACAAATTTCACACCACAACTCATCCCCTATGAAATGATTATTTTTCTTAAGAGGATCTAGAGTGTCTGTCTAATTTTTTAAAGGCTTTCCATCTTTCCATTCTGTATGATAAGGCATGTCCTGTAACCTGTATCTATCATTTCTATTGAAATTTCTATCATGTCTTCCTGGTTGAAAATGACTTTTGTTTGGTTGCAAATTCTTCATCAAACTTACTAATTCATCCATTTTATCACTTTCATTGTTCTTTTTCAAGACTGTAGGATCGAATAGCTTAGAATCACTTCTTTTATCAATTCTTCTAGAAACTATTCTATTATTTTCAATATTCAATGTTATCTTGAAAGCATGTTGTAAAGTTGTTGGGTTATGAGACCTTATCTCATAATTCATCTTGACATCAAAATATTTCAAATAAAAAGTAATTAGAAAAGGGTCAATAGGTGGATATCGCTTGGAATCTTATTCAACACCCTATTAAATCTTTTATTAAACTCTCTAACTATTTCATTCATATTTTTCCTCATAGTGGTTAATTCATGAGTTGCAAAGGATGGATCTTTGTGATCCCCAAATTCTTCTATAAACTGATCGACAAAGGTTTGCCAACTGGTAATTGATTTATCTGGCAAATTTCTATACCACTCATATGCACCATCCTTGAGTGAGAGGACTAGCATTTTCATACGCACATCCTCGTAAGTAATATCGAATTCATAAATGATATTCTTCACATTTATGACATGTTGTTCAGCTAACTAGGATCCATCACCAGTAAACTTGGGAATAGCAGTCTTCAATTTATTTGGTATGGGATCAGGACAACACATTACATTTGAGAAATCTAGTGGTTTATATCTTTCATTTACTTCCTAGAATCTAGAATCAAATAAATTTCTATTATTATTATTCTGAAAATATTGATTCTAGGGCATAGGGTTACCTCTCTAGTATTGATTTTCTAGATTACCACATTGGCCACCATGATGCTGCTGAGCCACATTCATTTGATTTAACATCCCTCTTTGATACTGTTGATGTTTTTGTTGTTGAGAGTTCCCAAATCGCTGACTTGTGCCCATAGTATAGCCATCTAGATGCATTGAGTTATGTGCTTTCTATGTATGACATTGTTGTGTCTGAGCTCTTCCAGGATGAGGATTACCACAATAAATTTGTCCTTGTCCCTGTGTGTAATTTTTGCTTATATTATCAATAGGAGGTTTAACAATTTGTGCCTGACCATAATTCTGTGCACAATCCTAACCTTCACCTGGGAAAATTTGACTGTGCGTGTGTGGATGTGCACTTTTCAAATTATGTCTATTTTCATGACACTTGTTCTCAACATGCTGGTACTACATACTTTCAAAATATTGTGCATTCAGATAATGATATTCATTATCATTATTAATGTTTTTTCTACTACCATCACGGATTTCACTCTGCATATGCATCCCATTATCAAATTGCTCATTAGAATAACTATTATTTCCTCTATCTTGCATATAATTTCTTGTATATGCATACTATCCCACATTCTGAGCATAATTGTATCTATTTTCATCTTCAACATGTTGATCATGTATTTTATTTCTCTTGATGTAGATGTTTCTCTTGATGTAGATGTTTCCATTAGATGTTTCCATTATATGACTAATTACTATTCTTTCTATGAGGAGGAGTGTTCTTTAGTGTTCTGACACTTTGATTTATTTCCCCTTCATCAACCTTTTTCTCCTTCATTGATTTGTTTTGATCCTTGTATACTTTCTAGAGGAGTAATGATATCATCAATCTACAACCCAAAGCATTCCAAAATATCAACTGGTTGTTTTCTAAAATTCTTTGTGAATCTTTTCTTATCGGGCATAAGTTCAGCAAACTCTCGGATTGGTTTTTGTATCTGAACGTCAACTTCATCATCTTCTTCCTCATTTTGATAATTGCACTGATTAACACTTGAGTGCAAAGGATTGATATTGCCTTCATCACTCTGACAGTTAGGACCGGGAAACTATTCGCAAGTGAGCTCTTGATCATCCTTGTCAAGCCGCTTCTCAGGAGACACATACAACATCCTTTTCTTCAGTTTCTTATTCCTCTTTTTAGGTTTCAATTCAAAGAATGAATTGTTCTTTAGGGACCTTCTCCCTAACATAAGTTTCACTTGATACTAAATTTTAGAGTCACCACCTCACTTCTTGTGAGGAATTAATATCTATTCTGAATCTTTCTCCTAGTAGAGTCTTCACAACTTAACCAGAGGTTTTGAAACTGACATTCACTAATATCTGTCCCCAACAGAGTCACCAATTTGTTGGGGCTCAAAAATGTTGATCATTTTGAGGCCAAATAATAGGCAAAATCAATGCCTCTGCAATTTTGGTTCAATTGAACCAAGGTTGGTGGGCCTAGATTGAGTATACTGTAAGGCTGCATGAACTATGTGCATAAACAATGAGATCCTTCCAAAGGGATTATTGATCCCTGGAAGATATATTAATCTAATGTCCTAATTGGCATATATTTAAAATATTTAGACTATTGTATTGGACTAATGCTAAACCCAATTTTACTGTTTGATTAAGAAGATAGAAAATTAGACATATACTTCACAAAAGGAAATAAATAACAACATCAAATGAATGAATAGACCAGTGCCTAATGCCGAATTGAAAAATAGAGTCAATGTTCAATATATGTAAATGGAGACATTTTTAAGATTAACTTGCTTCTGCAGAAACAAGACCATCAACCTACCAATTTCTATTTAAGCCAAAATTTATAACAATTAATACAACAGGTCCTATGGTTTTTAACTCAACTAAAGAGCCCAAAAGGAAATGACTACAGGTTCTCAGACCTTGCAATCATTATTCAAATTATATATATTAATTATAAATAAAAACTCAAAATGGAAACACAATAGGATACCTTGACAAGAAAGTAATCTGAGAAACCTAATTGAACATAAAACCATAAAATCAACAGGGTACAGGTACTTATCAGATATCTGTACATAAGATTTTGAAATATTGCATTCCAGTCTATGTGTAGTAGTCCCTTTTTTCTGTCATAGAATTGTGTCTATGCTTTACAATTGATTTATTATAAATATGATTTTCAATAGTCTCCTATGAAAGGACATGCCCTTTCACAAGACCTAATCATACAACTAACCCTAAAATATACATAACAAACCATTATAATGGTTATTCGGGAAAAATCTTCCCTATAATCTAAATAATTTAGGTGTTTCATACATAATAATTCATCTTTTAGTTTCCTGCACACAAAAATTTTTAGCATTAGTGCATCTTAATCTAAAAGTAAAAATTATAATGTATGTAATGTATTGATTTTATAAAAACTATTATTTATCAATAATTAATTAAAATTAAATAATCATCATATAAAAGAAAAAGAAAAAGAAAATAAAAACATAATAAAACTTTAAGTCACAATAATCATTTTATCATGAAAGATTTTAAATAATGAAGCAAAACACATTATGTTTATAATTATTCTTTTCTTTCACAATAGAAACATAATGTACCAAGAATATAATCCCCTTAATGAAAAATGAATTTAACCCTAAAAATGAAATCAATTCACTTTAGGGCTAACACATTTAGTATGCAAAACTATTACCCAAAAAATCTTTCTAATATAAAATAGTATTATAATTATGAAAAATACATACGATTTAGGAACCCAAAATTTAACTCTCTAATAATCACCATAAAACATACATATAAAAGAATTAACCTATTCATAAAAGTTAGTAGAATAAAATTACTAACACCCTAAAGATTAAAATAAAGAAAGTTACCTTTTAGGGATTTGCAATTAAAACATAAGTGGCAACCCTAAAACATATACATTGTACATCATTAAAGTTTAATAAAATCTATCCACCTAAGTTGGTAAAAATATTAATGTTAAGTATATTAGGTAAAAATATCAAATGGAAAAGACAAAGAATTAACATAGCAAAACCCTAACGAATTAATATTTATTAATTTTAATCTTTATCATATTTTCACTTTTAGGGTTTTGGGGGAAATTACAAATCAAAATAAAATAATGATTAGTGCTCCTAAAATTTAAAATTTCTCCCTCACAAAAAATATCAATTTTAATATTTAATTCAAGAAGAGATAATATTTTCTTTAATTTATACATTTATTCACACATATACTCTCGAAGAATAATGTAGAGTAATTGGTAAGGGGGGTAGATTGGGGTAGTTAGGTAGGAAGAGGAACGGGTCGAGAGGTCGAGTGTTCAACTCCCTCTCCCCATTCTTTTTTCTAAAATTAGAAAATAAGTAAATACACAAAATAACATAGTAATCACGTTATTAAAATATAAAAGATAATTAGGGAAGAGGTAACTCCCTATGTATGAGGTTGTTTTTACTTCTCACCTAAAAATTTTGGTGTCAACAAGATCAATCTTTGTTTCTATCTTCTTCTTTCCTATTCGGCCATCTAACAGCAATATGGCCAACTTTTTACAGTTAAAACATGCTAAAGGTAATTTACTCTTATATCTAACTTTACATTTAGGTAATCTTCGGGCCATAATAGCTTCAAGTTCATCAAGCTCATCATCAGTATTACTATCACTGTCATTCTTTATATTATGTCTACTGCTAGACTTACTGATCTTCAGAGAAGACATGAAAGCGGACTCAAGAGACGGTACAACACTATTATCAAAATTGTTCAACTCAAAATTTGTTAGCTTACCAATCAGACTATCAAGAGTATGATTATTGCCAGGTGTAGACCTCATTTCATGTATAGCAGATATTCTGATTGCATAAGCAGGAAGCAAGGTTCTTAGAATTTTACTTACCACTGTATCTTCATCAATGATACCACTAGATCCTCTGATAGCATTGACTACCTCCTTTATTTGGTTTGTATATTGTACTATGTTTTCTCCTTCATTTTCAAATTGTCAAACCTACCTCTTAGGCTTTCAGCTCTAGCTCTCTTGACATTAACATCACCACCATAGACTTGAGCAAGTTTATCCCACATTTCCTTTGCAGTAGTGCAATCTTTGACATCCTCGAATTCAACATTAGATAGAGTAGCAACAAGCTCTATCATAGTAATTTTGTGTTCATGTCGATATTTCATTTGATCAAGAGTCAATGGTCCAGTCGCCATTTGTAAGTAGCCATTTTCAAGTAGATGTAAGGCAAAATCTCTGATTCTAGATATATGAAGTTTCATTCGACTTTGCTATATAGTAAAGTTGTCCTTGTTCAGATTCGACACCTCCCTCTTATACATCTTGTGACCTTTCTGTTGAAGTCCTTAAAACTCTATTCCAAGAAACCAATGCTCTGATACCAATTGTTAGAATAACTGAGAGGGGGGGTGAATTAGCTAGATTAGTTATCCTACAGTCCCAAATCTTAAGATGTAACTTTCAAAACAATTTCAACAAATTCTGCAGCACGGTAACATAAACTCTTAAACTGTCTGTGCCTTTACCGATTACCAGTTAATTAACTCTTAGTGATTATCGACCAAATCAAATATGTGGTATGTAAAGTATGACAATAAAGAAATCATTACAGAAACACTTAACACAATGATTTAATGTGGAAACCCTGTTAAGGGAAAAACCACATGGGACCGGTAACCCAAAATAATTTTCACTCTTCTGAAGTGACCTCGCTGAAGAGCCAACCCTGTTAATTACAAACACACTATTAGGTGTGACCTTGTTAGAGGATTTAAGACTAACAATTATCATTCAACCATCATTCACTAAGGGGTCGATAGGATAACAATGTTCATTCATTGAATGACATAGTGGCATAACATAAGACAATTAAGTCCACTCGGTTAAGATATTTTTCTGTATCAATGGTTAAACTGAAATAGTAGTTGATCTGATTACAATACAATTTAACTTGTAGATGTTTAGATCTATTCTAAGCCCATAAAAATCCTCTAATCAATATATCAATTTACTTCCTCAACTTACTTTCACTCAATAATAGTTTTGTGACGCTCGATACTATTCTACAGTTCGGTTCTCCTTCAACCAATCTGATCAGGCATGCATGAAATAGTATTCATGTGAAATCTCTACAATCTTCTTTCTTCCAGCATGTTTCAACAATGAAACTCATATCTCTTATATATATAGATAAACCATTTTCATATCAACCATTAGATTTTGCCGCTTAATCTCCTTCATAGATTTTGCCTCTTAAAACTTCCTCGGCGGTTGTGTCAGTAACACGTTTTAATTCCATCCTTTAGATCTTCTCCGAATTTTGTCAATCGTGGATCTTATAATAAACTTTATCCTCAATCTTGAAATCATAATAATTTCTAGCTCATCAATTTCTATCAACTAAACTTAAGCATTTAATACTTTCATCCATTCTCAATTAACAAAGAAATATGTCGGTGAACACAAGCTTGATTAATACTATCGCTCGGTATACACTACACTAGCTCAGTGTATACTGAAGTGCTTCATTTACCGACCACATTTCCTTGTACATTTTGCTTCCTCCTTCATAATAGATTAATGCAACATAATCAAGTCAACAATATGAAGTCATAGACTCATCAATAAGTTACCCAAAGTATTCCTTATCCTCATCTGTCATATTCATCTTTCTCTATGTAGATATCTCAGTTCTTCATCTCTTCTCTCCTCTTTACAGATGTTTAGATGTTTGTAACTAACATGATAAGTATTGTTAAACTAGTTGACATCAATGACAACATAATGACTAATTTAATTATCTTACATAACATTTCAGTTTTCAGTGATCTTTAATCACTGATCTTCAAGTCATTCAGTTATTCAATCAGTTGTAGTTCATCATTATTATCTAGTTTGTGGATTTGATATATGCTCATAATTTCTATAAAATATTATTTAAATGCATAGACTAAATGAGATTAGTATTATGATGTTTTAAATGGTCATTAAATATGAAAGGAATGATATCATAATGTTTGAATACATAAGAATGATTACGTTGTTAAAATTACCCTTCATTAGTTTAAGTTAATGATTATTTGTATATGTTGATGAGTGATTTTATAGTACTTTTTAGATTGCTTTACTAGTTATATTTTGGACTCTTTTTGGTCATCAGAGTCATGTATTTCACACCAAAGACTTCATATTTTTATACATTTTGAAATAATTCCATGCTACATTATCACATGTATATATTTAGTTTAAAATATGGTTATATGGAAATATATGGAGTTAAATATGATTGATACGAGATTGGATGATATATATGTGGTTGTTTGCCTAATTTTTAGGTTTTGTAGTTGTTGGTAAAAATGGATTGTTGCAATTTATAGAACTTTGGGTCGTGAAACTTCCTATAGCCATTGGTAGTACAATGTTGAACCAATCTCGTGATCTTCAATAACTTTGTTGATCTGTTAATTTTTTAAGGCATCAAAATTGTTCTAGTTTTAGTTGTTGGTAGATAACAAACTTATTTATTAATTCTAATGACAAGTGTTGAGTTAGTAAATATATTTTAATTGATTAAGAGTTTCAATCCTATTAGAATTGTTTCTCATAGTTATGTTGTCTTGAAGAATTGTAAATCACTTTGTTAGATTCATGGATAGTGCACATATGGTTGAATATTTCAATTTCTACAACCTCTATATATAGAAGATTCACATGAATGTAAAAATGTTATTGTTTTAAAAATATATTGTTATTATAGTTAAATTTGAACATATATGTATTTTTCTATGATGCATTCATGAAAGCATTGAGTATTAGTCGAGATATTTTCTTTTGTTAAGTTTAACTAGAGTGTACTCGAGGGGGACCACTTGAGGTAAATCTCCTCCATATTTACTTTATGGATTATAGAAATAGTTAATCTATTAAAAAATTTATTGGGATCTACTGAGGAAAATACTATTTGAGTTACATGATTTTATTCTCGTAGTCTTGAACACCATTGTTGAATTGATTAATATAAGAGTTTTCTTATTTCAAATTGTATACATTTATAATTGTATTAATTATTAAGATACTATATAATATGTTTACTTCATGACATAGGATTATCTATTGATTAATTAAGTTGATTGTAGCTTTGAAGAGGATTAGACAGTTACTTTGCTACAACTTGCCTTCTAATAGTTGAACAACATTGTAAATAATGTTATGATGGATAGATTATGCTATCCTATTTCAAGTATACATCCTTGCATTAAAAATTTAAATGTGTTCCATGTCTAAAAAGAGTTTCTCAAGTCTATAGGTTGTTTTTGATATGATCAAATTACCAGCTATTCAATCATAAATAGATAATGGAATCCACATTTTTTGTGCTATTGTTAGGGATGGTGTAGAATCATTACTTAGAATGCTTCAAGTTTTCCTAGGACACAGTTTTTGTTACTTAGTAGATTAGAATTATACCATCCATTTTACTAATAATTTTCAAGAAAGTAGGAATTATAGGTCTTTCCTTTTTGTATGTGTTGAAGGAGGGATGCTTGTGGAATATTCCTTCCTTCAAATAGTGAACTAGTACCAAAATAAGTAGTACCTAAAGTAGTAGTACCTAAAATTTTCCCTAAAAGAGCAGTACCACAAGAGACACTTGAAGCACATATGGTTTCACCCATAAATTCTCCACTCTTCCTTTACTTCTCATTCTTCAAGACCTGGTGGAGGAGGTAGTGGAGGATGAAATCATGATGATTTTGCACCAACCTTTCACTTCCCTATAATCCATTAGGAAAGGGGAACAACTATGAAGAACATACCACCTTTAGTGCTTTTGAACTTTCATTGATTAGTCATTCAAGATCTATATACATTTCTCTTTAAAATCAATATTTTATGTAAAGTTATGACTATACTAAAAATGCCCACCTAACAAAGTTATTCCCTACAACTCTCAAGAACTCTACCTTGAGATGGTTCATGGGACTAGGGAGAAATGTAGTTGAAACATGAGCTTCCATGAAGGAGAAGTTCCTTAAGAAATACAAGGAATATTGTAGGGGAGGATATTTGTATGGTGATGATATCTTTAGAATGAATCAAAAAGAGGTTGAACCATTAGAAGAATACTTAGAGTGGTCCTTTTTTAAGCTCAAGAAGTCCAGACAAAATAACATGGGAGAGGAGTGTATCAAAATTATATTCCTAAGGGGAATTCATAAGGACTACATGGATGCATTGGACTTGATGGGTGAATAAGGTATTTCCCAATTTCCTTAGGATACCATCTATACTCTTGCAAGGAATTATTCAATGGAAACCATGAAGAAGAACCAAAGTATAGGGTATATTTCTTCCAAAGCAACTACCAAATTTTCTTGAATGGAGATAAGAAATCAACTTACTAATGTGAAGTAGGATATTATCAATCATATGGCTACTCAACTAGACACTCTGCTAGCGAGGAGAAAACAAGAAGTGGAAGTAATTTCAACAAAATGCTACCCAAATTTCCTCTACAAGAAGAAGGATTTAAAGTGAAAAAGTATTGATATCATGGAGGATCAACTTTATTTCAAAGCCTTGAAGAATGAAGAGGGCCTAACCTAATGAAAATTGTGGAATCAACAACAAGGTATGGCTCAAAACCCTTTTTCTTATAACACGCCTTATGAAAATTATCCTTCATGGATAAATAAATCATCTCAAGAATGGATAAACTATGGTAATTTACCATACAACACTCAACATGGGGTGTGACCTTTATAACTAGGCCAATCACCAAACTAGAAACCACCATAAAATAATAGGCAGTAATATTCCATGAATTTTAAACAACCTCAATGGATAGGTAATAATCATTAGGGACATCAAACCCAAGGATATCAATAGAAACCTTAGTTTCAAGGACCCCCTATTTAACCAACTATTATGCCAAATATTTCCAATCCTCAATCTGCACCTATAAATCCTACTAAAAATTGTATTCAACCTACACCTAACCCTAATAATCATCCTACTCAATAGGCGTATTCTGGTGACATACAATAGTTTCATGCTTGTGTTATAAATGTCAATAATGTGCAACTATGGTCTGAAAAAACATTGGTTTCCCTAACATCTCCTCTTATTACAGAAATCCAATAGGAGGATGTTTCAATAGTAGTAAAACCACTATCTAGTGAGAGATATATGTACTATAAAAAATAATAATTTACAACACACAACCTTTCCTACTCAATAGAAAAATCCTCTATTCCTTGCAAGGTTAATTAATCATAAATCTAATGTTGTGCTTAACTTTTATTTTATAGAATAACTGAAAAATATTAGTACTCGAATTCCTTTATTCCAAGCCATCAATGATGTCCCTTTCTATAATAAAACCTTAAGGAACCATGAATAAAGAAGACAATATACAAAAGGAAGAATCCTACAATTTTACATGTTATAGGAAAATTAGGAAATATTATGTTGGGTAAGCTTTTTATTCCAAAGAATAATGACCCAAGCAGTCTACTAGTTAATGTTACTATCAATACAATATTGAATCCAAATACTTTAATCAACCTTGGGGATGACATTAATGTAATGAAAAGGAAGAAAATGTAAACCTTACAAATGATATATATAATATCAATCCCTATAGTTATACAATTGAAAAATAGTTCTATAGTTAAGCTATAAGGAATAGTAGAAGACCTAGTCACAACTCTTGATTCATGGATCTACCCAATAGATTTTATGATCTTATAACCTAAGGCTAACCTTGGATGTTACCCTCTCATTTTGGGGATACCATGGATTGTAATAGTAGATGATTTTATTGTATTTAGATTAGGGGATATCACAATATCCAATAGAAATGTTACCAAGAAAATTATTTTATGTCCCTCAGCTTAGCCACAACAAGAGAATGACCAAGCATTATGGCCTAATTTAGGATATATGGAGGATGATTCCTTACCCACTCTCATGATGATAGATAGGAGTCCTATGCTGAGCTTGGAACATGAATATAAATTTTTGGCCCATACAATTTAAAATGATTATCACTGAGACCCAGATGACTAGGACTACTTAGCTTTCTCTTCTTGTCTATTGCATACTCTACTTCTTGCAACTACTACTAAGTGTTACATGTCAACCTCTACTTTTTTTTTGTATAAGCTCTTTCTAAATACATATTATGAAATAATTAAATGCATTAATGTTTCATCCATGAATCTTGTAACTACACAAGAAGATATTATTGAAGGAAATTATTTAAACATCAATAATAATCTATGTTAAGCACAATTGCAGTAGTTAATAACTTTACTATAGGAACATAAATTATCATTTGCTTGGGACTACCAAGACATGAAGGGCCTTGATTTGAATCTCTACACACATGGGATGTAAATCAAGGAAGGTTTTAGGCCAATCAAACAACCTTATAGAAGGATGAATCTAGTGGTATAAGAGATAGTTAAGGATGAGTTTCAAAAACTTCTCAATTCAAAATTCATATATCCTATCTTATATGGTCAAGGGGCTTCTCCATTGGTTATTGTTCCTAAAAAGGGTATAAAATAGAGAGTTTTTATAGATTATAGAGAGATTAATTTAGAAACAAGGAAGGAATAATTTCCTTCCATTTATTGATCAATTATTAGACTCTCTATCTAGTAAAAAAAACTTTTCTTTTCTAGATGCATTCAATGGTTACAATCAAATCAAGATATCTCCAAAAGACTAGGATAAAACCGATTTTACTTGACCATTGGGAAAATATGCATATCCAATGCTTCCTTTTGGTATTTTCAATGGATATACAATATTTTAGAGACCATTGATTACTATCTTTTCAAACCTCACACATGAGGAGGTATACATGGGTGACTTACCACATATAGTGATTCCTATGAGGAAGCCCTAAATTTTTTTAAGAAAGTATTTTAGTGATTCTAAGAGCATAATTTGTCACTAAGCAAAGAAAAATAATATAAGATGATAAAAAATGGGGTAATTATAGGTCACTACATCTCTGAGCATAGTATATAGCTAGATCCAATGAAGATATAAGTCATAACAAATCTGCCAATTCCTTCTAAACAAAAGGATGCGAGAATATTTTGGAGCATGTTTGTTCTTATAAATACTTAATTAAGGATTTTAGGAAAAAAAAATCCTCCTTGTACACTTTTCTAACCAAGGATGTAGAGTTTGATTGGATTGAATACTATCATTCAACATTTTAGAAGCTCAAAGATGTATTGACCAAAGCACCTATTCTAAGAGGGCCAAATTAGTCACTACTTTTCCATACACATATTGATGCATATAATCATACAATGTTATCACTCCTTGGACAAAATAAAGATAATATAGAGTATGCAATCTACAATATTAGTAAAAACCTTCAATCTATTGAACTTAATTATACTATAACTAAAAAATAAATGTTTGCAGTCATTTATGTTATCAATAACTTTAGGCATTATATCATAGTTTATTAGGTATATACACACACTAATCATGAATTGATTAGATATATTAAATAATAATATTGTTAGTGGTATATTAGTTAGATGGTTGTTACTTCTATAAGAATTTTACATCACTATAGTGGATAATCTAATAAAATATAGAGTAGTTGCAACTTGTCATAAGTGAATCTTTTCCATACATACTTAAACCCCTTGGTATGTAGATAGTACTAAAATTTCAGTGGTAGGGAAGACTCCATAACACTTATCTCCTAAGGAGAAGAAGCATATTGAAAAGAAAAATCTTCCATATTCTTCATTATTAGGTTTCTATTTTATACAAGGCTTGATAATGTTATGCACCAGTGCATAAGAGAAGATGAAATTTATGATATCTTGCATGCTTCTAACAATGAGCCTTGTGGGGGAACTTTTTTAGAAAAGAGAATAGACATGAAGATTCTTAATATTGGTTATTATTTTCATTCCTTGTATAAAAAATTAGTGAATTACACCAAGTAGTGTGATCGATGTCAAATAATAGGCCATCCAACTAGATCTAATGAGATACCACTACAACCATAGTTAGTACTTATTCCATTTTATAAGTGGGAAATATATTTTATTGCACCAATATATCCTTCACTAAATAATAATTACATCTTGGTGTGCACAAATTACCTAAACAAATTGGTTAAATTCTAGGCAATGACACATTCTAGAGATAATAAAGTTTCTTAATTCCTCTATGAGGAAATATATAGAAAATATGGTTTTCTCGAGGAGATTGTCTCTAACCTGGGGCCATAATTTACCTCAATAGTTATCCAAACACTCATGAATGAGTATAAGATTATACATAGTATTTATACACCCTACTACCCTTAGCAAAATGGTTAGGTACAAGTATCTAATAGGGACATTGAAGCAATCCTTACAAAAATGATGGAATTACATAAGAAGTACTGGTCATATAGGTTGTTAGAAGTTTTATGGGCTTATAAAACTACATGGAGGAAAAAAAATATTTACACCATTTGAAAATGGACATGGTTACATTTTTTTAATGCCCATTAAGTTTGAGCACAAAGCTTTGAGAATAGATTTGGATTTTGGCATCAACATTTTTGAAGCACAACAATAGAGGATATTGCAATTAGACAATATATGAGCCGAGGAAATATGCAATCCATTACAGTGGGATCATATAGTCTCAAATGATAAAATGAAATGACCATAATATCAAATAAAAAATTCAAAGATAGAGATTGGGTACTCTAGGCTGATTCTCAATTTTGGGATCATCATGGTAAGTTTTAGACTCACTAGCTGGGCCAATATGAGATTTTTGAGATCTTTCTAAATGGGCCATTTTGATTACAAAAATTGATTGAAAAATTTTTCCCTACTAGTAAGTGTTCATCAACTTGGCTATACAAGAAACCAATAGTTTGAGAGGACTTCATTCATCAAGTTGATCAAGAGGATCTTTTAAATCTTCCTACAAATTTTTCATCCTCAACAGAAGTTGTGGATGCATATGTTTAAAATTAACCTATAGATATAATGTAAATAAGTTTCTACTTTTGGAAACTCTATTTAGTTTTAAATAAGGCATCCTATTCTAGCATAGATTTATATTTCATATGATAAAGGGTCTTGTTATTCGAACAATAATGGGTGCTATTTAAGGAAGGTGTAAACTATGGTCAAAATTATTTGTTGAAAGGGATGATAGTGTCAACTCCACCATGGAAACATATGGAACCCATCAAATACCTATGTACCTTCCATCTCACACTACTTACCTATTCATCACGATATATTATTCACCACCTTTTCATGATTGTCATTCAAACATTTTCTTACATTTACATTATTAGCCAACACATGACTATCATCACTTCCATTTATGTAAATGAGTGTGAATTTGATCAGATGTGCACTAATAATTCATATAACATCTCCAAACTTGTGTTACATTTTTCTCCATAATTTCTAAACCTAAATTTTTAGATTGAATATTAATGCTTGCATCTCAATTTTGTCACATCATAATTAAACTCTCCCATTCCCAAATGTGTAGAAAATGCTTCATTTTAAGTTTGGGGGAGGGATATTATTGTTTTTTTATTACCATTTTATAATTTATATCCTCATTAATGATGCTTGCGAATACAATTTTATAAGTATGATATTTTTGTCATTCTTTTAAAATAAACTCTAAATTTCTAAACCAAAAAATGACTGATTGATAAGTGGTTGTACTTCATTCATTATTCTTAAATTCCACTTTGCGTTATTTTCGATGATTGATCATTCATTATTCTCAAAGTCCAATTTGAGATATTTTTAATGATTGTGAATTTTCAACTTAGATTTTTTTACAAAAGTCTTGGAAGCTAGTAGAAACCCTTTTCCATTGTGCAAAGAAGAAACCCTATGCAATTTAGTGCCCAAAATTTAGGGGATATTGAAAAGTTAGGTCATTAAGAAATTGGGTATACAATTCTAGTAATGGGGGGTGATACAATTCGTAGTGAACCTACTATACACAACCTCATTGATAATAAACAAGAGTGCAATCAAGAATTTATTGATGTAGGATGGATGGACTATTTTCATAAACTCTCAAAATTTAACACAAAGATTACCCTTCAGTTTGCCTTTCCCTTGAAGATGGGGTTTCCATAGTGAAGGGATTGAAGGTGGATGATGCAATGATAGTCATTCTATAGGTTTCAATATTTTCAACAAAAGGATAAGAATACATAACATCTCATGATGAGGTCTTAGCAAGAGAAGAATTTACCTAGCCAATTGATGAGCCCTTAGAAGTTTCTAAGAAAGGCACAAGAAAAATATCATTTCCACATAAATGGGTTGTTTTTGCAATGTATAGTATTATATATCTCACTTGCTAAGGGAGGTTATAAAAATTTTATCCCCATCCTCTCCAGTTTCACAATCACCTTTGTCATGGAAGACTCATCAACGTACCTAACTACTTAGCAATTTTTTCACTAAAATGGTATCTCTTCGCATGATATCCGCTAGGCAACTTAAGCGGTGCATGCGGAAAGGATGTCAGTTATTTGCCATCACTATCAGTGACAGAGGGGATGAGGATGAGAGTGAGACTTCTCTTGAGGACCATCCCATCCTCGAGGAATTTGCAGATGTTTTCCCGTCAGAGTTACCTAGTATGCCTCCTCGCAGAGTAGTTGACTTTCACATAGACCTTGTGCCAGGAGCTAAACCAGTATCCAGAGCGCCCTATAGGATGACCACGAATGAGCTTAATGAGCTCAAGATTCAGCTCGAGGAGTTGTTAGAGAAGGGACACATTCATCCTAGTGTTTCTCCTTGGGGTGCGCCAGTGATCTTCGTTAAGAAGAAGGATGGATCGCTTAGGTTGTGCATGGATTATCGACAGTTGAATAAGGTTACCATTAAGAATCGATATCCACTTCCTAGGATTGATGACTTATTTGACCTATTGCAGGGTGCCCGTGTATTCTCCAAGATAGATCTAAAGTCAGGGTACCATCAGTTGAGGATAGTTGACAGTGACATTCATAAGACTGCATTCCGCACTAGGTACGGCCACTATGAGTTTACCGTGGTACCTTTCGGTCTTACGAATGCCCCAGTTGTATTCATGAGCCTTATGAATGGTGTATTCCGCACCTTCTTAGATAAGTTTTTTATTGTGTTCCTTGATGACATCCTGATTTATTCCAAGGATGAGAAGGAGCACGAAGAACACCTGAGATAGGTTTTGCAGTGTTTGAGAGATAATCAGTTATTTGGCAACCTGTCGAAGTGTTCCTTCTTCAGAACAAAGGTTAAGTATTTGGGGCATGTCATATCCGGTGATGGGATCTCAGTAGACCCATCAAAGATAGAGGCTATTATGAATTGGCCAGCACCTACCACAGTGACTGAGGTCAGAAGTTTCATGGGACTAGCCGGTTATTACAGACGTTTTGTGGAAGGATTTTCTAAGGTAGCCCACTTTTCTCCAGTTCGTACTACCTTTACAGCACCCGCAGTAGCCTAGGTGTTCTTACGAGACATTGTCAGACTTCATGGCATACCTCATAAGATCATCTCAGATAGAGACTCTCTTTTCACTTCATCCTTTTGGAGAGAGCTTCAGGTAGCATTGGGCACTAGGCTCAATTTCAGCACAGCCTATCATCCAGAGATAGATGGGCAGACCAAGAGGGTCAATCAGGTTTTAGAGGACATGCTTCGCATGTATGTTATGGATCATCAGACCCGGTGGGAGGAGTATCTACATCTTGTGGAGTTTTCCTATAATAATGGGCATCATGCATCTTTAGGAATGCCTCCTTTCCAGGCATTATATGGTAGACCTTGCAGGACCCCACTGAGTTGGGATAGGATCGAGGACAGAGTTTCTATTGGTCCTGAGTTAGTTCGGGATATGGAGCAGCAGGTCACCTTGATTAGGCAGCGTCTCTTAGAGGCTCAGGATACACAGAAAAAGTATGCAGATGCGAAGAGAATAGACCGAGCCTACCTTGTGGGAGACAGAGTCTTCTTGAGAGTGCGACCGCACAAGAGTCCAATCCGTTTTGGAAAAGGCTCTAAGCTCGCACCTCATTTTGTTGGTCCATTTGAGATCCTAGAGAGGATAGGGCCCGTTGCTTATCGACTAGCCTTGCCACCTAGCCTGTCACGCATCCACGATGTGTTTCATGTATCGGTATTGTGGAAATATATCTATGACGAGTCTCATATTATTGATTGGGATGCCTTGCAGGTGGAGTCAGATGGCCAGCTGGCTCCCATTCGCATTTTGGCTCGATGGACGTTGGGACTTCGAGGCAGAATGCTGGACCAGGTTAGGGTCCAGTGGGATTGCTATGATGAGGTCACAGCCTCATGGGAGGATGCAGCACAGATGAGGGCCCAGTATCCGCACCTCTTCGATGAACTCCAGGAGGATGTTCATGCCTAGAGGGGGTGGATGTGAGGCCCACCTTCGGCCCACATAGTGATCCTGTTTTATAGATTTTAGCCTATCATTTTGATTATGTTACTTTTAGAGATACTTGGACTCTGTCGACTACTGATATACTATGTTGACTCGTTAGACTATTCATTTTGATGATTCTGCATATGGGATCCATAGTGTGTGGATTTGGTTTATGTTATTATATGATGTTTTGTGAACCTGATGATCTTGATGATATTTGAATTATGCTATGGAATTTCATTTGAATTATGCAATGTAATTATGAATATTATATGCAATTGAATGATTATTGTTATATCATGCATGTTTAATGTATTGGTTTTCTTCTTTGAATTACTGATGCTGCACTGAGGTATTGCAGGTGGAAGGACCATGGAAAACACATTCGGGGAAATCACATTGAATGTAGGGCAACCAGTTAAACCAAGGCCCCGTCTAAAAAGAGACCTGAGGCCTCGTTGTTAAGTATTTTTATTCGTAATAGTAATCTGAATGTATGTGTGTTTAATGTTATGTGTTGTGACTTTGGACGTGCCTTGCGTGAAATGTTATTTCGTGGAGTTTCGCTTGACACTAATGTTAAATGTTATCAAGGTATGTCGTGTGGTTGTGTGAGACCACGTTCTTAGAGTTTTAGGGAAATCCTAAGCACGCCTTTTTGCCATAGGAACTATAATGCAATTCCCATTCCCCATTCTCGATCTTATTCCTAGACATGAGTTTAGAGGGTTAATAGTGGCCTTAGGAAGTGGTTTTATGCTTTAATAGTTAACCCATTCCATCTACCCATGGGTTAGGGGTATTTTCACCTTATAAATAGCCTA
Source organism: Chamaecyparis obtusa (assembly GCA_027943335.1). NCBI lineage: Eukaryota > Viridiplantae > Streptophyta > Pinopsida > Cupressales > Cupressaceae > Chamaecyparis > Chamaecyparis obtusa. Next base: position 160,116 of record BSBK01005588.1, on the reverse strand, counting down.
AAATTGACTTTTTGACCCTTTTAAAAATTCATGTGCAACCTTGAACGAAATTGCAACTTGCTTGATAGGACCTAATTAATGAGGTTTGTGGGGGTAGGTTTTAGAGGCCTTTTTAGAGGAATTTTGGCAAAGGATAGATTGTTCACCCATTCTCTATCTTTAGAGAGTTCCAGAAAGTTAGAAGAGAAAGCTTGGAGTTTGGAATAGAGCTCAACAATCCTTCCATTAGCATTGGGCTTGAGGTAGGAAATCTTGCTCTCATATGGTTTTAGAAGTTGTATGTGTTTTTGTGTTGATGTTTTTAGCTTCCCATGGTTGGTCATGGAGGAAGCTTGCATTGTTTCATGTTGTGTTTTAGCTCCCCATGGTTGGTCATGGTGAGAGCAAGCATGCAATGTATTTTTTTTATGTAATTGGATTTTGGGTTGTATCTCTTGGATTCACTCACCCTTGGGAGGGAAGAGAAATCAAGAGGGGGTGTGGAAATGGAGGCAACTCCATGTGTAGAGTCTCCTCCATGTGTGAGGAAAGATGAACTTGGGTGAGTGATTTTCCCCAAGAAACCTTGCATTTAGCCCGTGTGGCAATGGGGGTATAAGGAGGGAAGATTGGCCATGAGAGCCTTGTATGAAATTCAGTTATATGGGTCCATGTGTGGCCTTGTTCTTGTATTGCAATGGTTGTCTCCATGGGTTGTCCACCCACACCCCATAAAGGATATTCATGGAATTCCTTAGTTTTCACCTTGAGGGATTTTGGGTTTTTCATGTGTTTATGTTCTTGTTGTGTTTTGTGTGTGAGTGTTTGTTTCCCATTCATTGTGGTTTCCCCAAGCTCGGGGGTGGCCTCATGAGAGGCCTAGGATGGGAGGTGAGCATCCCATGGTTCCTATCCTTTTTGTTCATGGCAGGTATTGAAATCAAGATTCAAATGAATGAAGCTTGATGGAGTTCAATTCCTTGGTTATGCTTGTTTGAAGAAACCATCCTTTGATTTTGGAGCATTTTGTTAAACATATATTGTAAGGATATGGGGAAAGTAAACTTGATGTTTGTATTTATCATCCATTGTAAATTGAGTAGCATATGTATTGGAGCAAAGATGTGTAATCACTTGATATGTATTCTCCTTTCCTTACGAAGTTGCAATGGTATTGTTGAAATAGTATGATCAAAGTTATCTCTCTCCCTTGAATGTAAAGAAAGATGATTTATGAGGTGTTCTTGGTTATTCCAAAGAGAAGAAAGTTCCAATTCAATGAAAATATGTTGTGAAGATTATTGTATGCATTTGATTATAGTATTGCAATCAAAAGGAAATTATCTCCTCTGTTAAATCACTTCAATTGATATTGATAATTTGATATTTTAGATGGTTGTAGAAATGAGAGAATACTTTGTATTTGGATTTTGTATGGAAGAGAGAAATTTTATGTTAATCATATGCTATGCACCTAAACAAAACATTCAAAAGAATTAAACCATGTGGGAATGTAGAGAAAACACTATCTTATCAAGATGGTTATATTAAAATGAGCATGTTAGCTTCAAAATGTATCTATATTAGATGATCAAATTAAACTATAATTAACCATGTAGTTAACAATCCTATTAAGACCGTTGGTATCTAAATGTTTATAGAATACAATTGATCTATGATGAAAATTTTATTCATCATACTATGGAGGATGTATTGGAAACAAAAAAGAAATAACAGTGCAAAAAAAAAATAGCACTCTTCAGAAAATTTGAGAGAGCAAAATGCTCTCTAGATTTTGTATGGGATAAAAATCCCATACAAAATCCTTACACAGTCAATAAAAAAATATTAAAACCTGCCACCTTTACTCATAAATCAAATTTTATAATCAGACTTTGACCTCCCCATCTCTTGAAAATGGCGCATGGGAAGAGGCAAGTCTTTAAGAGTAGTTGAGCTTTCACTTTGGCCATTAAAGAGGTAGCTTATATGTCTACTCATCTTGGGCGCATGGCTGGAAGCACTTTCGTTAGCATTAATGTTTGACAGCAATTTAAACATTGCTAGCTCCTAAAAATCTTAGAATTGGCGCATGTTTTGGTAGGAAGATATTTTGCATATTATAGTTTTAGTCATGGGTTCTAGATACTTTATGAGGTGTCGTAAACTTGCAGCTTTGTCTTTATTTATCCCATGCCTTGCGCAGGTTTTTAGATGACTTTGCCCACCCCAAAACCAGCGCATGATAGGACTTTGTCCTTTCTCATGCCATGTAGTAAGTCTAGCTAGTTAGTAGGGTAGGTTAGTGAGTTAGTGGGATAGTTAGTAGGATAGTAAGTAGTTTTAAGATGTAGTTAAGAATGTTAATTTAGTTTAGGATCTTGTTTTACATAAATTTCAGTTTGTTATTATATTTTTTTAGCATTGATTTAAATATATGTTTTGAGATTTAAAAAGTCTAGCTTTAGTTATAGTTAGTTAGTATGTTAGCTTTGTGAGTAACTAATGCTTAGTAATAACTAATAAGGTGTTTATTAAACTATGTTTTTATGAGGGGATAGTTATCATTTTAATAGCATGTTTATAACATTAAGGGATATAGTAAAAGTATATTAAATAAATTAATAAATATATTAATATATTATAATTATCAAACAACCTACATATAATTTTAATTATAAATCATGGTTATATTTATCTTTAACTAATGATACCTTAAAAAGTATTGATTGGTTAAAAGTACTTTGATTAAATGGGTATGATGTAATTATAAATTGAATTAGTATTTATATATTTGAAAATGGATATTGATGGAAAATGTTAACTTAAATTTATATCTAATATAACCTTAAGTTAGCAATTTTTCCCTCACAATCAATTGGCCTCGGTATGAACATATTTAGAAAATGGTTATCCTTTATTATAGGATGACGTTAACATTCTATCTCCCTTAGTTAACCTATAGACTTTTTAAATCATTTGATCGACGATATCGATCGAGAAGACGATCGTCGACCTTCTACGAATATATCGATATCTTCTAACATCTTTGGTATCAACCTTGTCAAAGTTGGACACCTGAACCCTTTTGAGGCTACATTATCATAGTCACCCTTATCTCGCAACTTCATTCATGGCAACTTATTTACTGTTTTAAAAAAATTTGTTGGTTGTGTTTTGACCTGAACTTTTGGGCATTACAATTTCCACATAAATGGGTTGTTTTTGCAATGTATAGTATTATATATCTCACTTGCTAAGGGAGGTTATAAAAATTTTATCCCCATCCTCTCCAGTTTCACAATCACCTTTGTCATGGAAGACTCATCAATGTACCTAACTACTTAGCAATTTTTTCACTAAAATGGTAGCTAAGGTGCAAAAAGGTAGGATACCTTGGTATCCCACCATTGTCTTATCACATTATTTGTAGAGTTAATCTTAGGAAATTATTTTCATGGTATGTGATGGAAAGAACTTTTAAAAAAATTAAGAAGTCAAGCAACGTAATCTAGGGTCTACAGGTAGAAGGTTTGGGCTTAGAGGGAAATCTAGAAAACAAAAAATGTAGCTTAGGTAAGGAATATAGCTCTTCAAAGGAGAAAGATGATAAAAATATAAGCTAGAAGTAGACTCTTCTGAAGATGAAGAAGAATGGTTAAAATTATATCACCTACAGCTAGGAATCAAGGACAAAAATTGTCCCAAAACCTTCCTAAATAAACCCCTAGATAACTATCAAAGAAATCCTATGCTAAGAAAATAGAAAAAAGGGAAAAATAAATTGTAACATAAAATATAATGGTTAAATGTTGTGATGTAAATTCACCAAATCTTTTATGCACATTACACAAAGAGAAAAAGGGATCCGCAAATATAACCTTCAAGAGAACCTGAATTAGATTAGCACAACCCAAATGGATGTAGGCATGCTAATGCAAGAATCAAGTTCTTTCAAAGATGTATATCTAAAGGATATATTTCTTATTAAGTTATAATTTCCCTTTATTGTAATTGATTGATTGAGTAATGCCTAAATCTAGTTGTTTGTTTAAATGTAATGTAAATAAAGTAGAAGCACATGCAATTATCAAGCATATGAAAAGTCCTAGATCTGATATCTCAAAGTAAGTACTATGAAATTAAAAAAAGGAAATTGGAATCATCTTGAGGGATATTAGAGGTCACAAGTTTAGATCTAAAAATGAGCTATCAAACTATAATATAAATTGAAACTGCATTGGATCTGGAACCTGCAAACTAAAATATGCGGACTGTGAAAATCTGGGAGCTCCAAGAATAGGTCAAATTGGAGGTACATGTCACTCTTGGTTATAGGTCAAGGTTGACCTGCACCTGCACTGCTCAAAAATATGAGATCCGAAGTTTTGATAGAAATTGTAACCCTATATTCTCTGAATCCGATCTTCAAAAATTGAAAACTTGCAGATCTACTCCTACACACAAGAAAAATAGAATCCATTGGGGGGGAAGAAGCTTTCCTTGGTCAAGCCCTCATTTAGGAATTAACCTTGAATTGAAATAAAAGTATGTAAAATCAAGAAAAATGTAAATATTCACCTCACTTGTCAAATATTTTATGGATGGATTCAAATCCACTACCACAAAGATGTATGAATGCTTGGATGACTTCACAACTGCAATAGATCTCCAAGTGCCAACTCATAGACCATGAATCTATGTATGCTTGAATGGTTGAATGATTGTGTAATGTTAATAAATGAAAATCTCCTCCCTTGATGACCAACTCCACTATCTCCTTGAAGAAAGAAGCTAGATCTATGGAAGGAAATGTTTGTTTTATTGAATGGAATGAATGCCTTCAATGAATCATTCTTTCTTTTCTTAAAAATCCTTGAATGCACCTTGGACGTAATAGCTTGCAATTTATGGAATGTTGAAATGAATACATTTAATTCATGGATGGATAACTTATTAAATTCATGGATTTATTCTAATGATGGATGGGAAAAATTAAGTGAGTAGGCCTCCTTTTATACTGATTTTGTGTGTCAAAACAAAAAGGTCTAACTACATTGGAAGGGAAAACATGAAAAAACCTAAAATGGGCCCGACCATGAAAAAAATGCCTTAGGTAAGGGTCAAAATTGACTTGCGCCCCAGGTAAAGGTCAACTTTGACCTGTACTCTAAGAGGCACAATCTATGGAAATGCTCCAAAATCTTAGGGGTACAAAAGAAATAGACAAAAATAGACTTAAAATGAGGAAAACGTGGGAAATCAAGCATAAATGCATCCATGTTCTAGGAGATCACTAAAATGGGGCCTAAAAAGGTCTTAGAGCTTCCAAATTAATGTGTGCTAACTTTTAAGACAGGACACAAATTAGCAAAAAAAGAAGAGTTAATAAAAAAATAGAAAAAGTACAGACCTTGATTCTGCTAAGAAAAATACAATTAAAGAAACACCTACTTTCTCTGATAAACTAAAAATAATTGAATATCTTGAGGGAAAGTTTGACAATGGAATGGATATTTGAAAGACACTGATTGATGATCACCGAGCTACTAAAGTTTATGTAAGACATTAAATTAATTAATGTATTGTCATTGGTGTCAACTAGTTTTGACTATACTTATCATGATGGTTACACACATCGTAAGAAGGAAAAATGATGAAGGATGAGATATCTACATGAAGATGATATGGATGCGAAAGATATAGATATGGTATTCATTGGGTAACTTATTGATGAGTCTATGGCATTATATTAGTTATTTGATTGTATTACATGAATCCATAATGTATTGAAGATAAAGAATGAACAAGTTTATGTGGTCGGTAAATGAAGAATTCAATATACACTAAGAAAGTGTAGTGTATACCGAGTATAGTGTTAAACAAGCTAGTTATCACTGATGCATTCTGGTATTGACCGAGTGAAAGAAATAAATGGAACTTATGACTATTGACTAAAGATGATGAGATGGACAATTATTTATGATTCCGAGGTAAATGATAATGTTTTTTATGATGATCAAATAGATGAAAAAATTCAAGGATGATCAAATGAAGGAGAATGAAACGTGTTATTGACACAACTACCAAGGAAGGTGTAGACACGCAAAAATGGACAAAGTGCTTTTAAATTGCAAAAATTAATAAAATGGATCAAAATCATCAAAATGCACTAATTCAATCAAAAAGGGATCAAATCAATTAAAATGGACATAGTTAAATCAAAGTTGGACAAAATCAATTAAAAGAAAAGGAAAAAATCAAATAATGATGTTAAATAATTAAATCAAAGCTTAAAGGGTGAAAAACACTACATAATTGATTTTAATCAATTAGTTGTATAGTTGTTTAAATCAAAAAATCAAAAGGAACCTATTACCCTCACATGGCTAAATTTAATTAATTAATTGAATTAATAATTCCTAATATCTTTCAACAAAGTTGAGCAACCAATGAGAATTGAGGACAAAAAGACATAAATCACTCAAAAAGGATGAATCTCAATCACGCATTCTAAAGTTTCAATCTCAACCACTCAATCTTGTCCTTTTGTCCAAAGCTTTGAGACAAACCTTTAAATTGTCCCCCCATTTATGAACAAAGCAAAGTATTTGACTCAACCAAAGGTAAATCATGATTACTTCACTCTACCCCCTACCCTTGGGAATTTACTATAAATATGAAGCATTTTGAGAGCAATTGATATCTTAAAAATTCATTTGCAAAGCATTGTTACTATAGGCAATTGAAGAGAATTCTAAGAGCATTTAAGAGCATTAAGAGCATTAAGAGCATTTTCATTATACTTTTGTCAATTTGAGCTAGAATCATCATCATATAAGCATTGTAGAAGCATAGAACAACATACATTCTTATTTTAGAAGTGTCACTAGTGGAGATTTGAGCTGAGAGCTTCACTTACCACCTCTTTCTAGGGAGCCATGAGATGCTATAGATCTTAGTTTCATTTTTAAATAGATTTGCATTGTATTTACTTTAGAATTGTTGCTAATTTGATCTTAATTTCATAAAGGTGATTATCATCATCACACAAATGGCACCCACCGTGGGGCCCTAGGCCTCATTTTATCATTTTCATCATAATTTGCATGCTTGTATTGTCTAATTTCTATGAATATTTTGCAGGAAATAGGTGAAGTCATGCTTACGAGAGATTTAATCAAGCCTGCAGTCATTTTACTACCGCTTAAGATCTCTGTCCTAACGCTTGTTATCTGAAGATTCATGCCTAGCATACAACTTCTATACGGTGTTGAGTTCTTTATAGTCACCTATGAACTAGAAGCTCATGCCTGAGAGATCAAAGCATTCAGCCTTTGGTGCTTAAAGTCATGCATGTGAATCAGGAAGTATCGCTTTACTAAAAAAATTTATCGCCTGTCTTAACGCTTTGCTTCACAATTCTAAATAACAGTTACGCTTATAATCTAAAAATTCACGCTTATTGTTATTAAAGTATCGCTTAGCATAAATCATTTTCTACAAATTTAAATTATGTTTTATGCTTTGTGATAAATTTTTCACGCCTGTGTAATTTTCAGTGTTGCCTATGTCACTGCAAAGTGTCGCTTGCTATCAGTAAAGATACACCTGCTGACAATTTATTCACACCTATTAGCTGGACAATGCCACCTGCTACCTGTTTCCTTTATTTACTGTTAAATTGATTAAATCATCTATCTAACTCTCTATTTACATGATTTGATAGTAAATGAGAAATCACAGGAAGGTACAGAAGCTAGAAAGAAGATTTAATCAAGAAGGAGAAATTTGAGCACATTAAGGCTATTCTTGAGACTACACAAGAGGAGGACAATTAGGTATTTCAGAACTATCTTGCAATTGTTGAAGCATATAAATCAAAATTTATCTCTTTAAATTGGATTTTTTAGTCCTTAGATCAAGTTTTTCTTTGAAAATTTGCAAATAAGTTCTCTAAAATTCATACACAATTGTTGCTTCATCAATTTTTGATTTTGGTTTCCCCTCCTTTTGAATGGTTGTGTTGGACTAACTTGTTGGAAGAGGGAGCGGGAACGATCACCACTAGGTGAGTAAAAGCAAGAGAAAAGGCAAAAATCACAAAAAAGTGCCTAGCCATTGCTAGCTACAAAGGAAAAGGTATTCATCGAATCAAGCTTGCACTTGCTTAAATTGTGGCATTCATTGAATCTAGCTTAACTAAAATAAGGAATTTGACCAAACACCTCAATTATAAGAATCTCTTTGTTACGAGACTAAAAAAGAACATTGTTGCTTGAGTGTTTGAGGAAATAAAGGGAAAGTTAGGGATATGCTCTTTACCTTTTAGGTGAACCAAATTCCCAAAAGCTTAACCTTAATTCCATTTTCCTTGCTTTATATGAACATGCTAGTTAAAATAGAGAATTAGTGGGCTCACCTCCCGAGTTGTGCCTTAACAAGGCCGGTGAGAGGGACAGCCCAAAGTGGGATACGCTCGCTTTTGTTGTGGGAATCCAACCCACTATAAAATGAAATGCATGCATCCTTAATGGGGTGTGTGACAAACGAATTTTAAATTTTTTGAATTTCCTCTAGTAGTCCTTGCAGATTACGCAAAATCATATCTTGGTGCATGTGGGAAACCCCTTAACATACTTGGGGAATGAAAGTTTAAGATCTATTTGAACAGAATCCACAATAAATCCTTGATAAAGTAGCAAGACCACCTTTTAGAGCCAAAAATGTTAAGAGCCAAATTTGACTTTAGGTAAGTTTCTTGGAATTCTTTCTTGTGTTATACTTGTGGAAATGATCGAGAATATACACATTAGATTATTTTACGGACATGATGAAAAATTGATGTGTGTGTTGAGATTTTTTTTTATTTTCAAACACGAAAATTTCAAAGGACTTGATCTTAAAAGTTTAAAAATTTCAAAATCTTACAACCTGGTCAAAGAAGTGTTGCCTGTGCATAAAATAATCCCACATATCAAAGGCTCAGTCATGCTTGTGACTTATATGAAAATGCGTAGCAACATTGAAGTCATGCTCAAAAAGTATTGAAACACGCTTGGCTAAACTGGAAAATCACCTATCAGTAGGAAAGTGTTGTCTGCATACCTATAGTGTGCTGCCTAACAATATACCAGTTCACATGTATGCAAAATTTAGTCACATCTATGCTCAGGTCAGTGACGCCCAGAAATCTAAAAGGGAAAACAAGGAGTATTTGTAGAAGGGGTCAGAAAATTTTGATCATATATTTGAGTACCCTTTTCAGTGTTCTTACTGCTCCAACATCCAACTCGGTCAAAAATCCTGTTCTACACAATTTTTGTAAATTTTACAAAGGATTTGGTGAAGGGCATGATTGATTCTTATTTTCCAAGTGGTTTGTTCATGCCTGCTTTTACTAGATCCTACTATGTCAAGAAAACTTTGCAAGCGGATAGAACTTACTTAAGACAAGAGCTCCCTTACCTAGGAGATGATTCTACCACTCCAAGAATACCCCAAAAATCTCCCGAACAAGAATTGGAAGACAACATGATGTACTATGGTAGCTTGGGTAATAAAAGTAATAGTGGAATCGACCCAAATAACCAAGGTGATGCAAATAATGGGGGCATTGACACAAATAATCAAGGTAACACCAATAGTGGAGAGGCAAATCAAAACACCCAAGGAATTGATACCACTCACCAAAGAACTAATACCGAACCAACTGTCAATGATGCCACTGATGAAAAGGTTGATGAAACTATTCAGTGCCCCTATTTCTTAAGACTCATGGAAAAATCAATGGCAAGAGATAAGGAGAAGTATTTCATGGACCTAGCCTGAGTAGGTCTCAAGCTCCCACTAGATTATGATGTGAATCAACTAAAACCACCAGAAGTTGAAGAGAGTGCCATTGACATTATGAACAAGCAGTTTAAAATATTTCAAATGCAACTAGATACAATCAAGCAAAGTGGGGCTCCTAAACCATTTTCTATCAAAGCATTGTGCCCATTCCCATTTGATAAAAGTCTAGTAATGGCACCATTCCTGATCAATGTAGTGTTTCCCAAATATGACAAGTATGAAGGAATGTCAAATCCACAAGATCACTTGCGAGAGTTTTTTTCATTGAGCTTAGAGTTCATGCACGATACCACCTATTTAATGAGACTATTCCCTAGAAGCTTAGGAGGCATGGCTATGGAGTGGTTTTCTAAGTTACCCTCCAGCATAAAAACTTTCGAAGAACTAGCTTCAAAATTCATGGTCCATTACTCATACAACATCAAGCCTGAGGTCATGATCATAACATTATGCAATACAAAACAAAAAGGTAGAGAGGCATTCCTCACTTTCTTACAAAGGTGGAGGATAGTATTTGCTAGGTATCCTAGGAGTGTGCCCAAGAAGGAGAAAATGGATATGTTCATTAATAGCTTGAGCACCGAGATGAACTACCGATTGAGAATGCAATGTCCCAAGACATTCCAACACCTCATAGAAAATGGAGTAAAAATAGAAGAAGTGTTGGTTAAGAGTGGAGAACTAAAATTGTATAAAGATAAAAAGAACAACTCTAACAACAATAACTCCAACAATGGTACCAATCAGAATAAGAATTGGTTCAATAGCAATAATCGGTATAAAAATAACAATAAGGGAATAGTCAATGACGGGGTTGTTGATTCTAGCAACTTGAAGGTGACTCCATTTTCTCTTACAAGAACACCTAATTAGGTGAATAATGCAAACCAGACCTCCAATGCACCTTCCAACAGCAATGCTAATAGTGGAAACCAAGGAAATAATCAAAGGAGTAATAAATTTGATAAATTTTTGGTGCCAACTCCTCAAAGGAACTTCACACCCTTGGGTGAACCACTCAAAAAGGCACTAAAGACCCTCATAGCTAACAACATCATTAATCTACCTAGCATTCATCCTTATGAGCCACTCAATAAGCCTAGTTGGTGGAGTGCAAATAACCATTGTGAGTAACATAGAATTTGAGGGCACACGACAAATGAATGCTTGCAACTAAAGAATATAGTGCAAGACTTAATCAATAGTGGCATGATCACCATTGATGGACCTCAAAGCAATGAAGACCATACGACATTCAAACAACCCTTCTATAAACATGAAAAAGGGGAGTCATCCACTGGCAAGAAACAAAGCAGCAATAACATTAACTTTGCGCCACCCTATGCTAATGTTGTGAATGCTATAATAATCAAAGAACATCCCCAAAAAGAGACATCCAATGTTATCACTAGGGGGTAGACTTCAAGGATTACCCTACAAGAGGTTAATCCTAAAATTATTAGCAATCTGCAGTCTAACATTATGATCAAACAATCTTCTACAGCAGCAAAACCATATAGCTTGGTAGATCAGTTACAAAGAACTCCGGCACAAATCTCCATCTTGGAGCTATTGAAGCTATCTCCTAACCATAAGGAAATTTTAGAAAAATCTCTAGTAGAGATGAATTTTCCTACTAACTTAGAGGAGGGGAAGTTTCAAAACATGGTAGGTCATCTCATTGCCCCTCATTTTCTTTCATTCTCTGACCAAGATGACATGTCTATTACACATCCCCAAAATCTACCATTGCATATAGAGGTCTTGATAGAGAGGCATAGAGTCAAAAGAGCCCTCATTGATGGAGGAGCTAGCCTTAACATTTGCACATTGAGTCTTGTAAAATCCTTAGGGTTGTCTGAGTCTTGCATTGACCCTATGAAAAGAATCACCATAAAGGCTTATGATGAAGCTAAAAGGGCCTCTAAAGGCATGATCATATTGCCCATTCAAGTGGGACCTATCAAAAAGGACACCAATTTCCAAGCATTGGACATGAATTTAACTTATAATATTTTATTAGGGAGACCATGGATCCACGAGATGCAAGCAGTCCCATCCATGTACCACCAATGCATCAAATTTCCCTACATGGGTGAAGAAATAATGGTTGGAGGGGATTCAAATCTGTTCCAATATTGCAATGCACTTAAACCCCTTCATGAGCTATTTATTCCACATAACCAAGAATGAATCATTAAAAGGGCCACCATTGAAGATACCAAAATGGATGAACCCATGATAACATTAAGTGCTACTTCAAACCCTCCTCCAGCTAGCTCAACGACATCAACTAAGGGAAAGGAAAAGATGAGCTATGAGGGTCCAACTCCAAATGAAGGTTTAGATCAAACACCTAAATCAAAGATAGTCCTCTACAAACCCACTAGAGAAGAAAAGGATGAAGCTAAAAGGGATAACTAAAAGAAAATGAGTGAGATGATGGATGCATTTGACAAACAATGCAAAATCAGTTCCAAAGGAGTAGGGGAATACTTCATTTCCCTATTTAACATGCCCACATCTCCAAGAACACATGGAAAACCATCAAAGGAACACTTACCTCATAAGTATAACTCTTACTTCATAAGAGAAAGTGACAAAATAGCATTTGACAAGGAGGAGAATGAAGTCCTTCAATGGCTTTATCATGATGAAGAGGATACCTCAAGCATTCCCATGGAAAGAATCCAACATGTTAATATACAAACTGAGCAATATGGGAAAGGGTTTGAGATAATGTAGAAAATGGGATACAAGGGAAGAGGACCCTTATGCCGAAGGAATAGAGGTTTACTAGAACCCATTGAACCTACTTGGAGGGAAAAAGAAGAAAGATCCAGAGTAGGCTACCAATACAAAAGAGAAAGCTCTAATCCAATGCAAGATTTCTATCCTCAAGTAAATGCCTTAGAATCCGATGAGGATAGTGATGACTCATAGGATTATGAATGGGATACCCTATCTAATGAATCATGTCAAGATAAAGAAGTAGTCACAATACATACTTATGCAAAGATCCCAAGGCAAGAAACTCAAGCCAATGAAGAGCCTAATATACAAGGTCTTAATATAGGACAAGCACCTACTAATCTGCCATGGATAGATATATTTTGGATGCCTTCAGAGGAGGGAGATTCAAATGTTAGTTTTAATCCGCTCGTGGTTTTTCCCATGCTATTTCCCATAGAAGTCGACGAGGACTCAAGTGAAGGAGATTTAAACCCTTCTTCCATGGACCATCTCAAGGAAGCTCACATTATAGACCTAAATGATACAATGTACGAACCCTCAAATGAAGTCATGTCCATAAATCCCATTGATGAAAACTTGTCTAATGAAACCTTATCCTTGATAAATCCCCATCTTATTGATTGGGACCAAACCGAGCCAAGTGACTTGCTTTATTTTCCAAATGACCAAGCAGCAAACCAATACCTTAATGCGGTTGAGCCCTCTTTCACCAATGAATTCAAATTGAACATGATAGAAGTAGTGGGGGTAAAATCTCTTAGTCAAATGAAAAAATGAAAAAAATGAAAAAAAAGAAAAGTCCTAGTGATCAAAACCACTATATGGCAGCACTAGAACCCAAAAAAGTAAAGATAAAAGATGTTTCCTTTGGTGAAAACCTAATTGTGGCATCAAAGGAAGAGAGATTGGATACTCTACCAGAGCATGAGGAAGAAAGGTCACCTATTCTCATAGAGCTGACATAAAAGGTCAACATTGGGACAGAATTAGATCCAAAATGTATACACTTGGCAGCATCACTTACACGTCTAGAAAGAGAGGATTTCATCAAGTTTTTCCAAGAACAACAAGTGAACTTTGCATGGTCATATGCTAACATGCCCAGATTAGATCTCAACTTTATAATGCATCATTTGAATGTTAGACCAGGGGTTAAGCCCATCAAGCAAAAGTTGAGAAAAATGTACCCACATATAGCTCTCTTAGTCAAGGCGAAATTAGAAAAATTATTGAAGGTGGGATTCATAAGGGCAATAGCCTATGCTGAATGGATATCTAACATCATACCAGTCACAAAACATGACAAATCCATTCGTGTATGCATGGATTTTCAAGATTTGAATCTCGCATGTCCTAAGGATGACTTCCCACTTTCGAGCATTGATGCAATAGTTGACTTGACAACGGGTCACTCCATGTACTCCCTAATGGATGGTTTTAGCAGGTATAATCAAATCAAAATTGCACTTGAAGACCAAGAGAAGACTATCTTTACATGCCCTTGGGCCACCTTTTGTTGGAATGTCATGCCCTTTGACCTTAAAAATGTCAGAGCCACATATCAAAGGGCCATGACAACCATCTTCCACGACATGATGCACACCTTTTTAGAGGATTATGTGGATGATATATTGGCCAAGTCCCACAAGAGAGAGGAACACCTACAAATTTTGAAAAGGATATTCATTCGATTGGAGCAATTCAAAGTCAGATTAAACCCAAAGAAATGTGCCTTTGGTGTCCAATCTGGAAAATTGTTAGGCTATATAGTTTCAGCCAAAGGAATTGAAGTGGACCCAAAGAAATTACAAGCAATAATGGATATGGAGATACCAAAGAACATCAGCCAAATGAGGTCCTTACAAGGAAAAATATAATCCATAAGAAGGTTCATTTCTCAATTGGCTAAAAAATGTCATTCATCCACGAGGTTGCTACATAAAGATACTATGTTCATGTGGGATGAAGAATGTGATCAAGCCTTCACATTATTGAAGACCTATTTAATAAATCTACCTATCCTAATGTCACCAATCAAGGGAAAAACATTACTACTATACATATCTACTACCAAAAGATCTCTAGGAGTGCTTTTGGCATAAGAAGATGAACAAGGAAAGGAAAGAGCTATCTACTATTTGAGTAGGACATTGATCAAATATGAACTTAACTACACATTCATGGAAAGGGCTTGTCTAGCAGTCATCTTTGCATCTCAAAAATTGAGACATTATATGTTGATGCATAAGGTAAAGCTAATTGCCAAAATTGATCCTCTAAAGTATTTGCTAAGTAAAATTGCCTTAACGGGCAGGATAGCAAAATGGGTTATGATATTGAGTGAATTTGACATTGAGTATGTCAATAGAAAAGCAATAAAAGGACAACTTATAGTAGATCACTTAGCTGAAAAGCCAATGACTTCCACACAAACTATTCAAGTGGAATTTCTAGATTCTGCCATTGTAAACATAGAAGTAAAAACATGGAAGTTATACTTTGATGGCTCCTATACTCAAGGAGGTTCCAGGGCCAGCATATTATTGGTCACTCCTCAAGGGTACACCATTCCTAAGTCCTACAAGCTCTTGTTTCCATGTACAAATAATATAGCGAAATATAAGGCTCTAGTCATAGGCATCAAAATGGCTTTAGAATGGAACATCGCAGAGCTACAAATATATGGAGATTCTCAACTCATCATCAATCAAGTCAACAATGAATATAACACTAAGGATGAAAAGCTAATGCCATATAAGACCATGATTGATGGATGGAAGAATTACTTTTCCTTGATCACTTTTGAGTAGATTCTGAGAGAGAAAAATAGAGTAGCAGATGCCATGGCCACCTTGGCTTCCTTGTTACAAAAACTAGATAAAAATGAGAAGTACAAGTTCTTGGTGGAAGAGTTGGTGAAATCAGCATTTGACCTTCCCAAAACCCAAATTGTTGCCCTATTACATGGACATGACTCACTTTGGTATGGCCCTATATTTACACATCTCAAAGACTAGGTACTACCTTTAGACCAACCTGAGCTCAAAAATGAAACTTCATATGCCAATCAACTCATTACATAATCCTCTTAGAAACATTGTATTGTAAGGGTCTTGATGGGATGTTACTTAGGTGTCTAGAGGAGGAAGATTCTAAGTTAGCTTTGCATGAGGTTCACGAAGGCATTTGCGGGTCACACTCAAGTGGTTTAAACCTAGCCAAGAAGATCCTTCGCTTAGGGTATTTTTGGAAGACTTTAGAAAAGGATGCTTGTCAATTTGTCAGGATATGTAGCAAATGTTAATATCATGGTGACATGATACATGCACCGGCACAAGAATTGCACCCATTTGTTATGCCATGGCCATTCTATCAATGGGGGTTTGACTTGATTGGTGTCATATACCCATCTTCTTCAAATGGTTACAAATACATCATAACTGCAATGGAGTATTTCACTAAGTGGGTCGAAACAATTCCTTTGATCATGGCCATGGGTAAGAAAATTTCCATGTTCATCTTGAACCACATCATTTGCAGATATGGTATTCCTCATGCCATAATAACAAATAATGGAAAGTAATTCAAAAACAAGGACATGGATGAACTTTGTGCTACATTTCATATCACTCACAATTCTTCCTCCATCTATTATCCTCAGGGAAATGGACAGGCCAAAGCCACAAATAAAAACATCTTGAAAATCTTGAAGAGATCAGTCAATAAATTAGGAAGGGATTGGCACGTGCAAATTAATCTAGGCTTATGGGCTTATAGAAATAGCATTTGGACACCTACAGGAGCCACACCAATTTCATTAGTCTATGGAGCCGAAGCAGTTCTACCTTTAGAGGTTGAAATCCCATCTTTGCAAGTGTCATTACAAGGGTTTATCATAGATGAAGACTATAGAGTTTTCTAGACTTCAACAATTGGAGTTGCTAGAAGAACACCAAACACAAGCTTATGAGCACCTAAAAGTGTATCAAAATAGAATCTTGAGGAACTACAATAAGCATATCAAACTGGGAGTCTTTCAAGTAGGAGACTTAGTGTTAAGAGAAAACCCAAAGAATCAGGTTGAAAGAGAGAAGAAAGGAAAATGGGAGGCTAATTGGCCTGGGCCATTCATTATAGTGTCTTCATTTGGGATGGGAACCTATAAGTTATCAGATTATGAAGGAGAGGAACTCCAAGAGCCTATCAACAACATTCATCTCAAAAGGTTCTACACATGAGGGAGACGCAAGAGTATAAAGAGTTTCAGATGAGCATCATATTTATTGTACCTAGCAATAGGCGCCTTGGTAAGAAAAAAAGAAAAAAGACCCAAAAGGTGAAAACTTGGTAAATAAGTGCCTTTTATTCCCTTAAGTTTGTCTTTCCTGGTCACATGTGTCCATATTGCATTTCCAACATCCCATTTGTAAAATTGTCATTGCATCCATCATTTGTACATAGTCATAATAAAGTCTTTCAGTCACATTGTTGCATTGCCTATCAACCCTAAGTTTGGTGCATGATCACATTTATCACTTGGGGGAAAAAGAGGATTGTAAATTTGGTACCAAATGGATTCAATAAGTGCTACAATCAGTCATGTCAGAGAGAGCTTTATCAGAGTTTTAGAAGAGTGGAAAGTATATTGAACCTTTGATGGATATCATTGTTCAAACACAAGTATTTGATCCTACAACTTGATCCTTGAGCCTTCATTGACTTTATAATTTAGGATTAAAATTTGACAAAACACCTTAAAGATCATAATGCTTGGAAATACTTTTTGAAAATCATGAAACATTGCAAAACACTTTAAGCTTGATTTTGATAATCTTTATAAAATTGACTTTTTATCACATCTTTTGAGCTAATCAATGAAGTTTCAACTAGATTAGCTAGGATAGAGATGTGATATTTTCTTGCCTTTGAGTGATTGTTTTGAGGAAGATTCATCAACTTATGAGAGTTCATCTAACAACAGGGTCATCAAAGAACCATCGAGAACTATCTCATAAGAGGACAGATTGACCTTTGCTTGTTTATGTAAGTGGATCCCTTGGCTATGTAGATCTTCCATATCTTAATACCAAAAATCCACTTGCAACATTGAATCCATTGACACCAGTATTCAGACTCCCATAGTTTGGTCATCCAACTAGTGAGGGTTGTACTAGGTTCAAAAAGAGGTTACCAAAAAGTGATAAAAAAGTGGTATTCATATCATCATGATGTGGTCAGTGATGATTGTACTTGCTTTCCAGTCCCAAAATGCTCAATGATGAAAATTTATCTCCATGGCATTTCTTTGCTAAAAGTTGGTGACACTTAGGTTGCAATTGCATAATCATGTTAGACTAATTGCATTATAAGGTTAGATTAATTGCATTTGTTTGTGGTTAATTTTCCAAGGGCAAAGGGGGTACATCAATAATCTTGGTTAGTCAAAACATTAACGAAATGAGGGATTCAATCAAACGTCTTACTCTTGATCAATCAAAAACAAAGAAATGAGATTATCTTTTGCATTCATGCATAGCATTAATCATTAATCATTATCCATATACCAGAAAAAGAAAAGAAAAAGGAGCATACATCATGTGCATACATATAGTTAAGGATAGAATTGCATTGCATCCATTGAAAAATTCCAAAAATATAGAGACATTTACATGTGCATTTACATAAAACATGGTGCATCCATACATTGAGAAAGAGAGAAAACCATGTCATAAATTCATACATTATTTATTTATTTATATCATAAAATAAGATAATAGCATCCATAACATAAATCAAGGTAAATGCATAAAACACATCATATAGTTGCATAAAAGATAATCTCATAAACAACTCATCAAGGAGAACCAAGGAGTATATCATCATATATCATCAAAAAAGTGTTCATCAATGATCCATCAAATCGGTATATCAAGATACAATGTCATACAAAGTGATACATCAAGTGTTCCGATCAATCAAATAACATGACATGTGATACAAGGACATCAACAATGAGTGAATATGTCATCAATCAATCAAGATCCTGCAGGACCAGTTCCATCTAGACCTCTACCATCCTGTGGAGGAGGAGCCTGAGAAGTGCTCACTCTACTTTGTCTCTGAACCATCATAGACATGAACTACTACGTCAAGGAAGAAACCTGATCTAAATGCCCAACAATAGTGGACATATCTATCCTCATAGCCTACACATCCCATGATAAAGTACCAATAGTAGGAACATCCTGCGACCTCTATCCCTGATCTTGTGGCTGTTGAACCTGTGTAGGAACCTGCTATGCTAGAACTTGATCCTGCTGTACGAGAACATCATCTTGCTGAGCCAAGGCAACTCTCTACATGTGAACCAAAGGATCTAATGCACCTAGAATATTCCTAGCAGAATCAACATGAGCCTGTCTCTCCTGTCTCTATTTTCTGTGAGCTCTATGTTGTCTATCTATTGCTCTAGGATGTCTATCAACTACATCATCATGTCCTCTAGCTCAATCTCTATCTCTAGTATGACCACCTCTCACCCATGCTCAACCAATAACTAGAGGATCTCTCTTTCATCTACCACCACCACCTCCATCACCACTACCATCATCACCCTGACCCGGGACAGGCTCTACTAGATCAATGAAATGAGTAAACCTATTACGAGCCCACCAATCTGCAAACTCATGAGCCATACCTGCATCTGCCATACTAGGAAGCATCTCCCACCTATAGTAAGCCATACCAGAAATTTGATCTCTCTTCCTATACCCGAGCATATAGTGTTGTACCCTAAGGCATATCCTATATCCGACCATACTGTCTAGAAACTCTGCCAAAGTAAAAGCACTCAATAGTAGTAGTAGTATGACCAATCATCCAGTGAGGGGAAAACATGTATGGTAACTCATCATCATCCTCTCTCCAGCACTCGTAACCAATGTATGGTCTCCATAGAACCTGATCGAGATCATCAATTTTTCATTGCCAGTAATCCAGATGACCCAAATGGTGTTGCACAACCATGCTAGTGTATAGAAAAGCATATGGAAAACCATGAGGTCAAACCCTGTCAGAAATAGGCCTAGTGATGGGAAGATGCTCCCATATTCATAACTGGAGAATAACTGCACCGACCGATAAGGACGCACACTCTTTATAGAATACCTCATACAAATCATGGTAGAGTTGTGCAAGAATGCATGAACCCCAATCGAAGCATCGAGGATGAGCCAACAAATCCTCTAGAATCCTACCCCATCTAACAAAAAAACCATGACCCCGTCAGTCAGGAAGAAGCAAACCACCGATCAATGCACCAAGTACCGCTAGCAATGTAGGAAAGGAAGCAAATTCAGGCCAGGTGATAGTGTCATCATCAATAGATTTGTCCCTGAACACTCGTCAACAGATAGTAGAATCATAGATGGAATCATAATAAACTACCTCTCCTCTGCATGGGATACGTAGTAATCTATGCACGTCCTCAAGCATGATAGTCATCTCTCCATAAGGAAAATGGAATGTATTGTGGTCAGAGTGCCATCACTCTGCCACTACAGTCAATAAACCATGGTTAAACTGGAACCATGGAAGGTCAAGAAGGAAGATCAATCTACATAACTGAATCACACAAAACTCAACATCTGTAAGTGTCTAACCCAGATCAATGACCCAAGACGCAACTGTCTGAATGTATAAAGTAGGAAAGTTTGCCTATTGGAAAAGAAAAAGAATCATATCAGTATACCATATCAAGGAATTATCTCAAGTCAATCAATTCTATCAAAATTATCAAGAAATCATACCAAGTACCATTTGTTCATGTCTTTGTGTCCTAAGAACGAAGTAGCAATATCAAATCATATCGGTTTTCACATTGATTGATTTATCCTATCAGTATCCTATCCTAATCAAATTGACAAATCACATTTGTTGGTAACACTATCCTGATATCCTAATCCATTATTTTTTTGAACTCAATAGACCTAATCTAATCATTCAAATTTAGCGAAAGTCATCAAATTTTTTATCAGACACAATCAAGTACAAGTGTAAAAAAATTTCAAAAGTCTGCAGGCGTGATTTTAATCATACTAGGTGACATTTCTCTTAAGTGATACCAAAAAGTGGTTAAGCAACATTTAGCGGGTGTTAAGCAATAATTCACATGTCATGTGACAATGAATCATGCTAGGCAATAATGAAATCTACCTAGGCGACAACAAATTACTAGGGTTTCCTACGCAGTCAAATATATGAAAATGGGCATTTTTGACCTAGCTCTATGCGTGAATATTTTATTGTCAGGCAAGGATGAAAGTTTCTTAGGTGACATTGGAATACATGTTTATATGATTGAAAATCATGGATGTGACAGTAAAAGGGTCTAGGCAATAGTTAAACATTCCTAGGCGTGAATTGGCGTATTCAAGGCAACGATGAAATGGAAAATTGCAATAAATGCTAATAAATGAGAAATAAATGTGAAGGAGGATTTCAAAATGACTCACTGGAGGTCCATAGTCAAGTGGCCTCGCATATCACCGACACCTCTCGAATCGATGCTCTCAGATAGGGACAACCATCTACAAATTCACCATAGGACCAGAGAAAAATCACCAAAGACAAAAGTGAAAATGAATAGCAAATCAAGGTTTTTCAACCTATTTAAGCTATTTTGACCTAATTTTGGAAGTGAAAATTGGCTTAGACCTATATTGACTTATCAAATTAACCGAGGCATATTCTTCAATCAAGGCATATCATCACAATTTTTTTAGAAATGAAAACATATATATCAACATCATCAAATTTTTCAAATCAAGCAATCAATATGTTTTAATTTTTGAGGGGGCATCAGGGTATCAAATTGAAATTAAAATCAAACATCATTGGAATTAGTGGGGCATCAAAAAAAATTTGTATTATTTTATCAGTATCAGAGCAATCGTATCATATCATATCAGAGGCAGCAATCAATTTTGTATCAGAGGCAGCAATCAGTGAATCAGCAATCAAGACCTAAAAAGTGATCAAGACTCAAAATAATCTTTAAATCAATGTTCTTCACACATCAATTCAAAGAGGGGCATTTGTAGACGTGCAAAAATGGACAAAGTGCTTTTAAATTGCAAAAATTAATAAAATGGCTCAAAATCATCAAAATGCACTAATTCAATCAAAAAGGGATCAAATAAATTAAAATGGACATAATTAAATCAAAGTTGGACAAAATCAATTAAAAGCAAAGGAAAAAATCAAATAATGATGTTAATTAATTAAATCAAAGCTTAAAGGGGTGAAAAACACTACATAATTGATTTTAATCAATTAGTTGTATAGTTGTTTAAATCAAAAGGAACCTATTACCCTTACATGGCTAAATTTAATTAATTAATTGAATTAATAATTCCTAATATCTTTCAAAACATTTGAGCAACCAATGAGAATTGAGGACAAAAAGACATAAATCACTCAAAAAAGATGAATCTCAATCATGCATTCTAAAGTTTCAATCTCAACCACTCAATCGTGTCCTTTTGTCTAAAGCTTTTAGACAAACCTTTAAATTGTCCCCCCATTTATGAACAAAGAAAAGTATTTGACTCAACCAAAGGTAAATCATGATTACTTCACTCTACCCCCTACCATTGGGAATTTACTATAAATATGAAGCATTTTGAGAGCAATTGATATCTTAGAAATTCATTTGCAAAGCATTGTTACTATAGGCAATTGAAGAGCATTCTAAGAGCATTTAAGAGCATTAAGAGAATTTTCATTATACTTTTGTCAATTTGAGCTAGAATCATCATCATAGAAGCATTGTAGAAGCATAGAACAACATACATTCTCATTTTAGAAGTGTCACTAGTGGAGATTTGAGCTGAGAGCTTCACTTACCACCTCTTTCTAGAGAGCCATGAGATGCTATAGATCTTAGTTTCATTTTTAAATAGATTTACATTGTATTTACTTTAGAATTGTTGCTAATTTGATCTTAATTTCATGAAGGTGATTATAAATGGACAAAGTGCTTTTAAATTGCAAAAATTAATAAAATGGCTCAAAATCATCAAAATGCACTAATTCAATCAAAAAGGGATCAAATCAATTAAAATGTACATAATTAAATCAAAGTTGGACAAAATCAATTAAAATCAAAGGAAAAAATCAAATAATGATGTTAAATAATTAAATCAAAGCTTAAAGGGGTGAAAAATACTACATAATTGATTTTAATCAATTAGTTGTATAGTTGTTTAAATCAAAAAATCAAAAGGAACCTATTACCCTTACATGGCTAAATTTAATTAATTAATTGAATTAATAATTCCTAATATCTTTCAACAAAGTCGAGCAACCAATGAGAATTGAGGACAAAAAGACATAAATCACTCAAAAATGATGAATCTCAATCACTCATTCTAAAGTTTCAATCTCAACCACTCAATCTTGTCCTTTTGTCCAAAGCTTTGAGACAAACCTTTAAATTGTCCCCCCATTTATGAACAAAGCAAAGTATTTGACTCAACCAAAGGTAAATCATGATTACTTCACTCTACCCCCTACCCTTGGGAATTTACTATAAATATGAAGCATTTTGAGAGCAATTGATATCTTAGAAATTCATTTGCAAAGCATTGTTACTATAGGCAATTGAAGAGCATTCTAAGAGCATTTAAGAGAATTAAGAGCATTTGCATTATACTTTTGTCAATTTGAGCTAGAATCATCATCATAGAAGCATTGTAGAAGCATAGAACAGCATACATTCTTGTTTTAGAAGTGTCACTAGTGGAGATTTGAGCTGAGAGCTTCACTTACCACCTCTTTCTAGAGAGCCATGAGATGCTATAGATCATAGTTTCATTTTTAAATAGATTTTCATTGTATTTACTTTAGAATTGTTGCTAATTTGATCTTAATTTCATGAAGGTGATTATCATCATCACACAGAAGATTAAAGCAAAAAAATCAATGGTGAAGATTAAGAGGCAAAATCTACAGATGGAAATAAAATAGTTTATGATGTCTATATAAAGATGATGTAGAGGTGGTGTGTAATTCTTCCTAATCCCATACCCTAATTGAAATGTAAGATCAATCAATTAGCAAGTGAGACAACTTCTCACATCAAACATCCAATCTTGGATTCCCAATCTAAGCTTCTCCCAATGCACCTAGAGCCACCAATATACGAAATCTTCAATAAGGCTTCCACCTTTGTTCTAACTCCTTAGAACACCATAACATGGTCAATGCACCATGTTCCACCAGCCCTCCAAGTCTAGTCAATAGTTCTTCAACCCAACTCACACCATTAGCTCTTTAGGATTATAGCCCTCACAAGTCACAAATCTGACCTTTACTCCAAATATTCCCAAACAACTAAAGAAACTCTTTACTATTTTAGATACCCTTTTGGTTCCCTAAATCATATTCAAAGCCAAGGTAGACTCCTTTGGACCATATAAAAGATCTAATAACCTAGCAACCACAATCTAGGCCTAATTCCACCCCATTAACAATGTAACTCATAAATATACTCATCCCCTTGACTATCAACCAAGGAATGGTTCTTACTAAGGTTAAGAAACATCATATTCTCAAATTTTTAAGGTCTCATCCCTTACCTATACTTCTAGCCACCAAACCCTTTCCTCTAGGGTCATTTAACTAGGGTCTACTAAAAAGGACCTTCACCACTATCTCTAGATCAATCCAACTATTATAAAACATCATTATGGATCCTAACATCCATATTCCATCATACAATCCATTCATCCTTCAAGGCATTCAACCTCCAAGTGACTGGTGCAAGACAGGGCACATGCTCACACACCAAACTCCATTAATCTATGACTTCTCAAACACATCTCCTCATATCCCTGTATAAAACACTAATATACAAGGATATATTAAATTTTTGACATCTCCCACCAATTAAATTGGTCACAGGGGGTGGGAGATTCAATCCACTTTAGGAGACTGCAATCCCAAGTGTTGATTGTACCCCAAGTCCCAGTCACTATCAAGAACACCACTAAATTGCTCTGTCTTAAATACAATCAAAACATCAAAATGAATGCATGAACATGTAAGTAATACCAAAAAAATGATCCTACATTATGATCCAGTGAATCATACATTACAAAAAACATTTGGAAGCATAATGTTTCTAACTATGCCCATGGGCAGTGTATTACTGTTGCAAGAATAATCTTTCTTTCTTTATTTGAATCATTACATTCATTCCTGATCACACAATACTCCAAATATATGATTCAATCATGTGGATAAACACTAATATAGACTTCTAAACTCCTAAAAATTGACTGCCACTCATCTAACTAACCCCAATCTGTCTAAACCGTTCCATAACAGTCTTAAACCATTTGTCTCAATAAAATGTGATTAAAAGTTGTTTTCAAGTTGACAACTAGTGTTTTAAACTTGACAAAATGAATCCAATTTCCCTTCTCATGACTTTTAAAATGATTCAAAACAACCTTATTAACCATACTAACCCTTAACCCTTAGATGACCCTTCTAGGCCATAATTACATGAATGCAATTTTACATCTTTTTCGGCATCTTTGCACTTTTGAGTGCATTTACATATTTTAATGGTATTAATGGCCATATCCTAAACATAGATATCCTTATAGGTCCTTGACCTTTATATATGTCCTTGGATTAACCAAGTGACCCCAAGGTTACAATACTTGTCCCTATGTCATTCAATAGCTTACATAACATCAATGGTGATCCTTTTGCCAAATGGTCAAAATCATTACAAAATATGATGTAAACAACAAGAAATGACCAATTATGGTCCAATAAAATTCCAAATGACCTTAAATGGTCTTTTCCCATCACCCAAGGATCCACAGTGACCCTAGTATACTTCCATGGTTCAGGCTCTAACCTTGGTGCTCCTGCACCATACGCCTCAACTTGAAAGTTTTCCAAGTCCTCTTGGAGATCCTGCAAGCAAAACATGTCAGAAAATGAAAAAATTTTATCTTCACCTTTGGTTTATATAGATCAACATGAGTGATCCATGGAATCCTTGCATGATGTCAATCTAACATGTACTCAACCATTTGCAAAATCTGATTGCCTTCCATGGGTAAAAAGTAAACCACATTCTCGATTTCTTCTTTAGCCTCCCTCCATGAGACTACTACCGCAATCTTCAACTCATCCTTGTATTCCAATCTTGAGTCTCTCCTCATAGAGCCCGATGCATCTTTCACACTATGCCTCTCCTCTAGGCACTCCAAGCTTTCCTTAATATCCATGGCTGCCTCTTTAGCCACACTCATGACCCCATAGGCAGGTTCTTTCACCCCTACTGCCACCTCTTGTTGGTCTTCCTCCTCATGCCTTTCTCCTTGGCATAAAAACAACTCACTGGTAATCTTGTATCCCTCTCCAACCATACTATCATGCTTCTCACCATCATTCATCACCAAAGGACACAATACTATCCCCTCTTGAAAATTTTCATTAGATTCAAGCCTCTCAAGACTTTATTTGATGTTGCATTCATCAATAACTCCCTCTTAAATTCCTAAATTAGAATTTGGAACCTCTTTTCTCATAGGTTCTTCCATTTTATCATGTGCAATATTCTTCTCATATTCTTCATCTTCATCTGATGCTTGTTCCAAGAGTAGTTCTATCTTCTCCCACTTCTCAATATACTTATCCAAAGCCTCTTCACATTTTCTCCATATTTCCTCTTCTTCTCTCTTCTTGGCTTCTTGTCTTTCCTTCTTTGCTTGGTCTCTCTTCTTCTCCTCATCCAAATACTCTTTGATAGTATAATACATCTCCTCCTCTGACCTTGTCAGGAACATCTTCCCCATCCTAGGATTCTTTTGGTTTCAAGTCACCACTTTGGAACACACAAGGAGGATAATTCAACTCCAAGGCCTCAACAAAGGACCTTCAACCTTCCAAATCCCATAACTTACTCACTCTAATACCACTTGATGTAGAGGTGGTGGATAAGTCTTCCTAAGCCCATACCCTAATTGAAATGTAAGATCAATCAATCAAAAAGTGAGACAACTTCTCACATCAAACATCCAATCTTTGATTCCCAATCTAGGCTTCTCCCAAAGCACCTAGAGCCACCAACATACCAAATCTTCAAATAAGGCTTCCACCTTTGTTCTAAATCCTTAGAACACCATAACATGGTCAATGTTCCATGTTCCTAATGACCTACTACTAATTGAATAAATTGACAAATTGAAGAGACAATGAATAGAGATCACCGAGCTATTAGAGTGATATGTAAGATGATTAAATCAGTCAATATGTTGTCATTGATGTCAACTAGTTTTGACTATACTTATCATGATAGTTACAAACATCTAAAAATCTGTAGAAGGAATAAATGGTGAAGAAATGAGATATCTACATAAGGACAAGATGGATATGATAGATAAGGATAAGGTATAAATTGGGTAATTTATTGATGAGTCTATGGCATTATATTGTTAACTTAAGCATGTTGCATTATTCTATTATGAAGAAGAGATCAAAATTGAATAAGTTAATGTGGTCGGTAATTGAAGATTTTTGTATAAACCGAGTCAATCTTGTGTATAACAAGTAACATTAATAACCAATTTAGTTATCATTGATGCATTCAGTATTAAACGAGTATAGATGTGATGCAGGAGCATCCTAGGATTCTTGGCAATCTTGTATCAACCAAAAATATGTTTGTATTTAAAGGTAGATTGTTAGTTTTGATCTTGGTTTGGAGATTTTTTGCTTGGTTTGGGAGACTGGTTGCTCGATCTATGTGGTTACCAGGGTGCTTGGTCTCTAGAGAATGCTCAGTAACTGAAGGTGTCAGTTCACTGGTGCTCAGTAATAAATGCATTTCTCAGTCATGCTTGGCATGGTCATTTGACTGGTGCTTGGTTATTTCTTTTGTTTCTTGGTGTTCTTGGTTACCGACGGGATTGTTTGGATAAATTGGCTTGGCCGACTGGTGCATTTAATTTGGGTCACACTCCTTGAGTTATGGATTGACCGTTGGATGTGTGGGGACCTAGATCTAGAGTGTTGCACTCTTCTATGTGGATTTGGTGACCGTTGGGGATATCTTTGAGAATTTATTTATTTTGTAAGGCTATTTGAGAGCTGACTTGTGTTTTAGCATTTAATATTTTTTTATAGAGATTTATTGTTTCATCAGCCAACTTGTGGCTAGGACTTAGTATTTATAGGATGCTTGGGTAGTTGTTTAGGGCATCAAATTCTTGGTTGGAAGGTTAGCAGCCTGCGAGCTTAGGAGCAGGAAGATTGCTTGGAAGTTTGAGTACAAGTTTAGATCTTTCTTGGGTGCCTACCAGTGTGCTGCCTATTGCAGACCTGGACTAGTGGGATGCTGATGTTAGGGAAAGGATTTGGATCCTGCAAGATCTTGTAGACTATTACTTGCTTTGTAATTGGTCATAACCGAGAAGGCCTTACAGCCCAGTACATTGCATGTAATCAATATTTTGATGAATAAAGACTTTTGTTTCATTGTAGATATGTTGTTCTTATTGATTATTTCCACTGCATATTGGTTTGGCTACAAGGTCGGTCAGTACTTAATTGGATCCACCCATCTTGACTACATTAGGTGGTATCAAAGTGAAGTTTTTTCCTATTTGAGTGAAGTCTATTCCTTTTGGAGCCAAGTGGATCTTGTGTATCTATATCTTGATTTGAAGATGCCTCCGAGGAGAAATCATGAGATCTCTGAAGAAGAAGAAACTACTGGTGAATTATGTCTTGATGATTTTAGGGCTTTGCAGAAACAAGTGCAAGACCTACAAGAGAAATTGAGAAAGAAGAAGCCTACCTTGAAAGAGGATAGTGATGATGAATCTAAGGAAGATCATTTTGAAGAAGTTGTAGAAGAAGCTAAATATTCGGAGGAGAATCAAATTTTCAAAGCTATATCTAAGATTGGGAAGAGACCTAAGATTGAAGTTTCTACATTTTCTAGAAGCCTTAGGCCTGAAGAATTGATTGATTGGATCAATGAGATTGATGAATACTTTGAGTATGAAGAAATAGAAGATCCTGATAGGGTTAGATTTGCAAAGACTAAGTTGAAAGGTCATGCAAATATTTGGTGGAGAGAAGTTCAGTTGGAAAGAGGTAGAAGAGGAAAAGAGAAGATCACTAAGTGGAATGGAATGATTGACAAGTTGAGGAAGAAATTCATTCTGGTGGATTATGAATTGAACATGTTTAAGAAGATGCAAGCTTTGAAGCAGAATAACAAATTGGTACAAGAGTATACTGAGGAATTTTATAGAATCTTGAATAGGACTGGTCATTCTAAAGTTGATAAAGAAAAGGTTGCTAGGTATGTCTATGGTCTAAGACCTAGTATTCAAGAAGAATTACTTATTGTGTGGATGACAACAATCGGTGATGCTTATCAAATGGCATTAAAGATTGAAGAAAAGCTGAATAGGAAGCATGAAGGAAAGCATAACAATAGGAACTGAGGTGGTAAGACTGGTGAGACTATTGTTGAGGGTAGTGTGATAGAGAATCCTAAGCCTAATGTAGGATCTGGTGATTGTCAAGTTACTAAGAATGTTGGATGAAGAGGAAGGTGGAAGAATGAGTTCACTGACACTTGCTATAACTATGGTGAAGCTGGTCATAGAAGTTGGTAGTGTCCTAAGAAAAGAGTTGCATTAGCTACCTAAGAAGACATTGAGAATGTTCCTGAGAAAGGTGAGGCACTTATCACTAGGAGATTGGTTGCATGTGTTCCTAAACTAGTGCAGAGAAGGAATTTGTTCTAAACCAGATGTAAGTGCAAGGATAAGGTATGTAATATCTTAGTTGATGGTGGCAGTTCTAAGAACTTTGTTTTAGATGAAATGGTTAGTAAGTTGAATTTGGAAAGAAGGAAGCATCCTAATCCTTATCAAATTAGTTGGATACAAGATGTTTCTAAGGTTAAATTTGAAGAATAATGTTTGGTTAAGTTTCAGATTGGATCTTACCATGATGAGATATTGTGTGATATATTGCCTATGGATGTTTGTCATCTGTTGCTCGGTAGACCCTGGCAGTTTGATAGAAATGTTTTGTTTGATGGTCATGCTAATACCTATGTGGTTAGGCATGAAGGAGCTTGGCATAAGCTGATACC
This sequence comes from Chamaecyparis obtusa, assembly GCA_027943335.1. NCBI lineage: Eukaryota > Viridiplantae > Streptophyta > Pinopsida > Cupressales > Cupressaceae > Chamaecyparis > Chamaecyparis obtusa. Next base: position 130,328 of record BSBK01005588.1, on the reverse strand, counting down.
TTTATAGGAGATAGGAGTTAAAGGATGTGGAGTTATCAGGTGTTGTCCTTATGACAAACCTCAAGAGCAGAAGGTTGATGAACCTATTCCTATTAAATCTAGTTTAAAAGGAGAAGGAGAATGATATCTCTGAAGAGTTTGTTGAGATTAAGAAACAGATGGTTTTGCTGGTAGAGATGGGTTGGCAGATGGTCACATTTATGACACACAAAGATGTAGATGATATTGAGTTGATTGAGAAGTCTGGAGAGGATGAACCTTACCTAGGCACTGAGGTGGTCGGTAGTGGTCGGAGTCAGTTTCTATCAGTTGCCGACCGGGGAAGTAAGAAAAGTGGAAGATAGAATGACTTTCTACCTGGGATAGTGAATGAAGTGAGGACTACTTGGGATGAAAGGCAAGAAGAAATGTGGGTGAAGAACAGATTTGGCATACCTATTCTGATTCCCTTGAGATGTTCCTGATTTCCTTATGAGAAAATCTTTCTTACCTGGGGTGTCTGATGTAGGAGCATCCTAGGATTCTTGGTAATCATGTATCAACCAAAAATATGTTTGTCTTTAAAGGTAGATTGTTAGTTTTGATCTTGGTTTGGAGAGTTCTTGCTCGGTATGGGAGACTGGTTGCTCAGTTTATGTGGTTACCAGGGTGCTTGGTTTCTAAAGAATGCTCAGTAACTAAAGGTGTCAGTTCACTGGTGCTCAGTAATAACTATGTTGCTCAGTCATGCTTGGCATGGTCGATTGATTGGTGCTCAGTTATTTCTTCTATTGCTCGGTGTTCTTGCTTACCGACAAGATTGTTTGGATAAATCAGCTTGGCCTACTGGTGCATTTAATTTGGGTCATGCTCCTCAAGTTATGGATTGACCATTGGACGTGTGGGGACCTAGATCTGGTGTATTGCACTCTTCTATGTAGATTTGGTGATCGTTGGGGCTATCTTTGAGAATTTATTTTTTTTTAAGGCTATTTGAGAGTTGACTAGTGTTTTAGCATTTAATATTTGTTTATAGAGATTTATTGTTTCATCAGCCGACTTGTGGCTGGGACTTAGTATTTATAGGATTCTTTGGTAGTTGTTTAGGGCATCAGATTCTTGGTTGGAAGGTTAGTAGCCTACGAGCTTAGGAGAAAAAATATTGCTTGGAAGTTTGAGTACAAGTTTAGATCTTTCCTGGGTGCCTACCAGTGTGCTACCTATTGCAGACCTGGACTAGCTAGATGTTGATGTTGGGGAAAGGATTTGGATCCTGCGAGATCTTGTAGACTGTTACTTGCTTTGTAATTGGCCATAATCGGGAAGGTGTTATAGCCCAACACATTGCATGTAATCAGTATTTTGATGAATAAAGACTTATGTTTCATTGCAGATTTGTTGTTCTTATTGAGTATTTCCACTGCATATTGGTTTGGCTGCAAGGTTAGTCAGTCCTTAATTGGATCCACCCGCCTTGACTGCATTAGGATGAAAACATTAAATGTTTTAACAATCAACTGAAATTGATGATCTAGCAATTGCTTATGATTCTAAGGTAAGAGATGGAGTTAGTTATAAGATCCATGACTGACAAAATTCAGAGATGTTCAAAGGGAAGAGAATGAAATGTGTTATTGACACATCTACCGAGGAAGTTTGAAGTGACAAAATGGATGATGGAGATTAAGAGGCAAAATCTAATGGCTGATATGAAAATAATTTACACATCTATTTAAGAGACATGAGATTCATTGTTGAAAGATGCTAGATGAATAAAGACTGCAGAAGATTTTGTATGAAGACATTTTTTATGCATACCTAATCAAATTGGTTATAGACAGAATAGACATGAACTACAAGCATAATCGAGCATTAGAGAATATATACACCGAGTGAAGTAAGTTGGATGGTGTAATAGAGTAACTTGATTATTGATTAGATGAGTTATTTTGAGATTAGCATAGATCTATACCTGCAAATTGAGTTGTATTTGAATAAGATCACTACTGTATCAATTTAACCATTTTTATAGAAAAATCTCTTAACCAAGTGGATTAACAGTCTTTTGTATTTCTATATGACATTCAAGGAATGTTAAATGTTTTCTTGTTGACCCCATAGTGAATGCTGATCAAAAGTTATATGTTAGTGATAAATCCTCTAACCAAGTCACACCTAATAGTGTGCATTGTAACCTTTAATAGGGTTGGCTCCTAACTAAGCTCACTTCAGAAGAGTGAATTATTTTGGGTTACCGGTCCCAGGTGTTTTTTCCCTTAGCAGGGTTTCCATGTTAAATCTTTTTGTTATGTGTTATTTGTTATGATTTTTTTGCCATCATACTTTACATATTGCGTATTTGATTAATCGGTAAAGACAGTTTTGGATATTACTGGTATTTGGTAAATGAACAAAGAGATGGTTATTTTATCTTACCGATTTGTTTTATTTATTGAAAAAAAATTTAAAAGTACATCTGAGAGATTGGGACTATAGGATAATTGATTTAACTAATTCACCCCCCTCTCAATTATCTAATAATTGGTATCAGAGCATATTGGTTGCTTGGAGGAAAGTTTTAAGGACTTGAGAAAAAGATCACAAGATGTATAAAAGGGAGGTGCCTATGTTGAACAAAGATAACTTCTCAACATGGAAAAGCAAGATGAGACTGTACATATCTAGAATTGGAGAATCTACTCTTCATCTACTGGACAATGGCTACATACAACTGACTATTGGACCTTTGACAGTTCATCAACTAAGAGACAGACATGAACACAATATAACAATGATAGAGGTTGTTGTTGTTCTATTTGATATAGAATTTGAAGATGTGAAAGCATGCACTATAATGAAAGAAATGTGGGATAAACTTGCACTAGTCCATGGAGGAGATGTAAATGTACTGAGAGCTAGCACTAAAAGCCTTAGAGGTAGATTTGATGATATGAAGATAAATAAGGTGAAAACATCATACAATACTCTAACAAAATCAAGGAGGTGGTCAATGCTATCTGAGGAGGAGGTGTTATTATTGAGGACACTATTGTGAATAAAATTATTAGAGCCTTATTGCGTATCTATGCTATTAGAATCTCTGCTATTCATGAAATGAGATCTACACTGGGTAGTGCTCTAACACTTGATAGTTTAATTGGTAAGTTGACTACTTTTGAGATGACTAACTATGATAATAGTATTGTACCGAGTGTTGAGTCTATATTTATGTCATCCTTGAAGATTGGTAAGTCTAGTAGTAAACATAACATTAGAAATGAAAGTGGCAGTGGTAGTGAAGATGAGCTTGATGAGATTAAAGCACTTATGGCTAGGAGACTTCAGAAAGGTAAAGGAAGGTATAAAGGAAATTTACCTTTAGCATGTTTTAATTGTAAAGAGATTAGTGATATTGTTGCTAGATGTCCTAACAGGAGAGATGAAGATAAAGACAATGACCGAACTGGTGATAGAAAGTTTGACAGAAGAGATAACTGAGAATAGAGAGGAAACTGACAATTTGATAGAAGAAACATCTGAAACTACAAAGACAAAGGAAAGAAGTAATGTTACCTTGTTGGAGAATATGATAATGATACAAACATCGACATTGATGAAGATGTTGAAGTGGTATTTGTTGGGATGAAAGATGATTCAGAAGAGGAAGAAAGGTATGTAAAAACAACACTCATATCTAAAGTTAGCTAGAATGATGCATGAATTATTGATAGTGGTTGTACACATCATATGACTGGCGATGAGGATAAATTTGAATACCTTGAACACTATAATGGAGGATCTATTAAAATGGGAAATGATACACCTTGTCTAGTGAAAGGAAAATGGTCTAGCTTGTTGAATAATAAGATTAGATGTGAGAATGTATATTGGGTGAAAGGACTTAACTATAATCTTTTGAGTGTAGCACAACTGAATAATTCAAGTCACCAAGTTGCATTTGAAAGTAGAAAGGTGAAGATCTATGATGAAACCAAAAAGTTGGTCAGTACTAGTGAACAATCCAAAGATAATCTATTTTATCTTGACAATGCTGAAACTTCTTGTTTCTTGACTAGAAATGAAGATGTGTGGTTGTGGCATAAGAGACAGTGTCATGTGAATTTTGATAACATGGTTAAGATTAGTAAGAAGAAGAGAGTTAGAGGTTTATCGAGTCTAACTAAAGCTAACCATGTTATGTGCAATCAATGTCAAAAAGGGAAAATTACTAAATCTAGTTTTAAAAGAAAAGACTATTCTTCTAAAGGTATTTTGGAGTTGGTACATACTGACTTATGTGGTCCTATGAGAACTCAGAGTTATTATGGTGACAAATATTTTATTTTATTTGCTGATGACTACTCTAGGATGATGACAGTTATGTTTTTGAAAGAGAAATATGAAGTTTTCAAACTGTTTAAGTGGTATAAAGCTAAAGTTGAAAAGGAAACCAGGAAATATTTAAAATGCTTAAGATCTGATAGAGGAGGTGAGTTTATTTCTGATGAATTCACTAATTTTTGCAATGAGCATGGAACTAAAAGGAGGTTTTTGCACCGAGGACACCACAATAGAATGGTATTGTAGAAAGAAGGAATTGATCTATAGTTGACTGTGCCAAAACACTAATGATTGAGAAAGATGTTGCACAAATATATTGGAGAGAAGCTATTAGCATTGTTGTATACACATTGAACTGAGTTCAACTGAAGAAAGATACAAATAGGACACCTTATGAGCTATGGTTTGGCTACACACCAAATGTAAGCTATTTTAGAATTTTTGGAAGCAGATGTTACATTCTGAAAGATGATAGAAATGGTAAATTTGATTCTAAAGGTGATGAAAGAATATTTCTAGGATATTCTACTAAGATAAAAGAATACAAATGTTTGAACAAGGCTACTAACAAAATGATTGAAAGTGCTAATGTGAAAGTTGATGAGTTTGTTGAGAAGAATGATGAAGAAAGTAGGAAGGAATCAGAAGACTATGGTAGGTTTACATATATTGAGCATCCAGACAATCTACCCAAGCCACAGGTTGAGTCTATCGAGCAACAGGAAAATGCTAACGAGGAAGAAAATGAACCTGAACCGAATGATGAGAAAAGAAGAGAGCAAGTACTGGTGAGATTTTTTAGAAGACACCATCCACATAACCAAATTATTGGAGACAAGCAAGTTGGCATGATGATATGAAGTAAGTTAAGATAGAACACATGCTTAGTTTATGAATTTGAGCCTAAGAATGTTAGAGATGCACTTGAGAATGATGAATGGAATAAGGCAATGAGTGAAGAAATTGAACAAATAGAGGAAAAAAAAACATGGACATTGGTGCCAAGACCAAGTGATAAAAATGTAATTGGTACTAAGTGGATTTTCAGAAATAAGTTGAATGAGAATGGTGAAGTAACTAGAAACAAAGAAAGACTTGTATGCAAGGGATATGCACAAGAAGAAGGAATTGACTATGGTGAAACTTTTGCACCAGTAGCAAGACTTGAAGGAGTCCAAATATTACTTGCATATGATGCACATAAAGGATTCAAAGTATATCAAATGGATATGAAATCAACATTTCTAAATGGAATTCTAGAGGAAGAGGTCTACATAGAACAACCTGAAGGTTTGGTTTATCCAAATTAGAAGAACATGGTATGTAGACTGCACAAAGCATTGTATAGACTAAAACAAGCACCAAGAGCATGGTATGAAAGACTTCATGATTATCTTATTAGTACTGGCTTTATGAGGATAAGTGAAAATAGAAATTTGTACATGAAAGAAGAAAATGATGACAACATTCTGATTGCTGAAATTTTTATTGATGATAAAATATTTGGAGGACATGATATTATTTGCAAATCTTTTGCTGATGAAATGAGAAAAGAGTTTGAAATGTCAATGTTTGGAGATATTAAATTCTTTCTAGGTTTGTAGATTATACAACAAAATGATGATATTTTCATAACATAATCAAAATACATCAAGGAAGTGTTGAAGACTTTTGGCATAGAAGATTCAAAACTAGTAGGTACACCAATGGTCACAGGATGTAAGTTGACAAAAGATGATGAATCAATCGAGGTAAATCAGACACTGTATAGATCAATGATTGGAAAACTGATGTATGTGGTACACAATAGGCCTGATATAGCACATGCAGTTGGGATTGTAGCAAGAATTTTTGCTAATCCTAAGGAATCACATATAACTAATGTTAAAAGGATTCTGAGATATTTGAAGAAAACTAAAGATTATGGTTTATGGTACAAAAGGAAGGCAATTTTGAACTACGAGTTTACACTAATATAGATTGGGATAGAAACATTGATTACTAGAAGAGCACAACTAGTGGAGCATTATTTTTGGGAGAAAGACTTGTAACATGGATAAGTAGAAAACAAGCATGTATTTCTCAGTCTACTACTGAAGCAAAGTATGTTGTTGTTGCTGCTAATTCTTCAAATATTGCATGGATAAAATAATTGTTGGAAGGAATGAATGAGGTGATCACTGATCCAGTGATTATAAATTGTGACAACACAAGTGCTATAAATATTTCCAAGAATCTAGTGATGCATTAAAAAACAAAGCATATATCTATTAAGTATCACTATTTGAGGGAACAAGTACAAGAAAATCAAGTGAAACTAGAGTTTGTGAAGTTCAAAGAATAACTTGTTGATATATTTACCAAGCCCTTACCGAAGGACACTTTTGAGTACTTGAGGACTAGACTAGGGGTCCATCCCCTATCTATCGGTCACTAAGGTGATCAAGAGGTTGCATCAACCTATACTTTATCATAAAATCATTCATGTTGATGCATATAGCTCACACTTTAGGATTCCTAAGGTTGTGAAAGATTGTAGAAGCTAGGAAAAGAAATTGTATATCAATACATGAAGGTACTTGATCTGGACCAAACAACAGATAACTACTTGGCTATTGAAGAGTTGTTTATTTTCTATTGGAATTGTTGTCAAAAGGAGAGAGATTTCTATGAAATATTGGGAGAGAGATTTCAATGAAACACCTATCCACTACAAGGAGATAAAGATTCAGAGAATTGAAGAAGATCAAATCCGCAAGGAGAGTCTGCATGAAATGTTGTTTGTAGTGATTGCATGAAGGCAGTACACAAAATGACACCAATAGAAAGTAAAGAGTTGAACAGACAAGTACATGAGTTATTGCAGAATGGGTTGATTTGAGAGAGTCTAAGTCCATGTGCTATACTAGCGGTATTAGCACCGAAGAAGAATGGAGAATGGAGGATGTGTACAAATTCTAGAGCAATAAACAAGATCACAATCAAGTATTAGTTTCCATTACCATGAATGGATGATATTATGCATTGTTTGAGTGGAGCTGTGTATTTTTCAAAGATAGATCTAAAGAGTGGATATCACTAGATTTGGATCAGAGAAGGAGATGAATGGTAGACTGCCTTCAAAACAAAGGGAGGACTGTATGGGTGGTTAGTCATGCCTTTTGGGCTAACCAATGCACCAAGCACTTTCATGCGGCTCATGAACGAGGTTCTGAAAGAATTTCTGGGTAAGTTAGTCATTGTTTACCTAGATGATATGTTGATCTTTAGCAAGACATTAGAGGAACATATGATGCATATTCATATGGTGTTTGAGAAGTTAAGAGATGAGAAATTGTTGATTAATTTGAAGAAGTGCAGTTTTGTGAAGGAGTTAGTGTATTTGGGATTTGTAGTTTCAACAGAAGGTTTGAAAATGGACCCAAAGAAAGTACAGGCTATCATTGAATAGCCTACTCCAAGGAGTGCTACTGAGGTAAGGTCTTTTCATGGTTTGGCTAGCTTTTATAGAAAGTTTATCAGAAATTTTAGCAGTATTTGTGGACCCTTGACTGAAATAATGAGAGGGGATAGAAAAGAGTTCAGGTGGACTAATGGAGCAGATAAGAGTTTTAAACTGTTGAAACAGAAAGTTACAGAACAACCTGTTTTAGCACTTCCAGATTTTAATAAGGTGTCTCAAGTAGACTATGATGCTAGTGGTACTGCAATAGGAGTTGTTATGAGCCAAGAAGGTAAACTTATTGCTTATTTTAGTGAGAAGTTGAATGATGCCAAGAGAAAATATTATGTTTATGATCAGGAATTTTATGCTATAGTTCAGGCATTGAAGAAGTGGAGGCACTATCTGCTTCCTAAGGAGTTTGTTTTGTATACTGATCATCAAGCTTTGCAATATTTGAATAGTCAAGGAAATTTGAATCAAATGCATTTGAAATGGGTTGAGTTTTTGCAGAGTTATACATTTGTTTTGAAACACAGAAGTGGAAAGTCTAACAGGGTTGCAGATGCACTTAGCAAAAGGCAACTATTGCTGATAGAGATGTAGATTGAGGTGGTTGGGTTCAAGGAACTCAAAAATTTGTATCTAGAGGATCCTAATTTTGGTGAAGCTTGGAAAGCTTGTAAAGAACCTATTACTCTAGATAGAATGAAGTGGTTGGATTTCATCATCCAGGATGAAATGTTATTCAGAGGAAGTCAGTTGTGCATTCCAAGAAGTTCTATGAGGAATAATCTCATCAAGAAGAAGCATAGCGGAGGATTGGCTTAACATTTTAGTCGAGATAAAACCCTTGCTTTGGTTAGTGAGAATTATTATTGGCCACAGTTGCAGTAAGATGTCAAGAAATTTGTACAGAGTTGCAGAGTATGCTAGATGGTGAAAGGAGTGAAGCAGAATATAGGGTTGTATCAGACATTACCTATACCAAAGAAGCCTTGGGAGGATATCATTATGGACTTTGTTCTTGGTTTACCGAGGACACAGTGGGGACATGATTCAATTTTTGTGGTAGTTGACAGATTTTTAAAGATGGCACATTTTATTCCCTACAAGAAGACTAATGATGTTGTTCATGTAGCAGAATTATTTTTTAGAGTAGTGAGACTACATGGTTTGTCAAAGACCATAGTTTCAGATCGGGACACTAAGTTTGTTGGATATTTTTGGCGTACATTGTGGAAGAAGTTGAAGATAGATTTGAAGTTCAGTTCATCACATCATCCACAGACTGATGGACAGACAGAGGTGGTGAATAGGAGTTTGGGAAATTTGCTGAGATGTTTGGTTGGAGATAAGCCAACAAGATGGGATTTGATTTTACCACAAGTAGAATTTGCATACAATAATTCTATCAATAGGAGCACTGGTAAATCACCATTCCACATTGTATATGGAAGTAGTCTAAGAAATGCATCTGAGTTGAGAAAGATAGATAAAGGAGAAATAAGTAGTGATGAAGCTGAGGATTTTACAGAACACTTGAAGAACATCCATGAGGAGGTGAGGAAGCATATTACCAAGATGAATGTGTAGTATAAGGCTAAGGTAGATGAGAAAAAGAGGCATAAGGAATTTCATGTTGGAGATGAAGTCATGGTTCATTTGCGAAAGGAGCGATTTCCAGTTGGTACATATAACAAGCTAAAAATGAAGAAGTTTGGGCCATGTAAGATACTAAAGAAGCATGATTCAAGAAATGCATATGAGGTCGAGTTGCCTACTGAGCTGAATATTTCACTAGTATTTAATGTTTCAGATCTGACAGAGTATCATGAAGGAGGTGTTGAAGATGAGGTTACAGTAGCACAGTGGAGTATTCCAGCAACTAGTTCAGATATCAAGGAGATTGAAGACATACTGGATAGTCATGTTAGCAGAAGCATGAGGAATCAGACATATGAAGAGTATTTGGTCAAATGGAAAGGATGACTTGTTGAAGATTCATCATGGCTAATGAAGGAGGAGGTTAACTATCTTGGTTTTCCATTGCACACCTGAGTCATCATAGGGTCACTTGTCAAATTACCTCAGGTTTCTGATGCAGGAGCATCCTGGGTGTAAGAGAAATCTTGCATCACCCAAAAATATTTTTGATTTTGTTTTCAATAAGGGCTATCTTGTGTAGAGCTGCTATTTATGGAAACTTACTATTTTTAGTAAGTTGGTCATATGATCTCAGAATGTTCTAATTTCACAGTTGGAGGTTCATCTTAGTCATTTCAGCCTACTAGTTGAGTTTCATTGCCACATCATCTATATTGGTGAAGTTCTTGAGGTTTTTGGGTACAAAATCTTTTAGGTCAATTTTGAAGGCCTTAGAGGCTCTGAATCGCGATCAACCCCCGGCTGATTCGCACTAGCGCATGTCAAGCACTGTAGATCTCATCATGGCATTTTTGAAAAGTGGTTACAATAGAAAAACAGAGCTACGGTTAAAAATTTATGGCCTCCGAAAGTTGGGCTACCTAAAAGCATATTTTGTATTTCTTTTGAGACGACCCTATTGTAAAAATTATGAAAATAAAATAATTCTATGTATAGTTAGCCTTAAGGGCTAAATTTCTAGAACCTTCTTGGGCGGTGGAAATTGCCTATATAAAGAAGGCCCGTAGTGTTGTCTAGGGTAGTTCTAGGTAGTAAATCTGGGCATTGATTCGAGGCTTTGCCCTACAGAATATTGTAAGGGAATGCCCATGTGGCTTTGTATATTATAATTCTGAAAGTTTGTAATTCCACATTTGTGGAGATAATAAGAAGCCCATTCTTTGTTCTTGCATATTGTTGTTGTTTCTCTATTTCTGTTATGTGTTTGTGGTATTAAGGGAAGCACCCTTCATCACTTAGGTTAGGACTTTGATGTCAATTTCGATCGAATTGTTGATGTAAGAGGTTAATGAACTTATAGCCCATTTTTGGGGTATTACAGAAACAAATTAATAGCTTCTAATCTGTTCACTGGTGCAAAAGTTTCTGAATAATCAATACCTTCTCTTTGCACATATCCCTTACATACTAACCTTGCTTTGTTCCTTACTATTGTACCATCTTCATTCATCTTGTTTCTGAATATCCACTTTGTTTCAATCACATTCTTGTCACTAGGTCTTGGGACCAGCTCCCAAATATCATTCTTGATAATTTGATCTAGTTCTTCTTTCATAGCATTATGCCAATCTGAATCATTACATGCATCTTCAACACTTAAAGGTTCAATCTGAGATAGTAAACATACCACCTCATTGCTTGCTGAATTCTTTTCTTTTGATCTTGTTGTGACTTTTCCGCTCTAATCTCCAATGATTTCATCCTTAGAGTGATATCTAGACGTATACTTTGGAACTTTAGGTGATACTGACTCATCTGCCTTCTGAGTTTCTTCTTCACTTGTTTCAGGTTCATTGAATAATATATCAATGATGTCAAACATCTCTTCAAAAATTGTCTTACTAGTAGAAGGTTTGGGTTCTTCTTCAATCATAAATGAGTAATCATGATATCTTTCTTGAACCATAAACTTTTCATCAATCTTAACATGAGCACTTTCAATGATCTTCTTCAATCTCAAGTTAAAACATCTATAAGCTTTACTTTTAGTAGAGTAACCAAGAAAAATACTTTCATCACTTCTTGCATCAAACTTGCCTATTGGTTCATCCCTCTTGATGTAGCACTTGCTTCCAAAGATTATAAAGTATTTCACTATGAGAGCATTACCAAACCATAGCTCATAAGGTGTCTTGTCCGCGTCAGGCCTCAATTATATTATATTGATTGTATAGACTATTGTATTGACCGCATCTCTCCAATAGGTGTGTGCAACTTTTCCTTCAATCATGATGGTACACATTGTATCAAGGATGATCCTATTCCTTCTCTCTACAATCCCATTCTACTGAGGGATTCTAGGTGCACTCAACTATCTCTTTATGCCATGTTCTTCATAGTACTCATAGAATCTGTCAGAGGTGAATTCTCCTCCTCTATCCAATCTTAGACATTTTATCTTTAGTCTAGATTCATTCTCAACCTTAGCTTTGAATATTTTGAACTTCTCAAATGCTTCTAGCTTATCTTTCAAGAACACAACCCACATCATTCTAGAATAATCATCTACAAACAAAATGAAATACCTTTCACCATAGTATGATCTTGTTTGATTTGGTCCACATAGTTCTGTATGAATCAGATCCAACTTGTTCTCTACTGAATTATGTTTGCTTTTGAATGAATTTCTCACATGCTTTCCCATCACACATTCCTTGCAAATAGTATCAATCGGCTTTGCTATGCTGGGTAGGTCTCTTACTACCTTAACATTACTAATCTTTACTATATTACCAAAATTCATATGACATAGTCTTTTATGCCATAGCCAATTGTCATCAAATTTAGCAACAAAACAACTTTCTTTTGGATTAAGCTGAAAAACAATACTTTTAGTCTTTGGTCTTGATGCAATCATTTCTCCTTCCTTATTGTTAATAATACACTTGTTTCCATTGAGCTCCAACTGGTAACCTTTGTCAAGTAATTTCCCAACACTTAGTAGGTTATGTTTCAAATCATCAACATAAAGAACATCATCAGTGCTATTCTTTCCATCCAAGGTGATGGCTCATCTACCAATGATGGGTTTAGGAGTTTCATCTCCAAATCTAACCATGCCTCCTTCGTATCTGTCCAAATGAACAAACTATCTTTGTCTCATGTCATGTCATGTGAACAACCACTGTCAATGATCCAATCTGTCCTGATGTCAGCTTGTGAAATCACTGCTAACTCTTGTGAATTCTTTTTATCTTCAAGAGCAATGACTCCAATTTCCTCTTCTGTTGATTCTTCATCTGATACTCCATCTCTAGCATAGTAGCATTCCTTTGTATATTTAGGCTTATAGTTATTCTTAAACTCTTGTAGGACACTTAGATGCAAAGTGGCCAATCTTATTACATGAAAAGAATTTGAATGGTAATTGACCTTCATGTTTTCATTTTCCTTTCTTTTCTCTTTTAGAAATCATAGCAATGAAATCATCTAGAGCTTTTTCTTCATCATCATCATCAAAATTACCAGAGGTGTTCAAGGATTTCTTACCATGGACCGAAGCTTTGAAGGTTGTCTCACTTATAGGCTCTATCTTCAAACTTGATATCTCAAATGTAGCAATTTTGCTGATTAAAGTTTCTCTTATGAAGTTTTCTAAAAATTGCATAGTCTCATCAAGGATGTTTATCTTGCTCTCATATTCTGGTGTCAATGTAGTCATTAGTTTATCCATGATGTCTTCTTCTGAAATTTCTCCACCATTATTTATGATTCCAACAACTGCTTCATTAATCCTTTGATTGTAGGTTCTTATGTTCTCTTTAGGTAGCATCTCTAATGTATTGTATTTTTTCTTCCATGTCTTTCTGCATGCATTCTTTTCTTTTTTATCTCCTTCAAACATGTCTTCTAGGTGCTTCCATATCTTGTAGTCTATGTCTACTTTCTTTATCTCTGAAAACTCACTATCAGATAGGGAGTTGATAAGGGCTTCTTTTTCTATTGCATTCTGATGGAACAAATCCTTATGCTTGCTAGTAGCATCATCCTTTGCGAGATCTGCTAGAGAGGGGATCTGAACTTCTTTGATAGCCACTTCAAAAACTTCAAAGGCAATGCACTGCAAATGTGTCATCATCTTGTTCTTCCAATCAAGATAATTCTCTCCACCAAACTTAGGACTATCTTTTCTAAAGAATGCCATATGATCAACCTCAAGCTATTAAACTTTCTCTTCGAGGCACTTGGCTCTAATACCAATTGTTATGAATAGTCCCAAGAGATAACTAAGAGGGGGGGGTGAATCAGTTATCTACAAGTTTCAATTCTTTATCCAATTAAGTATACTTAAACATAAATCATAAACACAATGAAATAACACTTGAACACAACACCAATATTTTGGTTACAGGGAAACCCAAATAGGTAAAAACCTCAGTGGGAATTGACACCCACTAATAATCTGCACTAGTGTATTATGATCCTTGTTAGAAGACCTTTAACCTTTTTAGGAGTTTTCTTTACAATGCATTTAGTATAGTGACCTGGTCAAGGGTCAGACCCTATTAGGATTCTTTTACAATTAACCCTATTAGGGGTGAAGACGCACTGTCTAAGAGCACACTGCTCAAAGGGGTGAAGGCTACAACCTTCTGAATAATAGATACACACTATATCTAGATCTTGGTGAACTATGCTTTGACCTACTGTCTAGATCAGTTCCAATGTATAGCAAAAACTCTTTACTTGGTCACATAGACCTTCTACTGATGGCTCAACACTTTGCACACTTTGCTCTGCTCTTCACATTCAACTCTAAATCATACCTTAGCAATCACAAATGACTGCCTATAAATATCTTTCCTCTAAATGATATAATCAAGTCAACCTATTAGAACCACCTTGAAATAACATTAGATAAACCATAACACATTTCAATAATACTTCTGTCGGCTCTACTAAGCACGCAACACAACCTAGGACCTGTCCAATATTAATAATTGTAGACACATGCTACATACTATCAGCTCTACCAAATTAACTGAAACTTTCTCCTCAAGAGGAATTACATCATGCACTCTTAACCAAATGTTGTTAACTCTTCTCCAATCACTAATCCAAGGGTGCATACCGTAATGATAGTCATAACTCCTGAACCAATATAGTATTTGTCAACTCTTCTAAATAAACATAGGAAACTGTTACTAGTGAATAGCGACTGCATAACTTCACTTCTACTGATCATCAGACTCTGTGTTCATGAATGTAACATCACTAGCATTTCTTCATAACATATCCAAATGCGCAAGGCTCCATCATGATTGTATGACAAACACTCATAGAATACTGCCTGTAACTCTGTTAGGAACACTGCTACATAACTGTTTGTACTAATAGTTAACCTTTACATCCATGATATCATGTTGATAACATGTCCATGCTACATATACTCAAAGCTTACTACATAAGTCTTCCACACATGCTACTTACCATATGTTATCATCAATGACAAACATACAGTCAGCATTGGCTTGCTGGAAAATCTCCAACAATTAAATCTTTCATTACTTTTCTCATCTTCTTTCCTATAAGTACATCTAACTACAATATGGCCAATCTCTTTACAATTAAATCATACCAAAGGTAATTTTATTTTATATCTTCCTTTACCTTTCTGCAGTCTTCTAGCCATTAATGCTTCAAGATCATCAAGTTCATCCTCATCACTTTCACTATCACTCTCATTTCTTATCATGTGCTTTCTGCTTGATTTACCAATTTTTAGAGATAACATAAATGCAGACTAAACAGTAGGAATAATACTATTATCAAATTTATTCAACTTAAATTCAATCAATCTACCAATTAGACTATCAAGTTTAATATGATTACCAAAAGTTGATCTCATCTCATGAATTGCAGACTCTAATAGCATAAGCAGGTAACAAGGTTCTAAGAATTTTACTTACAACACTTTCTTCATCAATAATACCTCCTGCTCCTCAGATAGCATTCACAGCTTTCCTGACTTAGTTGTTGTACTATGATATGTTCTCTCCTTCTTTCATTTTCATGTCATCAAACTTTCCTCTAAGACTTTTAGCTTTAGCCCTTAGCACATTTGCATCTCCACCATGAACTAGTGTAAGCTTGTCCCACATTTATTTCACTTAACATCTTCAAATTTGGCATCTGATAAGGAAGAAGTGAGCTCTATCATCGTAGTATTATGTTCATGTCTTTCTCTCATTTGATCAACAGTCAAAGGTCTAGTGGGTAAGATAAACTCATTATCCAAGTAGTATATTGCAAACTCTCCAATTCCTGATAAGTAAAATCTCATTCTACTTTTCCATATCGAGAAGTTGTCTTTTTTCAGCTTTGGCACCTCTCTCTTATACATCTTGTGATCTTTAGCTTAAGTCCTTCAAAAATTTCCTTCAAGCACTCTATGTTTCGATACCAATTGTTAGATAACTAAGAGGGGGGGTGAATCAGTTAAGTCCAATTATCCTACAGTCCCAATTACTCCCATATGTATATAACAAAACTTTAAAATCAATTAATCAACTCGATAAAATATCAATTGTGCCTTTCTCTTCATATACCGATTACCAGTAAATTAAATATTGTGTTTACCGATCAATCCAATTAAAATAATGTGTGAATTAAAATAAAAAATCAACACATCCATACACATATAACATAGATTTTTAATGTGGAAACCTTGTTAGGGGAAAAACCACCTGGGACTGGTAACCCAAAATAATTCACTCTTCTGAAGTGAGCTCGGTTAGGAGCCAACCCTATTAAAGGTTACAAAATACACTATGAGGTGTGACCTTGTTAGAAGATTTATCACTAATAGTTCTCCCTTAACCAAATATTCATTATGGGGTCCATAAGAAATAAATCAACATTCATTGAATGTCATATTGAAACATAAAGACTGTTAAGTCCCACTTGATAAAGAGATTTATCTATAACCATGGTTAAACTGATATAGTAATGATCTTATTCAAATACAACTTGATTTGCATATTTTCAGATCTATGCTAGGCTCAAAAATACCTATGATCAATAATCAATTCAATATCTTTGTTTCCTCCAACTCTGTTATGCTCGGTAATTTCTTTCTTTATTGTTCAGTATTCTCTACAGATTTTCTTAGTTTTGCCTTCAACCAGTTTGATCAGCATTGCATGAAATCAATCTCTTTGCACAAATTATCCTACAACAGACTCAATAACGAATCCCATGTCTCTTTATATATACATCATAAGTCATTTCATTTCCATCCATAGATTTTGCCTCTTAATCTTCACCATTGATTTTATCACTTTAACCTTCCTCGGCAGTTGTGTCAATAACACATTTCATTCTCCTTCATCTGATCATTCTTGAATTTTTTCAGCCATTTGATCATCATGACAAACATTTTCATTTACCTTAGAATCATAAACAATTGTCCAACTCATCATCTTTACTTGCAATTCATAAGTTCCATTTATTTCTTTCACTTGGTCAATACCAAAATGCATCAATGATAACTAGCTCGGTTAACACTATACTCTGTATACACTACACTCGCTCGGTGTATATAGAATTCTTCATTTACCAGCCACATAAACTTGTTCATTCTTGATCTTTAATTAATAATAGATTCATGTAATACAATCAAATAACTAACATAATTCCATAGACTCATCAATTAGTTACCCAATGAATGGTATATACATATCTTTCTCATTCATCTCATCTTCACGTAGATATCTTATTCCTTTACAATTTTTATTTCTTAAGATGTTTGTAACCATCATGATAAGTACAGTCAAAACAAGTTGACATCAATGACAATACATTAACTAATTTAATGTCTTACATACACTTTATTAGCTTAGTGATCATCAATCACTGTCTTTTAAATATCCATTCCATTGTCAAACTTTCCTTCAAGATATTCAATTAGTTGTAGTTTATTAATGGCAACACAATATGAAATATGCCATAGAATACCAAACATTTGTTCTCTAACTCTGTATGCAAATGTTGTAACTCGGTAAGCTCTCCCTAGCTTATACATTTAATATTTTTAATCACTAGACATCATCAATACTCTCCATATAGATATGATCTTATCTCCCTGTGTTGATATTATATCTCCCTTTAGATAAATATTTCATTGATTCTTCTCTCCCTTTGATAGCAATTCCAAAAAAAAAATAGCTCCTCAATAGCCAAAATATTATCTCTAGTGTTCGATTCAGATCAAGTACCTTTCATGTACTGATAGGCATTTTTAGTTTTTCTTTCATCTTTAGTTTTCACAACCTTAGGAAACCTAAAGTGTGAACATCATGCATTTGTAACATTTTTTTTCATCCCACTCTCATTGTTTTGCCTTATTGAAATGGTTAGAAACCATTCCACTCTAGATTACTTTCAATATAATCATGATATTTATTTATCTAAATTATAAAAGTCATGTTTCTTTATCCCTCACCAATATAAACTCTAAGGGTACTAAATGACCCAACTCCACTCAAAGTTCTTAATCTTAGGAAATGACACATCCAACAAAATTAATTCCCTCAATTTGAACATAACATAGTCTTCTTATAAGGGTTACAAGTATACCCTCACACAAAAACTATATCCTTCATGACGTTTCCACAAACTCAACTATAAGGGACATGACTAATCCCAATGCCCTAAGGACAAATGATTCATCAAAAAACTGATCTCAACCATCTTCTAACATGGTTCCAAAAATTAGGGACTAAACTGCAATGAACTGACTTCTAGGACTCAAAAAATCCATTTGTTTTCTTGACATATTGAAACTCAAAGTATATATCAAAAGGACCAAGAACATGATCATCACCAATGTACAAGATTTTTCTAAGGACTAATGCTCAACAAGAACCCTATCATGCTTTCACACACTTCCAACACTCCACCATTTCTTAGGATTGTGATAGTCCTATCTTGTTGCTGACATGTAGTAACATTGCATGAGATCAAACCTTATTCACCATGGCCACACCCATAAAATGTGGCATTAATTATTTTAACACATTAGGAAGTCATCAATTATCCTCTCTACCAAAGATACTTGAATCGGTGAGTTTCCTTGTCCAAAGGTAAATTGTATTTCATTTTGTGTTCACTGAGAGGACCTAGCCAGTGTTATCTTGGAGGAGAAGTGGATGAATGAGGTCTTTATCACAATATATTATCAAAGATTAGGTGTGTTTATTCAATGTAATATTGTGTAAGAGTTGTGGAATAGTCATCGAGGTAGAGGTGTGTAATAACAATCCTTATGTTATAAGATATAAAAAATCATTTGGAGTTGGTTTATGTTTGGATGTAACAAAATGAAGTTGACATTTTTGTACTCAAACCTTTCATTTTCTATGAATATTGTATGATTGGAATGAACTTAATTGGCTCAAGGATAAAAGGTGTTGGATTAATTGTTTTCTTAAGTCTGTGTTCCATTCTTATCATTGTTTAGGGAATTGTTGATCAAACAAAAAGTGCGCTAGTTAGTATATTGGAAGACAATGCCTTATATGACAATGGTGTCTTTTTGAGTTTATTTGGAACCCTATGTTGGTTTGGTTCATTAGAGATAGTGCAGTCTTTATAACCCTCAAGTAGGAAGATTTCTTCATGGTTATAAGATTGTTGATAGGTTCATATTATGAAGATTGAGAGTAGTCAAGAGGGAACCCAATGTCCCTAGTTCTATGGATCAATTAATACAATAGAATTTCCTTACTATGAAAATGAGAGACTATGTAGAAGGGTCTTTCTAATACAAGGATACTAGTGTCCTTCGAAAGTAACATTTACTTGATTCCCAAAATTATAACAAAGAGAGAATTAATCACATTTTCACTGTCACAAACTTTGAATGCCAAAATAATAATAAATGTGTTTCCCACTTCCTTCCTTTCACATACCTATTGTTAGGAAAGGTTCTTTAACACATTTTAGGACCAATAAAATGAGCTTTTTATAGTGTCATTTCATAACTCAAAGAATCCATACCCTTGACTATAACTGTGACTATTTCATAATAGTTTTAATAGTGTTTCCAATTAACATTTGACCCTGAAATGACCTTTTGTACTTAGTCAGAAAAGAATTTTGTTGCTTGCAAACACTATTTTTTACTCATATTGTCAAACTGATAGAAAATTATGATAGTAAAAGTTAATTTCAATTCCTTATTATGGTTGATCCATGTTATTTATGTCTAAATATTTTGAGAAGGTTGTGTTAGAAGTTCTCAATCCATGACAAAGGTTAGGGAGTGATGCAAAGAATCCTACACCAACACAACTCCTAGGGTACTCATTGACCCAAACTCCATTCAAGGTTCTTGCTTCATGGAAATTAAGCATCTAAAATTTTTAAGAAACTCTCTTCAATATGGAAATCTTCACTATGATCTACACTTGATCTCAAGATTCATCTCCCAACTTCATCTTTCACTCAAAGGTTCACAATCAACCTTACACTTCTAAACTCTCCAAGGAACATTCTACCATCCATAACTGACCACAATGCTTATAGGATAAACAACTCATCACCACTATCAAAGGGACTCCCCCTAGGTTGTCTTACAATCCTACACACTCCACTTCATAAATCTATTTGTTCTATGTAACAAACTTCTATCACCTTTTATCACAACCAAAAACTTAGTACAATATCCTTACTCCCTTGATCTTCCATTGTCCAATCTGGTATAGAAGTTAGGCCTTTATAACACTGGTCCTAACTATTTCTTCAATATTTTTCCACTCCTAAAATATTCCATCTATCATATGTCATCCTATAGGACATGATAATACTCCCACTCCTTGAAGGAAAACTATGACTACCCATCCATATAGTTTGACCTTGTTTTGACATTTTCTCTTATCAACAAAGATTGTAGATTTGCAATTGTGTTGTCTAATCACAAAATACATTCCCTTGAAAACACATTAGTGAAGGAGACTTAATGGATTAAACTTATTAAAAAAAATTGAAGACCATCTCTTTAAAAAGGTACTAAAACATTTAACTTTGATTTAACATGGACTGCTAATTGATAGTATAGTGATAGCATAGGTATCATAATCCTTACCAATCAATCTTCCTAGAGTGTGATGGGAAAGATTCCAAAACTTTATCTTTACACCTTCCAAACATCATAGAGATTTCAAATTTCCTTTTGAAAAAATGCATGTTCCTTATCATTCTCATGGTTCAATGTTCCAATGGACAAAACCAAACCTTCTTGATTATCTTTAATGTTTATTGGTGTGAGCAGCAATAACCAAATTTATTAAGGAAGAGCATGTGATTACTTGTACCCAAGGTCCATTCTCTAATTGAAACAAAACTAATGAGGCCATAAAATATTGTATCAACATTAATAATAGAAATGTATGCCCATTCAATGATTAAATACCAAGGAAATTTAATGTTACACGTTAATTATCAATCTAATCTACATTTGGACAGTGCTAGGGCTTCCATTTTATTCTAGAAGTGACAACCATTCAGTCCAAAACTAGTACCTTTTTAAAGCTTATTAAAATCACTTTAATAAATATAAGAGTTTTAAATTTTTCCAATGGTTCCTTTGCAAGTTATCAACAGATCTATGTCTAGACACTTGTATTAGAGGGTGTTATAACTGATTTGAAATAAATTAATCAATATTTCACTACAGACCATGGAAAGTATTCAAAATAATTCTATCTGGAAGATAATTCACTTCTCTTTCAATTCCAATAGGTTTTATATCCAATCAAATCAAATGATACACCCCTATCACCCTTGACCCAAAGAGGGTTCTTAAATCCTTTTACATCCACTTGCAACTTATTTTAACCAACTTTCCACTCATTTGGTCAATTTAGACTCTGATTAACAACATTTTTGCAAAGTTGTCATATTGCAACTTGATAATTTTTTATCTAACTTGACAATATGACCTTAAAACATGATAAATGACCCTAATACATATCAAATAGGAAAAAATTGGTCCAATTACCACAATTTAACCTATTTTGGACATTTTTCACATCTTTGACCAATGTTGACCCAACAGAACTTCAAGGGTCACTATGCACCTAATGGCTTTCCAAGCCTTACAAATGAATTCAAATGATCATAATAGACTTATTAACCTCTAAAACATTGGAATGGCCTTGCATTGACCTTATTACAAGATTTGGAACAAAATTGGTCATGGTATCTCCTAGTATTCCTGGTGCTCCTACACCGGGGAGCTATGTTGAGTGAGAAATGTCAGAGAAGTTAAAGACTATGATGAAAGCCTAGAAAGGCCTGACTGTTGATTGATAGTGACAACAAGGGTAAGCATTTTAATCACTGAATACCCAACCTTTTTATTTTGTTACAGAGCCAATTGTATTGTGACAAATATAAACATAGTTAGAGAATGAGGTTGTATTTTTAAAGGCATCCCTTGGACAGTAGATTTGACTCAACCATTTTTATCACCAACATTTATGTCATGGCTTCATCTTGCTAGGACAACGAAAAAAATATATTTTCTTATAGAGCTCAATGTAAAGAAAAGAATATTTCTAATATATAGGTGAAGATCAATACAACTTTATACCTCAATTTAATATATCATTCAATAGCAAGATATAATAAATAAATATAAAAAATTAAACATCTAAAATTTTAACGAGTGTTCCATAAGGAGGTTTCCCCCCTTAAAATAATGTGATTTCATTGATAGGGACATCTTAGGGATGGGGGGATACCTCCAAAATTTCTTTCTATTTCACCTCCACCTCTTCCACATTGCTTTTCCAACTTGGAAACATTTCCCATGATTTCGAGCCAAGAAGAGGCATTTCTTTTAGAAAGGATGCCATTGGGGGACAATATTGGGGGATCCTAAGATTTGTTTCAAGGTAATAAAAGCTTATAACTTATAAGATATATTAAGTCTCATCACACACCAAAAAGGAGTCAAGACTAAAGTCTATTGATCAAAAGATGATCTTAATCTTTATTTTACCAAAGATAAAGATAATATAACACTAACCACAACAACTAGATATATGCTATTATCTTCCAAAGAATGGATAAGAATTGGATCATTAGAGAAAATATGTAGTACGAACAAGGCAAAATAATAATAATAATTAATGAAGGTAAGGGCCACATCCTTGTGGTATATTGTTTTATGTCAAGCAATGGAAGTAAAGGAAAGAGGTTTGTGAAATCCTTGTCTATGTTCCTTGAAAATTTGCCTTATTAACATACTTCTTGATAGTGTATGTAATTTGTAATGTGAATTTAGCCCCATCTAGTGCCACATGGATATATAGATATGAACTTAAGGCAATTAATAAAATATCATCTTCCATAGAGAATATCATCATTAATAAAGCATCTCAAATGTTTTGCAAATTTCTGCAAGGAGATGTCTATCACTCCACATTTTACATGCATGTCTAATAAAGAATTTCCAACTATAATATATAAAATAAATAATCTTTCTATTATGCTTTGATGGATGTAAATAACCTATTCCAAAGCTCTAATTTTGGCACATGCAAGGAGGATGTTGGCAAAGGATATGTCTTTACACCTACCAATTGTGTTTTCTTGAAAGTTTCTAAATCCTTTTCAACAAATTTATTGTCTACATATATTGCATCATTGCATTCCATGGGATGACATCTCTTTGAGGAATTCTTATGTCATGAGTCCATAGGGGATTTGAGAAACATTTAAAATCAAAGATAGTGAAAAGAAACCTTTATTTTCTTTGGTTACATGTTAGTATCAATGACTTTCCTATGCACTACTAAATCACAATCATAACAACAATAAAAACAAATCATTTTTCAGTCCTTTGCTTTGGTTGGATTCCTCTATTGTTGGCATGTGGTGTGTGTCCATGGTAGGTTAGGATCCTTAGGATTTTAAATGTATCAAGGTTAGAACTCTTTTGTATTGATTACTTGCGCTTAACCAAATAGATTTATTCATATGAGCCCTAACATTTGAGTGAGTCCTGATTACTTGAAGAACAATAAATAAAAATGTTTTTTGCCTCATCAAATCAGAGTAAATACCTAATTCCATTCAAAATCAAGCATGGTAAATTTACACTCATTATTTTTTCTATACAACCTATGGAATTTGGATGCAAGATTCTATTTAGTGGAGGTGTTCAAAACTTTGTTCAATCATTCATGGACTTGATGACTCATATCATGGGAATTATTGTCACAGATACAATGGTAATATTCTTTTTAATATACATTCCTCTACATCAATATAACCACTATTTTACCTTGCTTTCTTAAAATTTGTAGTTTTATGAATTTGAATAATTGTAATGATTGAATGTCCTCACTGTCAAACATAAATATTATCATTTTTATATAATATTAATTATTTTGTAGCTAAAATGTGTGAGCAGCTTAATCTAAGGAGTGAAGGAAAATAGAAAGACTACAAGCTTTCATTTTCTTTCATTCACATTCATTGCAAGTTGTACACCATGGAAAAGATTAGGTAGCTTACTGTACCCAATAACATATAAACAAAGACCAAATTACAATTGTATTTGCTAGAAACATCCATAGTTGTAGGTCACAATGGGTGGTGATTAAAATTGGTTGGGTATATGTTAAAATTCAGAAATATATTTTAGGCCCTCCTAATAATCAAAAAATAAAAAATATGAGGTTTTGGGTGTCTTTGTTGAGTGAAGGATCCTGGTGGGCTCTTGAATGAGGTGTATGATCAAAGACTAGAATGCATGTCTAAAGAGTTTTTTCAATTTTTTGTTGAGATCTGATAGAGCTTGGTAGAGTAGGAATGCTAGTTTTAAGAAGCAAAAGGGGGTTAAGTCATAAAAATCTATCATTTTCAAAAAAATTATTGTGTTTTTGAGCTTGATAGCAGGATCGACTATATTTTTAAGCTTGATAGAAGGATTTAGTGATACCCATTATAGCAAGTGATAATCTCTGATTGTTCTATAAGCATATGGAATTATAAGGGATTTTGAGGTTGAGGTTGATGTATCGGTCATATGTTGAAATGCAAGTGTGATGTGAATAGATTTGATATGACTAAAAGTGTGCAAATGACAAGTTGAAAAGTGATTTTAGTAAAGGAACTCTGTATCGATTATTGCATCTCAAAGATTAGATTTTCCATGGTGGTTTGGGTGCATTGAAAGTGTGCAAATGATAAGCTAAAAAATGATTTTGACCCAAGCGTGTAAATGACTTGGTATATATGAGATACGAGAACTACAAATATTTTCTACAAGGAAACATGCTATGTTGTAGGGGGTTGTAGCATAATGAATATACAAGATATGAGAACTACAAATATTTTCAATAAGAAAATACTAAATGTATTAACCAATAAAATTTGAACTAAAAAATAGACCATTTCCCCAAATTTTATCAAAAAGAGATAAGGGAAGATAATATATACCGTTGGTGTTCTTCTAGGGTGATGAATAGAACCAAATACCAAAACTCTTATTTTCCCATTGATCACTAGAGCTCTTTGATATAGGTAACATTTGTACTAAAAAAATATTGTACTTGACAAATCCCATACAATGCAAATATCAGGGCCAACAAAGTTTTCCCTGTCATTTCCATGTTTATGTTCGAGACTCTTCAAACAGTTAGTTTTTGTGAAATCAACAGTTAATGTATGTGATTATTTATAGATTGATTTACATCCATTTTAAGAGGCTACCATGTAGGGTGGTAGATTTATGGTAGATATTATGCAACTATGTTGTCAAACAAAGTTATTTAGGGTTTCAATTGACAAGATTATATGGATCAAAATGGCCATTTTGATAACATTGAGTTTTTATTTTGTAGGTGGTTTTCATGGGGTTGTGCTTAACCAATAACAATGTTGTTGATCTTGCAACCTTTTTTTTTTTTTTGGATATAATGTTTTGATAAGTATTTGGACATCTTGAAATTTGGAATTCTGAGAATTTGGTTAGTCCAGTGAGAGGATCCATTTTTAAGCAAAAGTGAGCATAGTTGAGTACACTAATATTTATCTCTTCTTCCACTGATATTCCTTTGAAAGGTTCTAAAATACCATGGAATCCATGAAAGACACACAAGAAGTCAAGGAATCTATAGAGAAATGTGCATTGATGAGTGCACTAGTATTAATCACCTCTAATATTGGTCTAGCCCCCTTCAATTCTTCAATAACCATCTTATACAAAGATTTCAATCTCTTACAAACAAAGGTCAAGTCATATTTACTGAAATCCCTAAAACAAAGCATATAATGCTTCCAAATTCTCAAACAAAACATGCCCCAATAAGTGCACACAATGCTTTCAATTCCTTGGACAAGAAGCATGTCCTAATTTTTACTCTCAAAACTGGAACCACCAAGCCATGGTAGCCAAAAATCCTTATTTGAGCCAACCAAAATAATTTGAAATGGATGGTTTTGGGGGGAATTAAGCCTCAATAATTCTAAAGCAGAAGCATAACAACTGAACCATGAGGATTTTCTATCATCACCTTACTTTCTTAGCCAATTAATTTGCAGCATGATCATCCAACCAATAGCAAGGCATTCAAATTGGAATTTCTAAAATAGATGTGATGAACTCCATTGTTCATGGTCATAATATTCCTTTGTATTTGGTTCACCACATAATGACATTTCTACTCAAATTTGCAGACAAGCAAGGCTTGTGAAAATATTGGAGAAGTCTACAAATTTGTTAGAGGTACTGATATTTTTTAAATGACAAAGAAAGGGAATAAAATATTAAAACTAGGGTGATTTGGATGTTTATTTTTAAAGAGTATGCATATTCTGATCATTGATTTGGAATGCATGTAATTTGCAATCTGGTGCAGGAGACAACTTTGCTATAGTTTTTGCAGCAATGGGAGTTAACATGGAAACTGCTCAATTTATCAAATGTAACTTTGAAGAAGATGGATCAACAAAAATATTAATCTCTTTTTGAACTTGGTGAATTTGTTTGATTAAAGCTCTTTATTTTTTTGTTTGACACCATGCAGATATGGTAGGTGCATAGTATGGCCTGAAAGGGCTATCTTTGTTTGGGTCCTTGGACGATTAGTCTTTATTTTTTTCCAAGGAAAAAGAAGCAATGTTGAATCTACATAAATCATAACTATAGGAGCCAATCTTGATTCTAAGAATTACTCATTGTTTTGGCGTAGTCAAAATTGGCAAGTTATTGATCTTTGTTCCATCATGAGCTCATGTGGAAATTTTTGAAGATTAGAATGAAATTATTTTCTTTTTTGAACTCTTTTGAGTGAGCACCTATAGGGTGGGTGGGAAGAGGGGGTAAGGGTATTTGTTGAAATTGTGACTCATCCCATTCTGTGTATTTTTGGATCAACCCAAGTGAAGAACAAGAGAAGAGAAAAGAAGACTAGTGTGTTGAGGTATCTTTTTAGCACTGCTCATATTTCCAGATCCATATTAATTTTCATTGTTTAATGAGGGAATTCACAAATTTATCTTAGTGTTGTGAATTTTTCCTTTACAAAAAAGAGAGAAAATATATTTCATAAGTTGTATGATTTGGTTCCACATTGATAATCTTTCTATACTATTTGAAACACCTTGAGGAGACCGTTGTTACTCCTATTTTTAGTAGGGATTTTTTGACAAGGGACTTCAACTGCTATTGGCCATGTCTACCCAGCCATATATTTAGCATGCTATATGAAGGAGATGCTTAGCTTTTTCTCTTGAAAACTCCTTCATATGATGTGCTAGAATATATGGTTGGATAGCTACCGGTGCTTCTATGAGTGTGGAGGATGGAAGTTTACAATTTACAATTCTCACAAGGTTTTTTAATCAGACAAATGGAAGAAGCTTGTACAGTGATATCTTTAAATGCAAAATAAACTAGTAAAATCTACTCATGTTTTACAGCTTGTTCAGTGATATTCTAAATGCAGAATTAACTAGTTAAATTTCCTTATGTTTCATGGCTTGTACTATGATATCTTTAAATGTAGAATTAAATAGTAAAATGTACTTATGTTTCACGAGACCATTTCCCTATTAGCATCTTAATTACTCACAAGTGTTACATGACAAAATCCTTTACAAGCAATTAACAAGCACTCAATGATGATTTTTCTAAGATTTTCATTGCTAGAAAATAAAATTAAGTATAGAGATGAAGAAAGGAAAGACATATCAGCATAGATACTATTGGAAAGTGTTATCAGCATAAAGGAAGGGTTATTAGAAAAGTTAATCAGAAAGAGTTAGCGGTGAAAATAAAAGAAAAGGTCATGAACAAGGATGACATCCAATTAGCAAAATGATTTATGGAAGTTTGAGGAACCCTAATCAGGGAAAGAAACTATAAGAGGATATGAAAGGAAAAGGTAAGAGAGATATAGATGAGAGGACACAGATAGAAGTGAAGAGAAGTTCACACTAATGTTATCAAAAAATATCAAAGGATCAGATATCAAAAGAAGATCAGAGCATGAGAAGAGATAAACGAGATATAACAAGCTTTTGGAGAAAGAATCTACAAGTCAACTTTCTTGTTGATTTATTCCTAACAGTTTAGAAGCAAGATTGTGAAATCCCTTAACCAGGTAGTCTCTAACTGGACTTAGAAGTTATATTTAGGAACTTATTGTAAATCCTTTAATAGGGTGAACACTGTATAAGTGGGATAAAATATCTTAAAAGAGTAGTCTTTAACAGAACTTTCAATACTCCTAACAGGGTATTAGACACTCCTAATAGGGTTAAGTCATTTGAAGATGACATTTATGTAAGCTCCTAATCGAGCACCTTATTATTGTAGTGATGAGTTGTGGGCACCATCCCCACTGCAGTTTTTCCCATTGACCAAGGGTTTTTTGCTACACCAAAATATTGTGTTAAGTGTTTGAATGTTTATGTTTTATATGTTTAATTTGAAAATTATCAATTATCGGTTAAAGATTACAGTAGCCATTGGTAAAAGACAAAATACTTATCAGTATAAGTAATTTACTGGCTATCAATTCATGTTCAAAAAGTTGAATAAGTGTGAAATCTATGTGGTACTAATTCACCCCCCTCCCCCTTAGTACCCTACCTAAAACTTTCCAACAATTGGTATCAGAGCATTGGTTCTCTAGAAGAAAGTTTAACATCTTAAGAGTAGATTTGGAATGATGGGAAGTTACTGTGTGTGAATTTTGTACCTAGTTGTAGACACAACACTTCAGTAAAACATTAGAGGCTAGCAGAAAACAAAATCTTGCAAATAATTGAATCTAAGCTAACCAAGTGATTTACTGCCTTCTAGTAGGTGCAAGTATGATGTTCTCAGGTTGGAATCAAGATCAATGACAATGCAACACCTAAATGAAGGATTTGAATGCAAAATATGAAAGACTATATGAATGCAGATTAATCTATATTTTTGTATTTTCTGTGCAATAATATGAAAAAGTGTATCAATCTAAGCTATATGGATGAAATTGAATGCAATTTTAATCTAAGAATGATATGAATGAATATGAAAACTATGATATGAAACTATGCAAAAACTATGATCAACTATGAAAGATCTCACAAATCGCTTGTCGCAAGTGCTTAATCCTTCAATCGCCAATTCGCCAGAGTAATTGTGCAAATTCAAGTGTTGATTATTATGAAGAGCTGAGCCTTGATTTTATAGAAATCTAGGGCTTTGAGGATGCAGGAGAAAAGCCATAAATCACACTTGATAAACTCAGGTTGATATTTGAGTTATCAGGAAATCAAAGATAATTAACTCACAAAAATCATGCAAAAATAGTTCTTAACTCAAAATAGAGTTTTAGATAAAATTTCAACTCATCATCAGATGTTGAGTTTCAATTTAAAAATTGATTGTTAATTTATAGTTGCCTTCGTTTCTGATTTTGCATGCTTTAATATGAATTAATTTAAAAATAAAGTGATTTATTCTCAACTTAACTAATTTTAAAATTAAAACAATTGATTTATGGGTTAATCAATTATTAAATCAAACTTTTATTCAAAAACTATATTATTAAATATTGACAACTGACTTTAATTAATTAAATAGGAATTTAATCAATTAGTCATAAGATTTTTTATTTATTGTCAAAATTAAATAATACAATTTAGGAATAAATATAATTAAATGTAATTAAATAATTAAGTGGCAGTATTAAATCTAATTAATTAAATATTCAAAGTATTCAATTAATCAAACTTTAGGACAAATAGAATTTATCGCCAAATAATTATGAAATTAAAGATAATTAGGATAAATAGGAATATTGCTAGGAATATTCCCCCATGCAAAATTTAGGATAAAATCAATTAGGATTCTATGATGTGCAGATGTGCCTTAGGTCAGGACTTTGATGTCGATTTCATTCGAATTTAAAGATGTAGGAGGTTAATGAACCTATAGCCCATTTTTGGGGTATTACAGTTATAGGTATCAGAGAGATTTGGAGGAAGCCCTAGAAGATGCTAATTAATAGATCTATGATCTAAAGAGTAAGTTAAAGACATCATTTGAAAAAATAAAGGAACTAACAGAAAGACTACAAATGATCCTTGATGACTTTGACAGACTATCGAAAGATGGTATCAATTTTGAGCAAGTCAATACAGCTATACAAGATCTATTGAAAAAGAACAATGAATTACTTGAAGAAATTAGTCAAATGAAAAAGGAACATGAAATTCAATCCTTGAGAATGACAGAACTACTAGAAAGAATGAGGACTTCCTAAAGTTCCAAAGAGATTCTTAAAACCGAAAAGAGAAATGTTGAAGAAATAATCAGAGACAAAGACTCACTCCTGCAGATATAAATAGAAGAATTCCAAGAAAGAAATGAAATTATAGAAGGTCTTGGTGATAGGAACCTACAACTCTAAGTAGAAAATTAGAAGTTGAAGCAAGAAAAAGAAGATCTGAAAAAACAACCTAAATTTTGATAAAGGAATCAATGCTAGACTCACAAAGTTCGAACAAAGCATGTAGAAAATTGATGAACAACTAAAAAAATAGAGAAGACCAAGTGACATTACTAGACTGGGGTATATCAAAAAAAACACAATGGAGATTGGAGAATCATCAAAATCTAGATAACAAATTTCTGAAGAATCTAGTGATACACAAGGTTAGAAACCCTACAAGCCTACCTGCTACAATTATGGAAAATATGGTCATACTATAAATATTTGTAGAAGAAAACAAGTGAAGATTACTAAAATCACATTCTTTAATGGTTATTGTTATAATTGCAACAAGTTTTGTCATAAAGACATTGAGTACTGTAGATCTTAAACTATTAGTAGAATATCTGAGAAAAACTTCTATGGATATTGCTACAAATGTAATCACTATGGACACAAAGTTGAAGAATGCAGAACTAAGGCACCAACAACAAGGAAATCAGTTTATTATTGGAGAAGATAAACAAACAATTCTATTACATGTTTTAATTGTGGAAAACTTGGACATCTAGCATCAAAATGCAGAAAAGAAAACAAGGAAGTAAGAACTAAACCTTGGAGACCATGTTATATTTTCTCAAAGAATGGTGATGCCGCCTACAACTATAGATATCAGTACATTACCACCAATGACACCAAAGGAGAAAGAAATACTAATAAAGAACAAGTCAGAGAGGAAATGAAGAAGATATGGAGAAGGAAGGAAGATGACACACCATCAATGGAAGACCCTGTGTCGGATGACATAGGGAATTCATATACTAACTAAGAAAGTAAGTAAATTCTTAGGAACACAAAATTTCATTAAAATATTTGAGAAGTCCCTTAAATCAAATTCTGAGCTGAAATATTCAAGAGCATAAAATAGATGCAATGATAATTAGGAGAATAGAAAATTTGATGAAAAGTATTAAGTATAAGATTACTATCGGTGACCTAAGATCACTATTAGTATAAAAGATATTATAGGCCTACAATAAATGTTTTAGTACAATATCCATTGGACATCTTTTCATTATATATAATGACACTTATCATGAAATAGTCACATTCTAAAAAGTCACTGCGAAG
This sequence comes from Chamaecyparis obtusa, assembly GCA_027943335.1. NCBI lineage: Eukaryota > Viridiplantae > Streptophyta > Pinopsida > Cupressales > Cupressaceae > Chamaecyparis > Chamaecyparis obtusa. Next base: position 98,825 of record BSBK01005588.1, on the reverse strand, counting down.
AATAAAGCCTGAGGAAATACTATTGTGTATTGTGCTAATTCATTGTACAGAAAGGATTAGACAAGTTGATTGAACTGCAAACCCTAGATACTAAAAATCTCGGATAAGAAAAGGAACATACTAAAATCACAATGACATAGAGAATGGTATTAGTTGATAGATCAGAAGAGGAAGAAGTAGAATATCAGTTAAGTACTCTGAAAATAACAGATGTAAACAGAGCTAGAGCATTATCTTGAATACCATGCAAAGTCATGTTTCCAGAAGATGTAAGATCATTTATTTAATACAAATAGATTGAAATCGGTGATGAAGATATAAGGACAACCTACAAGAAACTATACAAAGAGGAAGGAATGTTGAATAAAGAGTATGGAAGTCTGGAAATAAAAGGACTAACACACATCATACAAATGCCAAAGAATTTTGAAGCTGAATGGATCAACTGTGCATTGAGTTGAATACATGGAGACTATATTTGGCTAGAAGGAGATAGAAAAATCAAAATCATAAAGGAAATCATCAGTGCAGTCATAGGATTATCGACTAATGGGAGAAAATGTCTAAAGGAGTTGGATCCTAAAATAGAAATTGAAGCTTTAGTCAAGTACAAGCAATATTAGAAAAAAAAAAATTGTGAGGAACATCTTGGATAGGGAAATGAAATTTGCATCAATAATTATTGGCTACAAGATCTATCAAGAAAATCAATTAGACAATATATCGGGAGGAGCACTACAAGTTGCATATGAGATTTTTATTGAAGGAAGTAGATATGATTTAGAAGAAATGATGCATAATCAACTAATGGTGAATTTAAGGAAAATCAAGAAACAAGGATTAAAGTTTGGAGCACTATTGGTATGTATATTTTTTATATACAAAACCATTTTCCAGGAATTGGTAGAGTAGATTGGACATTAGGTGAACCAGTTATACATCAAATTAATAAGGACATTGAATAATTGGGAATTAATTACAACATGATAATGTGGAGTTATTTCAAATAATTTCAAGGAAGAATGTATGATAGATATTGAATACCATCTAATATTGTTAAAGAATATAAGAAAGATATATGTTTTCTAGTTAGCACACATTTGTGTATAATCAAAGCAGTGGAGCCATGAATATCTTGGTTACAACCATTTGGGTATGAAACAACAGAGACTGAACTAATAACAAGTATTGAGCAACTGTTGAGTCAACCTAAGGATACGGAAGCTAATCAGTTTGGAACCTATGAAGAAGTGTACAAAAGGATAATATCATATGAGAAGAAATCAAAGGAAGAAAGTAGTAGTACAATGAAAAGAATGAAACCAAAAATAATACCAAAGACATATGCCAAAATCAAGAACAAGTTAGCTAAACAGAGACAAGATACCAACAAAGAAGTTGAAGAAGAGTTGCCACCGGCAAAGAGAACAAGATCCAAAATAATGCAAACTACACCAAGGTCAAGAAATACAAAAAGTCAATCAATGGTAGTAGGAAGCACAAGGACAAGAAGAAAGAGAAATAAACCTAAACCCGAGATAGAACCATCAAGAATAATAATTCCAAGAATAGCTACGAATATAGAAAATGGAATAAGAAAGTATGGAACTATCAAACAGATACATGAAATCAAATACAGGACATGGTCCAAAGAAGATAAGAAAATCGTAGAAGATGCAATAGTGTTTCACTTTCATAAGTTCATAAGATTTCTAAGCAACTTAAGATAGATTATTCCTAAGGAACTACTTAAGAAAATCAACATAAGATGGGATGAAGTTATTGAACAGGAGAGACAAAGCAGAGAAAGAACCCTGATATTTGCAAAGCCAAAAACAATGTTGAAGAAATTGATCAAATAATGAAGAAAAATAAAATTAGATTTTCTAAAAAGAATAGAATAGCTAAGATACTGGTAGGATTATAGGAAGAAGTAGAAGAAGAAGGACTAAAAATGTGGAAATTAATCTTTAACACAGAAATGCCAAAAGAGCAAGAATCAAAAATTGGTAAAATGTATGAATTGAATGCACAGTTAGAACAAAAAAAGGATATATATTTGACAAGAGAAGACAGCCCAATATGGTTTGATGAAGGACAAGTGAGTCAACCTATTAAAATACAAGATGAATCTAATGATGATAAGAGTAATGGGGAAGATGAAAAATTTGAGGAACAACACACACCAGAAGTTACAGTTGCATACATTGAAATAGAACAGGTAACACATGCTACCGATATGACACCTACTATCAATGAGATAAAAGAAGCATAAATAATTGAGAAATAGATAATAAAGTTAGAAAAGGACAAGGAACAAATAGAAGAATTTGAGGAAGTACAAGTTGCAAGGACATTATAAAATATGACAATGATTACAACAGTATAACAAAAGAGGAAAACATATTTGGAATCTAATGAAGAAGAGGAAGACTTTAATGAAAAACCTGAGTTTGAAATTTTGAAGAGAGATCATACAAAGATGCATTATGAGGAATAGATATTGTATGCAGAAAAACTCAAAGACAGAATAGTTGTTGAAAGATAGCTGAACAACAAACAAAGGAAAAATATTATCAAGAAGACAATTCAAACAATTTCAAGCTTACTATCATAAATTACAGTGGATGAAGAATAGTCAAGTATGAAATAGTTGCTGATATAATAGGAAATGATCACAAAGTAAATGCAAAACTAAAAGAAAAGATACAGCAGAATTCACATACTGACAAAAGAGAAGATAACCTAGCAGAAATAACGGGAACACTATCGGAGAAACTTGAAAATATAAAGGAGTCATTGACTGAAGCAACTCAAATTTCTAAGAAACTATTTGATAAAGGTAATAAAGTAATTGAGGAATCATGCACAATAGCTATAAATATGGATTTAATGCAAAAACATATACAAATAATAATTGATCTGCTAGGTACACTAGAAAAGAATGATTATGAAGACATTATTGACAAAGTAATAAGATTCAAAGGACATATTAGTGTCATCAATAATCTAAAGAAGCAATGGAACATAGTGTTAACAAATATCAAGAACAAGCATCGAACTATTCTAACAGAGGCAGAAACTGGTTGACACTCAAAGGACACAATTTGTTTTTGCCTTTGGCATTGTTGTCAAAGGGGGAGAGAAGTATTGTAAAGGGAGAGAAGTATTATAAAGGGATATAAGTACAATCAAAAGGGAGAAATAACTAAGGGGGGAGATACAGAATGATGCAAAACAAAGAAGGAGAAATGAATAATAAATAGAAAGGTTTTGTAGAAAGGTTTTTCCATCAATACCAAAGGGGAAGATTGTTACTTGAAAAAATCCTCTGCAGGCAATTAACAGGAAATCAATGATGATTTTGGTAATATTATCATTGCTAGAAAATAATATTAAGTATAGAGATGAAGAAAGGAAAGACATATCGACATAGACACTATTAGAAAGTGTTATCAGCATAAAGGAAGGGTTATCAAAAAATTTAATCAGAAAGCATTAGCGATGAAAAGAAAAGAAAAAGTTACGAACAAGGATGACATCAAATTAGCAAGATGATTTATGGAAGTTTGAGAAACCCTAATCAGGGCAAGAAACTATAAGAGGAGATCAAGGGCGCAGGTAAGAGATATATAGATGAGAGGACATGGATAGAAGTGAAGAGAAGTGTAGAATAATGTTATCGGAAAAGATCAAAGATCAGAGCAGAAGAAGAGTGAAATAGGATCTGAAAAGATTTTGGAGAAAGCATCTACAGGTCAAATTTCTTGTTGATTTATTCCTAACAGTTTATCAGCAAGATTGTGAAATCCCTTAACTGGGTAGTCTCTAACCAGACTTAGAAGTTCTATTTAGGAACTTATTGTAAATCCTTTAACAGGGTGAGCAACTATATAAGTGGGATAAAATCTCTTAACAAAGTGATCTTTAATAGGACTTTCAATACTCCTAAAAGGGTGATGTCATTTAGAAGGTGACATTTATGTAAGCTCATAACCGGGCACCTTATTACTACAGTGATGAGTTGTGGGTACCATCTCCATTGTAGTTTTTCCCTCTGACCTGTGACACCAAAATATTATGTTAAGTGTTCGAATGTTTATGTGTTATATTTTTAATTTTCATATTATCATTTATTGGTTAAACATTACAATAGCTATAGGTAAATGACAAAATAGTTATCAGTATAAGTAATTTATTGCTATCAGTTTATGTTTAGAAAGTTGTATAAGTGTGAAATCTCTAAGGTATTGATTCACTCCCCCCCCCACCTCTCAGTACCCTACCTAAAACTTTCCAACATCAAGATGGAAATATTTATTTGGGTCCCTACATGGAACATCACCTTAGATACCTGACGGTGACCTCATAGGGGGTTCCATTTTTGCAATGGGGAGTACTACCCACAAATAATCAATCTTAGTTGCAGTCCATTTTATGTATTGTCGGGTAGAGATTGGATCTTGTGCCAGCTTGAAAAAATGGATAATAATAGAATTTGAACCCAGCACACATTGTTCCATTTATGGGTTTCTAGGCAACTGAACTACTAAATTTATAGGTAAACTAGCAAGGAGTTAATCATTGAAGTTTTTTGGGAAATCAAAGCATAAAGATACATAATTTTAAATACATCTAAAGGGAGTTCCACATTAAGTTTCACATACACCAAATTGGTATTTGACCTAGTGGTGACCTATAAGATTGCATTTTGGCTTATCTTTTACCTTCCTTTAAATTTTAGAATTTATTAGCAAGGACTCAACATTGCATGTAATCTAGATTCTAAACTATCAAAATGGTGACACACCCATCAAAGGATAAATGTCAGAATTGGGAAATCCAACAATGGATAAAATAGCTAAGCTACAGGAATTTTTCCTTCTTAAGTTCACTCAAATAGATGTTTTTTTGTGGGGAGTTTATCAATTTTTTCTTATTTAATTTTTTTTAAATTAAGTTAATATTATTTTATTTAGGAATTAATAAAATTACAAGAAAAATTAAAAACTTGAAATCATAATATGTATCATATGTTGTCTAAATATTTTGTTATTCTGAGTATTTTGTTCTAGTTCTACTACAAAATAGTGATCATCCAAGCTCATAAATAGACCTCTAGCTATGTCTTAGATGTGTTCATTCTGATTAAATCCCTATAAATATGTTTGTGCTTGATCTATATTAATGACATTGATATTGGTGCATCCTTGTAGCCATTTACAATTGAGTTGAAGATTACTCGCTAAGGCCATATTTTCTTGAAAGTTGCACTCATTGAGTAAACCTATGTAAAATTTTGCATAAGACAGACTCATATATATTCATCTTTTCACAAAGGTTGGCATAAGAGGAATTTATATCATCTCATCTTTATCAATTTATTCTCTTCACCATATTTAAGACCACCAGTTGGCCACTAAATATGTCAAACACAAAATTGGCATGAATACATTTGTCATGGTTTTAGAAAATAACTATGAATGTTGTATGCACAAAGCTAGCATCAACACATTGATTTGATGCTAATACAACAAAAAGTTATTGAATGCAAATAAAATCAATCAAGTTATTTAATGCAAATAAAATAAACACACTTATTTCATGTAATAAAAAACCATACTAGTTATTTCCATAAGCCATTCCACTAAAAAATGTTCATACAATCAAAATATGGTGACACACAAGCTCAAATAAATTCACATTACTCTATTAATTGTCTTCACCATCTTTGAGACGGTCATGTAGAAACTAAAGATGTCAATGAATATGACCAACTACTTTGATTAAGAAAATGTTGTACCAGACTCACTTGGGTTATACCCATTTCATGTCTTCTCTTACTTTCAAATGTGTATTTGGATTTCCATCATATCCTACACTTTTGAGTCATTGGTATCTAGAACCTTAAATTTATCTCTATTTGAAATCAATAGTTCTTAACCATGGGAGCCATATTTTTTTAAGTTGGGGTGATACCATGGGATTTCTTAGATCCATCTGTTTAAAAATATTTAAACATGGGTCAAGATGGAAATTACTTTATTAATTACTTCTTACCACTTACCCCTAGGATCGTGGGCCATGGAGGTCATACTTTTGTACTTCTACTGCTATGATTGTTTTCTAATAGGTCTTTGATTGATGTGTAAATTGGGCTCTCAAAAATATATTTTTATTCTTTTCTTTTGGAATGGATGTTTGAACATAGATCGAGTTAATTCGTCAAAGTTTAAAAGCATTAGAAAGGCCATAGTTATTAAATAGTAATCATTCTCATCCAGTCCTTGCCTCTGACTGGGTGTTATCCATTTACATGGATATAATAAACCAACTCTTTAGAAAGATGTTATTTATGTGGTCAGGCCATGTATTCTCTCAATAGGTAGATAAATTAGGCCCATTTTTCATCTCTCCCATGAGATTGAAAATCTCTCACACATTTAATTGATAAACTTTACCTCCCAGAACTCTCACCAGCTGAAAAAATAGGTTCATCTCTAAAATGGGTTACTTTGTAGTGGGTTCTCTATGAGATGGTTTTAAGGATGCAAATTCATGTTTGATGGCCTCTTAATTTTTCCTGTTTTATCTAAATGGATGTTTGTACTAGTGTTGGATCCTACATTAACATTCTCTTCTGCAATTTAATAAACATATTTGCAACAAATAGAGTTGAAAACTTGGATGATGCCCTAAAATTTGACAAATGTATGTTTGATTTCTCTTACTATTTTATCTTTGTTTAATCTCATTTAGATAAAGCCAAAATTGAAAAGAAGGATAACATGTAATATCCCTCCTACTCTTTATATGCTAACTTTCAAATTGTTATCTTCAAAGTACACTATGTTGAGGTGTAAAGGAAAATATTTTCCTTTTCAAAAAATTTCAATTCAAATTTTATGATTTCTTTCATATGGCTTTATTTCATACTCTAAGCTAGAGACTCTCTTCTGGCCAAATGTGAATTCTAATATGTTTCAAGGGTGATGGTGCTTCCTATTTCTAAACTAAAATTGTTTTTATGATTCACTAACATTAGGATGCACATCCTTAGTGTCATAGATTTTGGATGGGGCTTACTCATGGGTTGGTTGGGGTAGACCACATCTGAATTAAAATGTGGTTGATGATACAAAAGTCTTTTAGATTTTCCATTAAACAGGGTAGATATTTTTATCTAATACTTTACATGGGAGTTGCATTACCTGGCCTCATGCCTATGTTTGATGTGTCATTCTAGTGGGAAGGGGCAAGCCAGTCATACTTGTAGAAAAACAAATTTTCAGTATGAAACTCTACTAGGTTTAGCAATAACCAAGATCTTTTGAATTACTTAACTAAATACATGTTGTGTCATGTCTAGATTTAAAGATCCAAGGTGCCTTTTTTATTTCTAGTTTGTGATTTCAACCGTGCATCTTTCTATACACATATGGGTTTGGTTATTTCAATTTTCTTCCATTATGTGTGATGATAAAACTACATTTTCAGACTTCTTTCTATTGAGCATGTTGGGAAGAAATCAAAACTAGTTTTGTACTTGGTATTTGAGTACCTTGATATAGATCTAAAGAAATTCATTTATTCTAGCTAATATGTGATTAGTGTCAATCCTTTTCCTCCAAAATTGATTTAGCTATTTATTTCACAAAACCTGTTTGTATATTTATATTCATATATCAATAGCAATTTATTGAGTGGGCAACTTGTTTTCTATTTATTGATGGACTACAAAGTTTCACATATCAACTCTAAAAAGTTGTAGCTCACTACCACAACTATGAAGTATTGCACATATGATGTTCTAGTGTCCACAAAATTGTACTTATATGTATATTATAGGTTTGCAAATTTGATTTTTAGGTTTCATGATTACCTTGTTATGTTAAAGAGCTATTATTTTTAATTTGTACCTATTTCATTGTGTAAAATGAGATTATTCAACAAGATAAAAATTGATGCAAGATTGATTAAATATAGATCCTCGCTGGGATAAATTTGTGCAAAGATTTAAACATTAGAATCTATGGGTAGACAAGAGAAATGTGTTGGGTCACTTAAAAGTTTTCTTTTGAATTTTGGAAAATGCCATTTTTTGTGTTTGATAAAAGAGAAATATTATATTTGGAAAATTATCCTTTTGAAATGAATAAAGGGACATTTTTCTCTATTTTGTAGATCCTCAAAACATCAACTGCAAAATAGAGAAATGTCACCATTACGCTAGAGTAAGGATGAGGATGAGTGAGGTAGTGATTTTTCATTATTACATGTGCCATTTTGAAAATAGTCGAGCAGTAGCGAAGTTTTTCTATTTCGTGATGAACCAAAAGGGAGACTTGCTAACTGGAAAAAGGTGTAGAAAATTAATAGGACAGACATTAATTTAAAGATGGCCAATTTGATAACTCGTGTATTATGCATTTTTGTGTTTAAATGAGTTAAAATCTTCACTTTGTCAATGCATAAAATCATCCTACACTCAAAAATGAAATTGCATGTGGAGATTAGTTTCAAGTTTTTGACATGTTTGAGTCAATAGCAAGAGGTTTTTTTTTTGTGTTCTTTGTTTTTTTTTGTTTGCTTGTTTGTTGTTTGAAGAAAGTTGAAATCATTTCCTCAAGAATGCAAGTGCATCCATTCATGCCCATTCATCCTTCATTCTCCAACATATGTAATTCCATCTCTCAAGCCCATTACATGTAAAAAAAATGTCATTTTCACTACATGTAATTACCTCTAAAGAACCCGATTTTGGTAAAGGTCATTCTTTTAGATACAAAAATTATCATTTACATATTTCCATATGCTTCCAACTTGCATTCTTGACCATACAAACAAAGTCCCACTTGCAATCCATCTTTATAAGTCCTATTTGTCCCTTTTTGCCCACATACATGTGCTATTTGTTTCACTTCCAGTCAACACATGTGTTCTATGAGAATCTAATCAATACTCTGAACACCTTGTTCTTCATAGATCTATCATTGCAAACCAAAGCCTAACCCTCTCATGGATCTAATCTCCTCAAATGATGTATCTACCCTTTGGAATTTCCATGTTGGAGCACAGGATACGTTAGCACCATCAAAAGTCAAAGGAAAGATGAAATATCAATATGACAAAGAGTTGGCTAATATCACAGCTTCGCTTGTTTCATCAACTCTTGATAAAATCTTAGGATATAGATATTGGGTACGTTGACATGACCAATTTCTTGCAAAGGCTCGACAAAGTCCAGGGAATGGAAAAACTTTTGGAAAAGCTACAAGGGGATCTGGAGAGCTGTCAGGCAATAGAAGTAGACATCATCAGCAATCTCAGGCAAATAGGATGCAAGGCTCTTACCAGAGTTGATTACAAAATTGTGAAATCAGCACATACAAATGCAATCAGAGATGAAGCCATTTCAAAATAAATAAAGATGTCAGATCTTCATCTTATTCATGATTGTATTGCCAAATATAAGATCTTGATAATTCCAAGGATTGATTCACCTTTCCTCACATTTTCATGCTTTGTAGATTGGAGAAGATGAATTGCATGTAGTGCAATTACATGTAATTCAATTGCATGTCCTTATGACATGTAATCCAATAATTCTTCTCACCTAGTTTTACCAAGTCAAAGTGGTTGAGTTTCTCCCACTTTTTCCTCCTTATTTTTCTCATTTCTTTTCCTATAAAAGGAATGAGCCTCTCATTGTAAAAACTCATCTTTATTTTATGAAAGAGAGCTCTGCCAAACTTGTGCAAGCATAACTATGATTGTGTAGTACTATTTTGGAGAAAAATAAATAGAAAGAAACAATTGGAGCTAAAGTTGTGACTGAGTGTAATTGTGGTGAATCAAATTTGAAGTTGTGACTGCAATTTGGTTTTACTATCTTTTTGTTTCTATGAATCTTGTGTTTTTTTAAGAGCAAATTGAAAATCAGAAACAATCGGAGCCAAAGCTATGATTGGGAGCAATTGTGGTAATATAAAACTAGAAATTGTGACCATAGGTTATTTTACCATCTTATTTTCATACACTTTGTTAGAATAGTTAGAAAACCTCTACTTCTGGAAGTCTATGCGTCCCAATCGTAGAGGTATTTCTTATAGAATAGATAAATAGGTCTTAGAGCCAAGCCAGTACACTTTTCAATTAGCCTATGAGTTGGTGTTGGTTTATCGTTATCACTATTTCCAGCTTTTAGATAGAAGTGTAGTTTAGAGATTAAAGCTTTTCCCATTACTCATTCTTCCGATAAGTAGATTCCTTCTTGAAAGATAAGAAGAAGGAATATTTGTAACACCCTATTTGATAATCTCTTAACTTCTTGCTTACTTTGAGTTGATCCAAGGAATGGTGAGAAGGGGGAGCCTTCCCTTTAAGGTAGGAGAGACATTGTCTCATACGTTGTGGCCGATATCACTATTTTGCAACTGGATTTTTTCCCAAAACTATCAATTGCCAAATATCCACCCAATAACTTAGAAAGTACATCTCAAGTACCGAGAGGGTCTACCAGAAGATTTGAAGTTGTTAAGGCTTGAAAGATAAATTGGCATAAGGTTGATTAAAGATCACATTAATTCCTAGTGTGAAAATGAAATTATGACATAATTATATTCATGGGGGAATGTATGAGGTATAAGACTAGGTTGTTAAGCATGCGATCTCTTTCAGCCACAAGAGACATTAATTTGAAAATGACCAGAAGTAAAGTTATCAGTTAGGTTTCTAAAGGTGGTTAAAACTAGAGTTAATAAGTGTATCATCTTAAAATGGAAGCACTTCCATGTTAAGAACATTTAGCCCTCTGAGTAAGTGGTTTGGGGTCATGTCAAGTGCCTTGAATGGGTCCTTGGCTTGAATCTATCTTTTCTCCTCACTCTACCCCTTTTCCACCCTCTTTCTACACTTTTTTAGCATTCTAGACTGAGATCCTGAGATCTTTGACTTCAGGGTCAAGGTCCACCTTGAATCTAACCTAGGTCAAAGTCAACCTTGACTCTAACCTAGGTCAAATTTGACCTCAACTCTAACCTAGGTCAAATTCAACCTTGACCTTGACCCAAGGTCCAAATTTTAAGGTTCCATGATTTTCGGATGTCGGGTTTCAAAAAGAATTATTTTCCTGCTTCTGGGTCGGCTGTTTTGGTCTCCAAAATGGTAAACTCTTAAATTATATTTAATTTAGGTCCACTTCTAAAGGTAAAGGCTTAAATGGGAATTTAATTCCCCTATGTTAGCCGCTCTAGAAGTTTTTGCCCTAGATCACTATAAAAGGAAGCCTTCCTCTCTCATTTTCTCCATCAATTATCAAGAAATCTCTCAAGCACTCAAGCAAGTGAAATCAAGAAAGAAAGAAGGAGAAGGAAAGCATTAAATAATTAATTCATCTTAAAGCATTCAAAAATTCAAGAATTCATAATCCAATTCATCAAGGAGATCCATTGTTAGCCATTGAAGGATTCAATCTCCATGGAGCCCTCTTGTTGAAGATTTATCCATCCACATTCATCCAAGCTTGTTCCTATTCCAAGATCCATTGAATATTGGTGTTGAAGATCTAAAGAAAATTTATTTGAGACATCCTACATTCAATTCTACATTCATTTGGAGCATCCATACTTGTGGATTCAAGGATTCGAATCCTCCACAAGGGTTTTCAACATAAGCAAGGTGAATTGTTCCATTTACTTTGTTTATCTTTGCAATTTCAATTCAATTTCAAGGTTAATTCCTAAATTGGGGTTTGACTAAGGCAAACCCCTCCCCCAAAAAAACAAAACCATTTTTCTTGCAGGTACAAGTGCAAGATAGCAAATATCAAGGTAGATCTAGATACCCTTTTCACCAAACTTTTAGGATTCATGAACAAAATTTTTGTCAAAGCAGTGCAGGTCAAGGTCGACATTAAGAGGGGTATAATTGTGCCCCTAAACTTGGGTTGGGGCACAATTGTGCCTCCATACTTGGGTCAAGGATGACCTTGCTTAGAAAAGAAAAATATTTTTGGGTTTTGTAGATTCGCAGTTTCGTCTCGGGTGCTCAAAAATCAATAGTTTTTGAGACCGTCTAACAAGGTTTTCAGCCGATTCTTTTCTGGAGGTAAGTACCTTTTATTTCTTCATTTCAATATTAGTCTTCTATATTTACTTTCCATATCATTATAATTTCATGTATGTATAAAATATCAATTTTGGGGTCTCTTTTATGGGCAAACTCCTATTGTGCTAGACTCCATCCATATTTTCCATCTTATAATAAGTGGTAACATGCAGTCTTTCTATACAAAGAGCCAGGATTATCCCAAAAACTATATTGTGTGATTAAGACATAAGCATCTATTATAAGGATGGTTTTTCCAACCACTGTCGATCCTTTAATTGAGGACCCAAGGCTTCAACCAATATTGCAGCTTGACTTGATAGGCTTGGAGGAGGACCAACAAGGTGTGTTAAACAATTTGATGGATACAACTTGGAGACTTTGTACTAGTTACGTCGCGTACCAGAGTGACCTATTTGAGTTAGAAGCCAAACAGGATAAGAGAATTGGCTAACATGATGAATGATGATGGTTGGGTTCTAGATGGAATGGAAAATGAACTGTTGGAGATGTTGTGCTTAATTTGCATTTGGTGACACTATTTTCTTGATGCAGTGTGTTCTTTTACAAAATTGTACATGATGGTAAAAATTTTGTTATTAGTTAGGAAGCATCATGATGGTATGGAGCTTGTATGCATCCTTTCATTTTGTATAAGAAGGCTACCAAGACCAATGATGGTTGGGTTCTAGATGGCATGGAAAATGAACTATTGGAGATGTTGTGCTTAATTTGCATTCAGTGATACCATTTTCTTGATGTAGTGTGTTCTTTTACAAAATTGTACATAATGGTAAAAAATTTGTTATTAGTTAGGAAGCATCATGGTGGTATGGAGCTTGTATGCATCCTTTCATTTTGTATAAGAAGGATACCAAGACCATTCACCGATATAATATACAATATATGATAGGGAATAGAAAAATAGATGATATATATAGAAATACAGATGAAATCATGACTTTCAAAAATAATTGTATAAGGAAATGCAACTGAAGCACAAATCAATTGTACCTATTTTCTAAAATTATTATAAAGACTCTCTTTTCTATCCAAATTGAAGAATTGTTCATTAAACTTGATCAACCTCTGGGATTATTGATTCAAATTCAATTGCTACCTTTTAATATATTTATTGAAAATATTAGTGTTGTAGTATACTTCTTGGATCATCAAAGATTGCACATGAAGTTTTGTCCATGTAACTTTGTCTAATTGGTTTTCTCAGAGAAATTAAATTCAATTGGACTAAGACTTTTACTGTAGAAGATATTTTCTATATATATGTGTGGTAATGGATGGTGTATGTTGTTGCTCAAGAGTTGTACATAAAGATCTAACAAGGAATGACTCTATCAGCCCAATATTTGATAAGGACATGTCTAAAGATTATTTCATAATTTAGGGAATATTCATCAAACTACAAAGTTCATTGTTCCATCAGTCATATTCATAATTCATAACAATATTCTCTTACAAAAACATTTAATTCACAGCATACATACAGTTCATTTTGATTAATCTCAAGGACCAATTGCCACCTTGGGAAACCATAAGGTTTAAATTCTCTATAGAAAATCCTTTGACCAAGTGATTATAGCTTGAGTTGAAGGTATACCCACCTAGGTTTAGCAAAGACTAAAGTGTAGGAGAATTACATAAAGTTAATTTTCTCATTAGTTCACCAAAGATGATTGAGTAATCCTACTAGGGAATTGGAAAAGCTCTTGGATTTCTAATGTATGGTTTTTGGAACCAACACAATGGTTTGCTTAAATTTGGTGATCTAGTACTTGGGAGAGCTTTAACAGTAACTTTTAAGAGCTATACACATGATTTCATTCATGGTAACTTTTATCCCTCCCTTTATATTTTTTTCTAGTTTATGTGTATCTCAAGGCATTGGTTATTGATTATAATGTTGATTTCTATTTTGTATCCTTGCAAATTGTCATTCTATGGTATAGGGCTCCCAAAGTGTCTTTGGATCTACATTCCACTATTGAACACCTATTGATGATTGGTTTGTTGGCTATATTTTTGGTGAGTTTGATACTTGACTAATAAAATCACATATTGAGAATTTTGAATGCATTTATTTTCTTAATTTCTTACAATTATGTCTCACAATTAAAGTATTCGCAACTTTAGCATGTAATACCTGATAGTTCTAAAAAAAGAATTCCTACAAAGCTAACTTTTGTAATCTTGAATTTTCAAATATACATACATACATACATACATACATACATACATACATACATACATATATATATATATATATATATATATATATATATATATATATATATATATATATATATATATATATATATATATATATATATATATATATATATATATATATATATATATATATATATATATATATCAATCATTTGACACTTTGAGTACATGAAATTGTCATAATCTAAAGATACACAAAGTAGGAACCAGGCTATCCTATAATCAGCCTTGGTAGATCATATGGTATCTAACCAAGTCTATCTCTAGAGGGGGACTATATAAATATAAAAAATAAAAAAGGATGTAAAAAGAAAGAGCCTAACAGTAATTAGCTTTAATTATCCCTATAACATGTTGCCTGATCACTATCTAAGGGTATGCACCGCAACTTAGGTCATTGTGGAAATTTGATTATACTTGCAATAAGCTTGCATATTCTAAAATATTTATAATTGCATCACTTGACTTAGATATTGTTGCTAACATTATTTACCATGTCATACTTGCTTAAACTTATCACAAGTAGATCAATATATACTATAATCCTTATCATTAGTAACATGTCTACTCATGTTTCACCTGTTAGGCATAATGCATGAAACCTTTGTCACTCCTCTAGCTCAAAAGGCTCTTTTGGAGGAGTGGTTGGTTCATAGAAATTTGAACATGGGGGTAGTATAGGTTCATCTTTGCCGGAAGAGTTCAAGAATAATAAAAATAGATTTTCTAAATTATCATATATTATTGGATATGTTGTTGAGTTTAGGTATCTTGATTAATTTTTTGTTGTTTGATCTATTTTAGGTTATTTTTAAGGACACTATATGAATTTATGTGAATGTGGTTATAGTGTTGATAAAATTGGCAGTTGTTTTATTCAAAAAAAACTTGAGACAATAAGCATTCATAAGCACATGGTATTTAAGGAAATATTTCCTCATGCTTTGATTCTTATGACAAATATTTTTGTAAATTATGTCTTTCACAAGGTATGTATGGACTATGTGTACCTCAATCCATTACAACATAATTTCCCATAATGACAAACTAATATTCTCATTTACTTTAAAATTGTGAGATAAAAGGGTGTCAAACTAATAATATCTTGCCTCTTATTTTTAGTTATTTGAGCATGACACTGCCAAGAAAAGGCATGATCTAGAAAATCTCCTTTTTGGTCACGTTTTAGCACTTAGTCTTCAAATGTATGGCTATAAAGTCATTCAGAAGGTAAGGGCTGGTTGATTAATGACTTAGATAACAATTACTAAATTGCTTGCCTCATCAATATCTTTTTTGCCTTATTCAATTATTGTTTTTTTTTTTTTCTCTTAATTTTCATGTGCTTCAATATTTTTAACAATTAATTGAAGATAACACTTTTTTAATACAACAACTAGATACTTTACATATAACTCAATTGCTATGCACTAAATAAAAACTAGATTTTTATTTTTACTTGTGTAATTGTGATTTGTTTACTTTAACATTTCTTTGGAGTATTTAGGTTGTGTTTTTAAGCATATTTAGAGTCGATATGGCATATTAGTCATTAATGTTGAAATGGTAGTGCAGGCTTTTGAGGTTTCTGATATTGATCAGCAAATAAAGCTTGTCTTGGAATTGGATGGACAAGTTATGTGATGTGTGTGAGATCAAAATGGGAACTATGTTATCCATAAGTGTATTGAATGTATCCCTCAAGATAGAAATAGTTCATTTTTCAACCTTTTTTAATCAAGTTGTGACATTATCAGCTAATTTTTATGGTTGTGCAATTCAAGTGAACATGTGTTTTAGGTGAACACTAAAAGGTGTCTCAAACAACTGCAACAAGATATTTTAAATGTAGGATACAAAATAGAAATAGAAACTAAAGAATTATGTCACCATCTCTTTATCTTAAACAATCTTAATGTAAAATTTTACTATTATTATGAGTTATACAGTAGATATTTAGACATTATCTTGCTACTTTTTCACTAGGAGCCATATCAGCTTCACCATTGAGCCATGGTACATGTTGTTGCTAGTTGGAAGGAACTTTGTAATGTTTCTTGTGTTATTCTAGGATGATTTTCCTTTCCTTGTAGGTTAAACTCTTGGGTTATCTTCTATGCAATTCTAACTTAGAAGTTGTGACCATTATGAATTTAAGTTTCATCGATGTTCAATTTTAATTGGTCTTGACATTCATATCCAAGTGTTTTAATGACCAATAAAAATCTTCAAGATCACATCATGAAAATCTTGAATGTGTTTTAAGAGATATTATACTCTTGTTTTATGATTACATATTGTATGATTATTATTTAAAGGGTACTACCTCAATGGAAGAGCACATGCTTTATAAGCCGGAGGATGGTGGTTCAATTCCATCATGCCCTAATATGACTAAATATATAACTAAATATGCTACTAAATATGTGACTAAATATATGATGAAATATGTGACTAAATATGCAACTAAATATGCGACTAAATATATGACTAAATCAATGACCAAATCAATGACTAAATATGTGACTAAGTATACAACTAAATATGCTACTAAATATATGACTAAATATACGACTAAATATGCAACTAAATATATGACCAAATCAATGACTAAATGAATGATCAAAATCAGTGACTAAATAAATGACTAAAATTATTTAGTCATAAATTTTGTCGCATTATAAATGGCTACAAATTAACTACTGATAGTCACGTGACTAAGATTAGTCATTTATATACAATTTTTAGTAGTTTGTTTAGTCGCATATTGTTAATTTTGTACTATTGATTCCTATTTCATTTGCATTTGCATTTTCATTTGCATTCATGAGTAGACTTTGAGTTTGCATTGATAATCGTTATGGGATTTCTCAATGTTCAACAATCAAAATCAAATCAAAAATTTCTCCTTTAGGTGGAATATATTGGACTTTAATAAAAACAAGTGCATATCATTTTCATTTAAGTGCATTTATTAAACCATTGCATCTCATTATTAATCATTAAACAAAGTTGCATGATTCATTAATAATTATTATATTCAGGAGCATTCCATTAAAAGCATCTAGTTTGCATTTCATTTATCATTAAATCCATCTAAGTGCATTTAGTAATATTCATTACATTCCATTATCATGTATACATAACATACTGCATCAACATATAGAATCATAGCATAAGTAAAATCAACATTTACATTACATCATCATGTAAAACATTACATAACCATAAAGAATCACAGCATAAGTAAATCGGCATATACATTGCATTCATATATAATTGCATCCATGGAAAAGAAAACATCATATAAAAATAACCGTCATTATCCATCTAACTAAGACATACATCTAAGCATCTAATATATAAATAAAGCATCCATATGCATCCTTACATTTTTCATAGAAAACCACAAATATATGCATAAATAAAACCATGTAGAAATGCATCCATCCTAAGTCTCACTACGTCATATATTCCATCAAAATATTAAAGTCCAATGTATAATGAAATCAAATGAGAAAAACTCATAAGTATCAATAGAGGGGGAAAGAACTATAATATCAATATTCATGTCAAGATATGTCAAGTTACATCATCATGACACATCACAAAGATTCAAATATATACATCATGTCCAAATATAATATCATTATAATGCAATCTAGGTGTGATTTCCACTTGTACCAGTACCCACACCAACACTTGTAGAGGTACTCACACCTGAACCTACATCTAGATCATCTGGTGGTCTAGATGATGGACCTATCACCCCCTGTCCCTATTGCCCAATGACCATACCTCTCTTGGCCTGTAGTGTAGCTACTGCTCCCACTAGTTCATATATATGACCTTGTACCTACTGCAAATGAGATTTTAATGTGATAATGTCATCCTATAACCTTTGAACATCCTAACCAGGGGAAACTAGAGGAACTGCCTATCTAATGTGTCTACAGGCGTGAGGTTCGTAAGTTTCCCATCCATGTGGAAAAATAACTCTACCTCTAGCAAGAACTACACCACCTTGACCTCCATCTCCACATCGGCCTCCATTCCTATCATCCTGACCACCCCCACCTCCACCTCCTATTGCATCTATGATCAGTCTACCTCTACCTCTCACTACTCCACCACCACCACCTCTTCACCTTCAAGGTCCATCATCATCATCGTCATTGTCATCATCATCATCGTCATCTTCATCATCATCATCATCATCATTATCGTCATCGTCGTCATCATCATCTATAGCAGGCACTAGCTCTGTAGGATCTATGAGTTTAGGGATTGATGTATCGCGAACTATTGCCCATACTCTAGTGTCATCCCTACAATAATAATATCTGATCTATAGTCCCAAACTACAACACCAAGTCTCTCATACTCATCTTGACCTATCCATAAATCTGTATTCATACCCCATAGAGCTCTCTCTACATGAACACAAGCATACACTGTCACAAACTGTGGCATACCCTAAACTTGACCATACTATCACAACACCCAAGTAAGTAGAAACCTCTTCAAGATATAGGGAATCTTCCAAATCAACCATTTTGATACAAATATATATGGAATATCATCCCAATCCTTTGGCCAAGCCTCACATCTTATATATGGTCTCCAACAAACTACATCCATATTATCAATCTAGTGTTGCCAATACTCCAACTTGCCAAACTCAGGTTGGACAATGATGCCTTTGTATCCATAGATATAAGGTCAAACCTATGGATGATCTCTATATGTAATAGGCCTAGTAACCGGGATATGCTCCCAAGCCAAAATCTAAATTAGCATAACTCCAACAAATAATGTCACACCGCCTCGATAGACTACTTTTTGTAAATCATGATAGAGGTGTGTTAAGATAAAAGTACCCCATAAAAAATCAATGAGGATGAGTGATCATGTCCTCTAGTATCCATACCTATCCAAAAACAAATCCATGAGCCCTCTTGTTTGGCATCATGACTCCACCAATAAGAGAACCCAACACTAAGAAGAATGGGGCATAGCTCCATCACATAGTCCTCCATAGATGGTCTCATTTCCAATATAACCATCATTAAAAACATGTCTACATGCATCGCCATCAAACTCCTAATCATAATAGACTAGCTCTCCTATCACTGGAATCTATAGAATTTGGTACACATCCTTGAGAGTGACGATCATATCTCACATTAGTAAATGGAAGGTATTATGGTCAGAGTGTCATCACTCCACCAATGTTGACAACAAACCCTATTTCACTTGGAACTACAACATTTCAAGCAAACAAAGGAGACCACATTGACTAATCACTTGTCGCTCAGCTCTAGTCAAATCGGGAATCATCTCAAGAGGCTTGGAGTATTGACCCCTCATGTTCAATTTTTAGAAGGAAACATGTTTTTAAGTCAAATACATAATTCAATCAATCACTAAGTTAGTCCAAATGTACCAATCAAATCATCACACATCTGTTGAGGTGAGATTTGCAAAAATCATATTGAGTGCATCAAATTTCATTCCTCTAGATCTAGAGGATGGAAAATCATCAAAAATCCCATGTTATAAAATTGACATCAAAACAAAATCAACCTACTAATCAGACTGACATCAAAAAAAATTGACTTAAGACATCATCATAATCAAAATCAACATTCAAAACATGACTTTTTAATTAAAAAAACCCAATCAAGATTGATTAGTTTAAAAGTGACGATATACGCTTCAAAAGTGTCAAAGATCAAAAGTGGTGCAACACTGAGAAAAAGCAACGCAAAACTGTAAAAGTGATAAAACATTTTCAAAGCGATGAGACAATTATCAAAGTGACATTTCAACAATCATATGTGCTTTGGTTTTAAAAGCAACATGCAATTAATCGGAAGCAACGTGAAAATGAACTAGAAACCCTAGCTTAAAAGTGACAAAACAAAATTCAAATGTGATTAAACATTTATTGGAAGTGACATTTTACCTACAAAAAGTGACAAAACGTAAACTTTCTAGGGTTTTACATCAAAAATAACTCAAAATGACTTTAAAATGATCTAAATCATTTCAAAGATGAGGAATTGATAGAGTAGGATCAATGACTTATCGGAGGACTGTAATATGTGAGTCTCTGATGATGTCTTGCCTTCTCAAATCTGTGCTCACGATGTGTGACCACCATTTTTTCTCAAAGGGTAAAAAGATCTCAAAGTGAAAATCCAAAAGGGTGAACATAAATATGAGTGGTGAAAAGGAATTTTTCACCCTATATATTTCATTTTTCAACTTAACAAAGGGTAACCAAAATTTCAAAAATGAGCCTAATTAATTCAAAATTTTCACTAGGACATATAGTAAACCAAATTTTAATTGGGAAATCAATCAAAATTTTAAACAATCAATAAAATTTAAAAAAATCTTTAAAAATTCAAAATAAATCATAAAATTTGCAAAATTCACCTTAAAAACAAAAAATTATTTTGATTCATTTCTCAAGGGAGCATATCATCATCAAGAATCAAATTTTCCAAAATTGGGGCTTTTTTTAAAATTAGGGACATTGGACGTAAAATTCATATCAGGGATTTATATCGAATTATCATCATAAGCGGAGCAACATCAATCTATTGAATCAATCAATCAGGACATCAAAACATCAAATCGAGATTAGAACATCAAATTATTCTTTCAATCAACTCACTATGCACATTAATTCAAAGAGGGGGAAATGTATGCACCTAAAAATAGTCAATAGAAAAGATTAATTAAATTCAAGTCATTTGGATTAATTAAATCAAAATCAATCAACTATATAATTGAGTTAATCTTTGATTATATAGTTCATTCATTAATTAAATCCAACTTATTCATCTGTTACACATGGATAATTTAATTAATTCCTCCTAAAATGTCTCACCTACCACTACATAACAAAATCAAATTGACCAATGGGAGACAATAAACAAGTGCACATGGATCACTAAGAGGGTTTTTTATCTTGACCATTCATTCTTGAAAGGGAATCTTGAACATCCAAGTTGGACACATCATCAATCTTGACTCAACCCATACCTTCACTATGGTTAATCAAAATCACCCCCTACATCTTGGAAAATCCTATAAATAGGATGCATAATTAGAGCAATTTATTTTCATTTTTATTTAGAGCATCCACATACTGCTAGTGAGTGCATCTATCATTGAGAGCATTGTTATTATAAGCATTTTAGTTTAGATTCATCATTAAAATCATCATCATAATGGATGAATATCTTTTCATCTTAATGTTATTGATAATTTAGCTTAGAATTTGCATTAATCATACCATAGAACTATTAATTCATCTCATAATTCTCATTTTCTAGGATTTTACTTGAATCTAATTTGTAGTTGAGAGCATCAATCAAGTCCCTAGAATTAGAGAGCAAAAGG
Organism: Chamaecyparis obtusa; assembly: GCA_027943335.1. NCBI lineage: Eukaryota > Viridiplantae > Streptophyta > Pinopsida > Cupressales > Cupressaceae > Chamaecyparis > Chamaecyparis obtusa. The sequence goes on along the minus strand of BSBK01005588.1, from coordinate 77,054 downwards.
ATGCTCGTGATTGTTTTCAATTCATTGTTTTAATTAGTTTTATATCTTTATTTGAGTTGAAAGATCATACTAATGTCATATATAGGTAATGTAATATTCAAATTACACACACATAATATTAGTTGTAGATGCTAAAAATTGGTTAACACCTAAGGTGTCACTTTTAACATCTTGGCATTATAGTTGAAATAGTGTTTTGCCATTATCCTAATTGTTTTTCTATGTCATACTTGTTATCTTTATCATTTGGTGATATTGTGTCATTCCTCAATTAAATAATGAGTTTTTTTTAATTAATCACTAATTTTTCATCCTCTAATCTTCATCATGTCCGATCAATTTAATCTTTTTAACCTTGTTGATCTTGTTACTTTCCCCTTTTCCCATTTAAATTTGTTGATCAATTAATTGATCTCATGTTTAGGGGTAAATAACCAATGATCCCTTGTGTCCTAAGCCCTAAGCCACGATAAATAAATTCTATTTATTTATCCCCCTTTCCCATGGTCTTACAATTGATTAATTTTATATTAATTAATTAGCTAATTGGTCCTAAATTTGGGAATTAATAATTCTCTCATTTTCTAATTTCCTTATAAGTGGGAATTTCATAATTTAAAAATTGAATTATTTTCTCCCACCCTTTTAGCTTCCACCCACTAATTTAGTTTTCATTCCCCTTTTTAATCCTCTCATCTTTCCTCTTCCATTTTCCTATAATTTCTCCCCTTGATTTGTGCAAGAAATTTATCATTTCCAAATTGCACATCAATCATTTCATAATTTGTCTTAATCATGAAAAATTCCATTTCACACTTTCAATTTGTCATAAATCATGTCATTTTCCAAATTTTAATCATCTTTTGAAATCCTATAAATTGGACTTTATTTCTCCAACCACATTCCAAGTATTCTCATCGTCATTATCATCCATTTACTTTAATTTTGTGAGTATGCATTGTCATATTGGAGCAACATTTAAAAAATAGAGAAGGAAGAGCATCAAAGCTTCATTGAGAGGGTGTTTTTTATTTACTTTCAATGTTTATTGCACTTTGTCTCAATGGTTTTTATGGTTAGATTAGCATTTAGTTTTGCATGATGTTTAGGTTTTGTGGTTGACCTTTTTCATGCAATGTTTTTAATTTTCCAATTTCCTACTCTACATTTGCATGTTGGTGATGCATCCAACCATTGTTATATTCTTTTAATTCTTGGGATGAAACTTCTAATGTAGATAGTAGATTATTCTTGTGATTCCAGTGATGACCATATATGTGTAATAACTCCAAAATGATGTCTAGTTACGATTGCATGCATAGATGGCATTATGACCTTATGAAATTATTAATTAATTCAAGGTGAGCATGTTATTCTGCCATTAATTCAATGTGTTATGTTATGTTTGACTATGTGTTTCTAGTAAACTATTATATGGATTATCATATATTTCTTAATATTGATTAAATGATGTTAATGTTAATAATTTTAATGGCATATTATATAATTTGATGATTGATGATGCTTAACATTATGTCTTAGATGAGATTTTAATTGTGATGTTAAATGAAAATTATTATTATTTAATTTTAATCAATGATACTTGACAAATTAGATGGATGATGATTTTATGTGAGAAGTGGTGGTGTCATAACATCTCCAAAAACTCCATGTCGCTCAATAGCTCTTTGCACTTGCTCTACAATTTTGAATATTGATACAATTCCTTCTTCCTACTCATTTGGATATGATGTTTTTCTTGGGATAAGGGATTCTATGATGGGGGTTGGTTTATCCTAGGCCAAGTCTTTTCCTCTTGCAATAAAATTATTTAAGCCCTCTACATCAATTCTTGGAAAGACAGAGTGTGCTCTATTATTGGATTCCTCTACCCTTGGAACTAATTTGGGGGTTTTATTTGGTCTTGGAATTGGTTGTGAGGGGGATTATACTAATGTAGTTATTATTGGGCAATATTTTGAGAGACCTTCTTGGTCTACAAATGTTGTGAATGAGGGGGTACCCTCCAAAGCTTCTTTTTGCTACTGGTGGATGGATATTTTCTCATGTTTCCAAATATGTTGCTACTACTCTCCCTCAAAAGGTGAAATATTAACCTATTTATTATGCCAATACCTCTCTCGTATTGTTTTGTGGTCCAGATGTGGTGGATAAGGTGGAATTATACCCATGTTTCAAGTTGGTTTGCAAATTTGTTGGTTTCTAGCCTTCTCTATTGGACCTTCATTGGTGGGTGTTAAATTCTTGGATACCTCTAATTTATGGTGACATTGAGATTTTTCTTTGTGCTAAGGGGTTTTCTATTTGTTTTTTACTTTTTTTGATGATCAAGATCTAGTGTTGGGTAAGTTGTGAGCTTGGGGGACTCACTCTCGTTCAACCAAAACCTAGATAGTCTGCTTCAATCCTATTACTAAAATACTCAATGTGCATTTGGTGTGGTTTTTTCTTCCCAATATTCCTCTTTATTATTGGTATAATTCTCGATTTGAGTCCATCAACACTCTAATGGCCATTTATTAAAGGTAGATGATGCCACGACTGTCATGGGTCTATCTATCTTTGCATGCATTTTGGTTGATATTGACATCTCCATACATCTTCTTGGTTATGTGGTTCTCATAGTTGGGGATAGACCATGGATTCAATTGTTGGATTATGATGGCCTCCTCTTCTTATGTTATCAATGGTTCTCAACTATTCATGTGCCAACAAATTGTTTCTCTTGCACCATAAAGGTGCTTCCACTTTGGTGGAAGGATGCTAATGATGATCATTTGACTTTTGTAGCCTTTGATTCTTCTTATAATTATGTTATTAATGACTCCCCTCAAGATGATTTTCCTATAACTAATTTAGCCTCCTTACACCTGATGGACCCTACTTTACCACTCAGTGCTAGTTGTGTGTGTTAAAAGTGGTCACTACACTATACTTCAATAAGTCATTATATGATTGATCTAAACAATAAAAATTGAATAATCTAAAATTGAAACCAACCAAGGCAACTCATTTCCTTCTAGTAGACACGACTATGAGTTTTTCTCTCAGATCATTGCAAAACCCAGTGACTATTTATGTAATCTGAATGAAGGATTTTAAACTAATATGAAAATGCAATGTTCATCCAATTAGCTAAGATTTAATCCACATTAAGAAAATGAAATGTTCCTAGATTTGATAGATGCAACAAATGATGAAATTAAAACAAAATAACTATACAATTAAGACAACTAACAATGATTACAATGCATAGACAAGAATGAGAAAATTGGCAGTGTTGCACTACTTAGAAAAAAACTAGATTCTCTTTGTGAGAACAAAGGCCTGGTTATATAGGAATCCTCTTGAGAATGAATGGATGAGATTGACCAAAGAAAAACAATTGAGATTTGTTCCAAACTAGCACAATCCATATGCAACTGATTCAATTGGTTGAGAGAATTAGTTAACTGAACTAGTTTGATCAGTTGTTTCAAAAACTTCTAAGGTTGAACTGAAGTTGCTAAATTGACTAATGAGTTAACAGAGGTGGTTTCCCAGTTGACTGGATTGTTTCCAAAATCATGTTCAGTTGATGAAATGATGACTCCATAAATGCATTTTTAGAATAACTGAATGATTTAATGTATTTTCCTCCAAATTATGATGACATAATTAATTTAATTCCATTTTGTGATTAATTGACAATTATTATTTATTTAATCAACATCCTAAGATATTAATTAAATAAATGGCATAAGGTTAATTTAATTACCAACAACATTAGGATTTATACATTAATTAATTAAATAAGATTAAGTGCAATGGTTGAATGGGACCTAGAGTATAGGTCAAATCAGATTGATGAGTTGAATTGCCTTAGGTTAGGACTTAGCAGATTTAATCAAGATTAGGGATTTCTTGATGAACAGTCAAGATTAAGGGTTTATGGTTCTGTTGAACATTTTTAGGTGATTATATTTTCCCCTCTTTGAATTGGTGTATGATCAGTGCATTTATTCAAAGAACAGTTAGTATTGAGACCAAGAATAGTTTGATGTGAAGTGATGAAACTACTCTCAAGTTGATTGATTCAAAGATATCGATTCTAAACTTGATTGGACTACAACAAATGAAGATAGATTAGAATGGTCAATTTGATGTGAAGAAATGAAACTAAACACCTGATCAATTGATTGATAATGAAAAATAACCAATTTGATGTGAAGCGATGAAATTGATTAATGTAAGAAAAGACTCTTAAACCACTGGATTGGTTTGAATGAATAACTAGTTTGATGTGAAGCGATGAAACTAATTATCATTAAGAGATCAATAGAAAAATTGACTTGATTTGATGCAATGAAGCCAATTAGATTGACAAGGTCAATATCAGTTTGATGTGAAGAGATGAAACTAATATGATGAAGTGATGAAACTAATATGCCCCTAGGGATTTTTTGATGATGAGGAATCTCAACTTGATGTGGTGCGATGAAGCTGAGATGCCCCTTGCGATGAGGTCTTGTTTGATTTGATGATTTGATCACTTGATTAAGGATTCTCAATGTTTGATGATGTGATCACTAAATTGTTGATGTCATGAGCATGCCCCCTCGGGAGTGAAATTGAAATATGGCTAGGTGCCCCAATGATCTTGTTAGAGCTTTTTCTTGTGGGATCAAACTTGATAAATGTATGTGTTGGGTTTTTAGGTTTTTAGGGATTCTCAAGTCTGCAAGAAAGAGTCTAATTGATGAGGATTGGATAAGATCCTCCTTCTGCTTCGAGCTCCATGGGACTCAGGAGGGTATTGCCTATATGAATTACTTATATTTCAAGTAAACTTTGAATAGTGGATTTATTTATTCACTGCTATGCTATTTGTCTTCTCAAATTATCTCAATAAAACATCACTACTCTGCAAATAGCCCAGACAATCCTAATACAAAGTATAAAAATGGAAATTACAAATGTAATAGCATAGAACAATGGCATAAGGACATTTATCCTTCTTCTTTTTCTGAGTTCAACTCAAGGAAGGGTAACCTTTTGATTCCCTCTTTAAGGAATCAATAAACACAAATTATATCACTTGGATACAATTTCTCCAAAAAACATACAGATAATTCTTGAAAAGTAAAAGATACTGGTAATGAAATGAATTTTAGTATTTCTAAAGATTATGAAAAGACAACTTATAAGAAACAAACACTAAACCAGTGTCTACTAGGCAAAAGAGTTTAAATGAAAATCCATAGGAATATCTTTAAAAGAGATACAACTGTATGCCTTGCACACAATCTACAATCTAAATAGAATGCCTTGCAATCTATTCTATTAATCTAATATTACTATCATCAAAATCCCTACACATAAGTTTACTCTCTGCAATTGATAACAAGGATTTTTTAATTCTCTCCTTGAGAGAAACTCATAATCAATTGAAGAAATCGCTTAACAATTAGTATATTTTAAATGCCTTACAAATAAAACATACAAGAGTAAACATACAAGTAAGGAGACAATAATAATAGAAGATAGAAATTGTAGTGTATTTGTATTAAAATGAACCTATGAATTACATATAAAGACTTGTGCTCAGAAGCTCAAACACAAAATTTAGAAGTCTGTTCTATAGCAATGATACTCAGTTTTTCTATTATCTTCTTCTAACTCCTTTTCAAAAATGGGGATACAACTTATATATACAGCTCAACCATCTTGGAAATCTCTTATTAAATGAGAATGCAACAAGCTTCATATGGTTGGATCCCTAACCCTAAAAATCATATAAAACAAAATACAATAAGCCCTCAGGTGGTGGAAAGACAAAAATATTTTGGACCGTTCTGCTTCTTGGCTCATTGATCACTGACACCTTTGTCTGAAAATATTCATGATAGCTTCTTGAGTTGTTATGAGATATGGTGACTGCCATTTCAGCTAACTTACACCATTCTTACTGATAGCTTATCATCCATGTGCTCTGAGGTCAGGTGTCAAGTACTCTAGGTGTCCTCTTTACTCATCATCCAAAATATCAAAGTCAACTACAATAGATTTTATCTTCTTGGACTTTGTGAGCTCATCCCACGTAGTTACTTCTTCCTCTTTCGGCCATTTATAACTCTGGATATGTTGTAGCTGTGGTTTTTGCCTCTCCCATCTGGCATTTGTTATTACCTTGACATCTGCTACAAATCTAGTGAGCTCCATTTATGCCTTTATGGCTTCATCCAGACTATTATTAAATCTATCCACATCTACTATTAATATGATTTAGAAAAATAGAGAGGGGGGGTGAATCAATTGTTCTTAGGTCCAGATGTATAAAACAAACTTTAAAACTCTTCAACAAATTAGATCTAATAACCAACAACTACTCATTCATTATTGATTGCATAACAGAAACATATAATAGTGCAGTCCACTTATCCAATAGCATCTAACTTGTAAAACACAGAAATGTTCAAACCAAAACATTCACACAAGTATCAACACTAGGATTTATAGTGGAAACCCAATTTGGGAAAAACCACTTTGTAACATGTTACTATTATGTTCACTCTTCTGAAGTGAGCTCGATGAAAATCCAACCCTATCAAAGGTTATAAACACACTATTAGGTGTGACCCGGTTAAAGGATTTAAACCACTCTATTAAAAGTGTGCCTTGTTATAGGACTTACATACACTCCATTAGAATGCAACCTTGTTCAAAGGATTTATACCTATGACTATTAGGTCAACCTCTGTTAAAAGGATTTTGACTGATACAATGGTTAGAAAGTAGTAGTAGTATCAATCTGAAAAACATACAACTCACTTTGCAAATATCAGATCCAATTCCATACACATATGCTGGCTTACTGACTATGAACCTTTACCATCTCCATCACTGATCTACTTGGAACTCTCTTCAAGAAATCACAACACTTCTCCTTCAGCCTTCATTGCTTCGACAGTCAATAACATCAACAACACTTCCAGCATCCTCCTCTTCACTTCAACCTCAACTTAGGTTTTCTTAATACTTCCTCTATTAGGTCAATACATCTTTTTCTGCTTAATCTCCTTCGTAGATCTTAGGGTTAGGTCAGATTCATTGAATCTATCCTACATTATGTTCTTTGACTATCCTTCTAGAAATATCTTGAATCTCTTAATAGATTTACAATAAAATGTTTTACAGTGCATTAAATGCTTTCATACAATCAATAAATAAAGTCAACATGTTTTACATAATCCAAGAATTCAATGATGTTGGCTAGAAATCTGAATTCTCCCTCAAATGTAAAATACTGACGCTCAGTCAATACTGTGTTCAACTTCTCAGTCTTCACTAGAAAGCTCGGTCACCTCAAAAACTATTTCCTTGGCTAATACTATCTTCCTCGGCAATTAACTAGTGTTCGGTCAACACTGAATTTACTCAACATATACTAGCTTGGTCAAGACTAACATCACTCAGCTTAAACTAGATTTCTTCACTTTTGCTCAGTTAAGCCTACCAGTTCAGTCTTCATTCTTACTTAGGTAAACAATACATTGTCTTCTCATTGTGCCATGTAATCAAGTACTCATTGAAGCATCAAGATAACTCAACCTTTCCTTAGGTGCTATTGTTACCAACCTTGCCTTTCCCCTTAGCAACAATCAAATAGATATAGTACTTTCTTAAATAGCAACAGTCTTACTAGTTAAGGTTTGACATCAATGACAATACAACAATTGCTTCAATTGTAGTTTCCAACAATCTCCCTCTTTGGCATGATGGCAACACCATATGAATATCACATGAATTACCAACCAATCCAAAAACTTATCTATCCATCAAAAATATTAATAATATCCTTAGCTTCATTCTGATATAGTATCAATTAGCCATGCTTGCATGACCATCCACTGAATTTCTCTCGCTTACTTGATCTTCCATGAAAAATTTCATTCTGTGATCATCTCCCTCTTTGACAAAAATGCCAAAGTAGCAACTAAAAACATACATCCTATAGATGTAGATATCATCTTTTCAGTTCAGTAATAGTATTTCTCCCTCTGTCATCTTTTCTTATGACCAATTCTTGTCTGTGCTATACTTTTCACAACTCTAGGTTGCTCCTAGAGTGTGACCTTTCTCTGCATCAACTTGTTAGATATTCTTTGCAGTATATTTGATGCAGTGCTCCTAGCTTGACTAGGAAGCCTCAGTTAGGGGAAGGACCCCTAATTGACTTCTCAAGTATTCATGAGCTTCTTTAGGTAAAGCCTTAGTGAATATGTCTGCTAGTTATTCCTTTGTAATCACATATTCCATGCAGACCTCTTTATCTAGTACCAGTTCTCTCAAGTAATGATACTTGATGGCAATGTGTTTGGTCTTTGTGTGCATCACTGGATTCTTAGAGATGTTGATAGCACTTGTGTTATCACAGAAAATGACAAGTGGTTCAATAATTTCTTCTTTCATGCCTACCAATAATTGCTTTATCCATATCAAATTTGAACAGTTCACAGCTGCAGCCACATACTCGGCTTCAACAGTAGATTGGGAAATGTAATTTTGTTTCTTGCTTGTCCAGGAAACTAATCTTTGTCCAAGAAAGAAAGCTCCACCACTAGTACTCTTTCTGTCATCTACATTTCCTGCCCAATCAGCATCTATATACACTCTCAGTTTTAACAATCCATAGTCAGCAATTCCCTTCAAATATCTCATGATTCTTTTGACAGCCATCATGTGATTTTCCTTAGGATTGGCAGAGAATCTTGCCACAATCCCAATAGCTAATGCAATATCTAGTCTGCTATGTACAGCATAATGTATCTTTCCAATCATGGATCTATACAAAGTCTGGTTAACTTCTACAGCATCATTTTTTGACAACTTCTATCTAGTAGCCATGGGAGTACTTACTAGCCTTGAATCTTCCATACCAAAGGTTTTTAGTATCTCATGAACATATTTAGACTAGGTGATGAAAATTCCTTTCTCCATATGATATACTTTTAAACCAACAAAAAATTTGATCTCCCTAAACAACTCATTTCAAATTCAATTTGCATTTTATTTAAAAATTTCTTACACAAGGCATCTTGTCCACCAAATATAATATCATCTACAAAGATTTTAGCTAACAAGATTCCTTTACCTTCTTCATCTTTCATGTACATGTTGCTTGTGTCATTTGTCCTTGAGAATCCAATCTATATTAGGTAGTTGTGCAGTCTCTCATACCATGCTCTGGGAGCTTGCTTTAGTCCATACAGTGCTTTATTCAATTTGCAAACCATGTGTCTTTTGTTTGGATCAACAAATCCTTTTGGCTGTTCAATATACACTTCTTTTAATATTCCATTTAAAAATGTAGACTTAACATCCATTTGGTATACCTTGAAATCTTTATAGGTAGCATAGGCAAGCAGAGTTCTTACTCCTTCCAATATAGCTACAGGGGAAAATGTCTCCCCATAATCTATTCCTTCTTCTTGTGTGTAACCTTTGCATACCAGCCTAGCTTTGTTTCTTGTGATATGACCATGCTCATTCAGCTTATCATGAAATACCCACTTTGTCCCAATGACATTCTTATTTTTTGGTCTCAGCACCAGAGTCCAGGTATCATTCTTCTCTATCTGGTCTATTTCTTCATTCATTGCTTCTATCCAGTCTTCATTTTCTAATGCCTCCTTTTTTGTCTTAGGCTCAAATTCACATAGTAAACATGTTGGATCTCTTGCCTTGCTTCTGGTTTGAATTCTAGTATCTTTATCTCCAATAATCTATTTAGGCTTGTGATGTCTCCTTACATATTGTGCTAGAACAGGTTCTCCTCTCCTTTCATTTTGCTCATCAAGCTCACCAACAAGATTGTCAGATTCAACTTCTAAATGCTCGGTAACCTCTTTCTGATACTTGGCAGCTTCTTCCTATCACTCGACACGTTCTTCTTCTCTCTCGGCATTGTTATCCTGATGCTCGGCATTGCTTACTTGAGACTCAACATCAGGTGCAAGTCTGTCACTTGCCTCTTCTTCCTCTATATACACAAAAGATTTGTAATCTTCTAGTTCTCTTTTACTGTCAACTTCATTTTTCTCTGCATACTCATCAACTTTGACATTCACACTTTCCACAATTTTGTTAGTGTTAGAGTTCAAAGACTTATAAGCTTTTCTTTTTGTGGAATAGCCTAGGAATATGCCCTCATATCTTTTATCATCAAATTTTCCATTTCTATTGTCCTTTAGTATGTAGCATTTACTTCCAAATATTCTAAAGTACTTTACATTAGGTGCATACCCATGCCATAATTCATAAGGTGTTAGATTTGTACCTTTTTTGATCTGTACTCAATTAAGAGTATAAACAGTTATACTTACAGCTTCTTTCCAATAGTTTTTTGCAACATTCTTTTCAATCATTAATGTCCTTGCACAATCCAAGATAGATTTGTTCCTTCTCTCTACTATACTATTTTGTGGAGGAGTTCTAGGTGCAGACATCTATATTTTGATCCCTCTATCATTACAAAATAGATTAAATTCATTGGATATAAATTCTCCACCTCAATCAGATCTTAGACACTTCAGGTTCCTACCTGTCTCTTTTTCAACCTTAGCCAAATACCACTTAAAATTTTGAAAAGCATCAAATTTTTCTTTTAATAACATTACATGCATCATTATGGTATAGTCATCAACAAACATGATAAAATATCTAGCACCACAATAGCTTTGTACACCCATCAGTCCACAAAGGTCAATATGAACCAAATCTAGGATATTCTCAGAAGTAAAAGTTTTGCTCTTGAAACTAGACTTTATCATCTTACCCAACTGACATTCTTTGCACATTACATTCTCAAGTTTCTTCAATCTAGGTAGACCTCTCACTTTCTTTTTCTTACTAATTTCTACCAGATTATCAAAGTTAACATGACATAACCTCTTATGCCATAACCAAATATCATCAAGTTGTGCAATCATACATGTTTCTTCAGATAGGTCTAGATAGAAAAAATTACCTCTTGTCTTTTCTCCTCTTCCAATCAATTCACTAGTGGCATCAAATATTTTGGCCTTTCTGTGATGAAATTCCACTCGGTAGCCAGTGCTATTAAGTTGTGCAACACTCAAAAGATTATACTTAAGACCCTCAACCCAATAAGCATTTTCACAAGTGATCTTATCAGTCAGCTTAATCAATCCTTTTCCTCTAATAGGACATGGTGCATCATTACCAAATTTCACACTCCTACCTTTATAATGATCTAAGGTATCAAACTTACTCTTGTCTCTAGTCATATGATGTGAACAACCACTATCAATAATCTATTTATCATTTTTGTTCACATAAGATGTCAATGCAATTTTCTCATCCTCATTAGATTCATCTTTCATTGCAACATAGAAAACCTCAATTTCAAAATCATCACTATCAGTGTCAATCTCTTCTTCGGCAATATAATAGGATTTCTTACCTTTTCCTTTGTAGTCCTTGTATCTTCGGTAACCTCTATCTTCTCTTTTGTCTTTATGCTTGCTATCTCTTTCTTCATCCTTATCATCCATGTTAGGACATCTAGCAGCTATATGACCAACTTTATTACGTGAAAAACATATAATAGAGAATTTACCTTTGTACCTTCCTTTTCCCCTTTTCAGTCTTCTAGCCATAAGAGCTTCTAGATCCTCAAGTTCTTCATCAGATGTGTCACTGTCACTTTCACTTTCACTTTCACTGATGCATCTTTATTTTTCCTTATTTCACTTACTCAGAACCATTTGTGACTTAAAAGAAGATTCAATATTAACAACGGTGAAGTTATCATAGTTAGAAAGTTCAAAAGTTGTAAGCTTACCAACCAAACTTTTCAAAGTAAGAGCATTTGTAGGGTTACATCTAGATTCCTGAATTGCAAAAATTTTAATTGCATAGATAGGACACAGAGTTCTCAATACTTTTCCTATTGTAGTTTCATCATCAATAGTTCCATTTGCTCCTCTAATAGCATTTACAACTTCTTTTATTCTACCACAATATTGTGCAATATTTTCACCTTCTTGCATTCTAATTTCATCATATTTACCTCTTACGCTCTCAGCTTTTGCTCTCAACACATTTATGTCACCTCCATAAATGTTTGCAAGGGTGTCCCACATTTGCTTTGCATTACTACAGTCTTTGATGTCTTCAAATTCTAGATAACTTAGGGCAGACGTGATCTCCAACATTGCTTGGTTGTGCTCTTGTTTACCTTTCATTTCCTCAGCAGTCAGAGGTGCAATAGGTGTGACATAGTCATGCTCAATATAATACTTTGCAAAATCACCAATACCGGCCATATGCAGCTTCATCAAGCTTTTCCATGTAGGGAATTTCTCCTTATTTAGCTTTGGTACCTCCTTATTATACATCTTGGTCATTTGCTTCAAGTACCTTCAAACTTATTCTCTGTAAGCACCAACAACTCTGATACCAATTGTTAATATGATTTAGAACAATAGAGAGGGGGGGTGAATCAGTTATTCTCAGGTCTAGATGTATAAAACAAACTTTAAAACTCTTCAACAAATCAGATCTAATAATCAACAGCTACTCAGTCATTACTGATTGCATAACAGAAACATATAACAGTGCAGTCCACTTATCCAATAGCATCTAACTTGTAAAACATAGAAATGTTAAAACCAAAACATTCACACAAGTATCAACACCAGGATTTATAGTGGAAATCCAATTTGGGAAAAACCACTTTGTAACATGTTACTATTATGTTCACTCTTCTGAAGTGAGCTCGGTGAAAAGCCAACCCTGTCAAAGGTTACAAACACACTGTTAAGTGTGACCCGGTTAAAGGATTTAAACCACTCTGTTAAAAGTGCACCTTGTTATAAGACTTACATACACTCCATTAGAATGCAACCTTGTTCAAAGGATTTATACCTATGACTGTTAGTTCAACCTCTGTTAAAAGGATTTTGACTAATACAATGGTTAGAAAGTAGTAGTAGTATCGATCTGAAAAACATACAACTCACTTTGCAAATATCAGATCTAATTTTGTACACATATGATGGCTTATTGACTTTGAACCTTTACCATCTCCATCACTGATCTTCTTGAAACTCTCTTCAAGAAATCACAACACTTATCCTTCAGCCTTCACTACTTAGACAGTCAATAACATCAACAATACTTCCAGCATCCTCCTCTTCACTTCAACCTCAACTTAGTTTTTCTTAATACTTCCTCTATTAGGTCAATACATCTTTTGCCACTTAATCTCCTTCGTAGATCTTAGGGTTAGGTCAGATTCATTGAATCCATCCTACTTTATGTTCTTTGGCTATCCTTCTAGAAATATCTTGAATCTCTTAATAGATTTACAATAAAATGTTTTACAGTGCATTAAATGCTTTCATACAATCAATAAATAAAGTCAACACATTTTACATAATCCAAAAATTCAATGATGTCGGCTGGAAATCTGAATTCTCCCTCAAATGTAAAATATTGACGCTCGGTCAATACTGTGTTCAACTTCTCAGTCTTCACTAGAAAGCTCGGTCACCTCAAAAACTATTTCCTCGGCTAATACTATCTTCCTCGGTAATTAACTGGTGTTCGATCAATGCTGAATTTACTCAGCATATACTAACTCGGTCGACACTAACATCACTTGGCTTAAACTAGATTTCTTCACTTTTGCTCGGTTAAGCCTACCATTTTGGTCTTCATTCTTACTTAGGTAAACAATACATTGTCTTATCATTATGCCACATAATCAAGTACTCATTGAAGTATCAAGATAACTCAACCTTTCCTTAGGTGCTATTGTTACCAACCTTGCCTTTCCCCTTAGCAATAATCAAATAGATATAGTACTTTCTTAAATAACAACAGTCTTACTAGTTAAGGTTTGACATCAATGACAATACAAAAATTGCTTCAATTGCAGTTTCCAACAATCTACTTCATTACTTTCATCTAGAAATGCCTCTTTTCTAGGCAATAAAGGATCAAAATCTGATTTCCACTTGTCAAGGCTCTTTATTACACCATCTGTATCTTTAATGGAAGGGATAAACCTATTGAAATTTGTACTAAGCATGGCTATCTTAGCCTCAATTTGATTTTATTTGCCTTTAAAAAGTGGCAATATGGATTTTACTCTATTTATTTCCTCACCCACTTGCAAAACAACTTCTAGAATATCAGTTCTTAAAGATTGAATAGCTGCCAATCTTTCAAAAATTGTTGCTCTGACTGACCAAGCTACATAATAACTATTTAAAATAGAAACATAACTATTTACTTCTACTTGCAATTTGGGTAATTTATTGTAAGCACTAAAAACCAAATCAGATTTATCCTTTAATGCATCAACTTTGTGCTGCAAGATCTTCAACAAGGCTTATAGGATAGCCTCATTCTTTTCTAACTTTATTTTTCAATCTCTGTAGCAACCTCTTCTTCACTCATACTTTTACCTTCTGGAAATGCAGGTTGTTCAGGAGGTGCAGGGGTAGCAAAATGCCAAAGACTTCTCCAATGCCTTTTCCTTCATTATTCTGATATCTCTATCTTTCAAAAGTGCATTGTAGTCCTCCAACAAGGAACCATATCTCTCAGATAATTGCTTGGTCTTATCTTCATTGAGCCTAGCAAAATGGGTTAACACTTGAGAGATCTCAAGGTCTCCTCTATTATGGATTGACCATACAATTTTGTCACCATCCATTTTTTTTTTTACATTCAAAATTGATGGCTTTTTATCTTTAGGATATAGGCTCCATAGAGCCAATACTTGATTTCTTGGGATATACCCAAACCCTCTAATAATCTCCCCTACTTGGGTCTCTGAGGATAAAGTTATGTCATCCTGTCTCTTGATCTGATCAATAATAAAATCTGAATATAAATTCCACCCAGGCACAAGTATCATATTGTTATTTTTGACAAGCTATCTGGCCTCTTCTGGGGTGATTTTCTCTACCTCAGGGTCATATTCTCTTAATGTTTGCACTGCTTCATCAGGCACTTGACCCTCTTTAGTGATCTGAACATTGGATGCAACTTGTTGTTTCTTGTGCCATATCAAGAAGCTCTTGAATTCATCTGACTCTATAAAATTTTCATCCTTCAAGAATGTATCTTGTTCTAACATTATTTTGTCTTAGCATAGAGCCAAGGGCAACTCAACATCTTCTATTTCTAGTTTTTGTTTTATTTTCTCCTCTCTTATCTTCTTCATCAATTGGTGGTGATGGACACCAGTTCCAGTGAAGAGGGCTCCCACTTTGTCTTTTCTCCTTGCTTGAGAAGATTCTCCAACTAATAATCTTTGCTTCTTTGTAGGAGGCTCATTTGTATCTTGAGAACTATGGATCTCTGTCAAATCAACAATATTTTCTACAACTTGATGTTTTTCAGTCATTATTTATTCTAGAAAGGGGATGTTGTGCACCGAGAAGCCACCATCACTGTCTTCATCACATTCTGACTTAGAGTGGACATCCTTCTTCTTGTCTATCTCATCAATCTAATCTTCAAAAGTCCTCATCAAAGTATTGAATTGGGCCATCATTTGTTCAAGCCTTTGGAGATATGCTAGATTGGGGAAGAAGCCACTGAATGCCAATCCTTTTTGTCTAAAATGTTTCTCCATGGCATATAATTCATGTATCTAGTTAGATCTTCTTGCCACTTCTTCTTCTTCTATTATGTTTCTTAACACATCCTCCTCAAGATACTCCTCATGTCTCTTATTGAATGGGATGTTGGGCATGTAATATTTCTTGGTAGCAACCATGAATCCCTCTATATCAACATACCAAAGGGAAGCAGCATGCATTCTGAACTACCCTAACCAATCATTTACCTTACTGAAGGCATTCTTGCCTATTGTGAGATTATGCACTCTAAAGTGCCTTGGAGTAAAAGTTCCTTTTCTATGTGGAGCCAGGTGCTCCTTATCAATAAGCATTAGCTATCAGATGAATTCTAAAAATGCCACCCTTGGTGGAACAAAGAATGGTAGTATATGGGGGGGCTAAGGGCATCCATATACTCTAATCATAATATAACCCTTTTCGTAGTAAATATCTCCCCAATTGTGACCCTTAGTCCACTTATCTACAAATTGTTGAGGCCTTATCAGTTGCAAGACCTTTGTGGATAGCCTTGAAAGATTAAGCCCTAAATTGAGGAGGATAGACCAAACTATCCAATTTTCAAATACACAAAAATCACTCCTTGAGGAAGAAGGACTCCAAGCCCTTATCCAAAACTGTACTGGATTTTGTTGTCCCTTATACATCATCTGTGGCTCAAGGCATTCCATGTTCATGATATCATAATTGAAGTACAGAATGAGGTGCATCAACAAAGAATAGTACATAAACCTAGGTGTAGAACCAGATGTGTGGTTCTTCAATGCTTGTAAACCCTCATGCATCTTTTCTATTACATATCCTATGTAATCATATCCTTTTGTCACATCAAGACTCTGGGAGTCCAAAACCATCATCAAGAGTTCTGAGGGGATCCTCTCTCCACCATCAATCCCTAGAAATTTGCATAATCCAAATGCAATGTACTTTATGTAAAAATGGAGGTCCTTGTATGCATATGGGATTGTTCCTGGCATTGGTGCTATGTAATTTATGTTCTCTCAAGGAACATGGTTTTGAATTTCTTTTGCCACAATGGCATCCTCCCTAACATACATATTGGCCAGGGCCTACAAATTAATTTTAGTAGCCATAGGGAGCTGGATACCAAAAGATCTTATAAATGAACTCTGATCAAGGGTGACCAGAGGAGAACCATCACCCTTCCTAATTGTTCTGGATAGGGGATCATAGGAATGGGCTAAAACAATTAGGACATCTACATCCAGGAAAACCTCTGGAACTATCAATTTTTCTAACTCCGACATCCAAGGGTTTGAGACAGGGACCGGATTCTCAGAATTCTTATAAAAGTATTTAAACAAACACATTCCAGTGATGTCTGGTATCCTAGCATCTCTACAGTATGCAAGTTCATCTATAAAACACTCATCACTAACCTTCTTATGTTGTGATGAGTGCGGCAGCAAGGCGAGGATTTCATCTGAATAACTTTCCTTAACTTTCTCCTTTGCTCCTTTGCTAGTAGAAGTCACACTGACATATAGTTGGCTCATCTTGTTTGAGAATTAGAACTCCCCTGCAAATTCTGAATGTTCTAAACTTTGAAATTGCTCCGAAAAAACTTAGAAAATTCTATCGCTTTGGCTTTCTGAATGCTTGGTAATTCAAAATGTGTGATGAACAACTGTATTTATTTTGCAAAATTGAATGCAGCAATCCGTTAGAGATCAAAAAACTGAAAATTATGTCACTTCTGCCATTACTTGGCACGCTCATAACTTAATTCACTAGCCGTAAGCTGATAAAATGACAAGTAATCAAATTTCAACTTCTAGTGACCTAGCTGATGGAATATGGATGAAGTGACTGAGAGGGGGGGGTGAATCAGTCAACCATAAAACACTTCACAATTATTTCTTTCTAGATCCCTTAGGATATCTTAAAAAATGTTATCTGTTTTAGCACTCGGTAAATAGATTGCAGTAACTTTGAAGATGCAGAAAGTATTAGCAAAATTATCTTTTAGATATTCATCAGTACTAGTGTATGATTAAGATAGCAATTAAGAACACAAGAGACACAAGATTTAACATGGAAACCCAATATGGGAAAAACCACCAATGTATCTAGATATTGATTTTCACTTTTCTGAAGTGATGCCCAGTTAGAAGCCAACCCGGTAAAAGGTTACAAAACACACTGTTAGGTGTGACCTTGTTAGAGGATTTAATCACCCTGCTAGGAGTGGCCTGGTAAGAGGTCTTGAAAACAATTCAATGGAATTGTCACCTTGTTAGAGGATTTACAATATGGTTGTTAAACCAACTCGGTTAAGAGATTTAGAATTCACTGTTACAATGATAAGAAGGTAACAATGAAAATGACCTGTATAATAATGCAACTGCCTTGCTGATTACAGATCTCTGTTCTGCATAAGTGTGATCCTTCCTGATCGAATAAATCTCTGCTACACCTTAAGGATATCTGAACATCCTTCACAAATTCGCACAAACCTTTCCTGTCTTTCTTCTGTAAATCTTCTGCTATATTTCTTATTTATTTTTCACATTTGACCTTTTATTTATATGATTTTAGATTTGTCAAATCGACATTATTTAGTATAACAGTCGGCTGAATTAAGCAAACTCTATTTGCAAAAATCCTTCAAGGGCCGACAGTGCTCGGTGACCATAACTTTCTACAATCTTTCGGAGACCGAGGGAACTCGGTAAACACCGACAATCCTTTACCTTCGATAACCGACTGAACTCGGTAAACACTGAATTTCCTTTGACGACCGACTGAACTCGGTAAACACTGAATTTCCTTTGACGACTGACTGAACTCGGTAAACACTAAATTTTCTTTGATAACTGAGTGGACTGGGTAGACACTGATTTTCTTTGATAACCGAGTGGACTCGGTAAGCACTAATCTTCCTGTCTGGAAGACCGACTGAGCTCGGTAGGAACTGATTGTTGCGGACTATGACATTGTGTGACATCAAAGACAATACATAATTTGAGTAGCAATTTCCTTCAGACAATTGTTTCCAACACTAGCGACTATAAGACATTCTCGTAATTGCTAAAAAATTTGGTGACTCCTTTATACTTTCAGAGATCTGGTGACTAAAGAAAACTTTTAGTCATTAAATGACTTTATTTCTTTTGGAGATCTGGCGACTAACATAGTTGTTGAATATTTTGCACCTTGTTGAATTTATCTGGAAATTGGGCGACCACATTCTTTCTTAAATTTTCTATTCTGAGACCTGGTGACCATAGTCAATCTCTTAATCGTTGCAAAATTATTTCCTTTTAACTTTATCTCGAGACCTAGTGACAAAGGCCATCAAGAGATCTAGTGACCTCAGTGAATCTCTCAGTCGCTGAAGCCTTTTGACTTTTCAAACTTTTTCTTGAGACCTCCCGACTCACCTATTTGGAGATTCAGTGACTAAAGACAAGAAAAACATTTGATTTATTTTTTAGAGACTCAACAACTATAGTCAAGTCCACTTACTTGTTCACATTTTTCATTTTTTATCAACTAATAAGGAAGAGACACGTCACAAAATTTGGCAAACGGATACTTATATTTTTTCAACTTTTTAATTTCAGTCAACACTTAACTGTGGATCATCTAGCGATTACCCGATTGAAGACAGTCTCCTAATCATTGAGCAACCTTCTTAACTTGAGTTTGACCCAGAGATTGGGTGACAAGGCAAATCTCAAGGTTGCTAGATAATTTTCTAACCTATAGTTATCTTCTGAGACTACGCGACCACCAAATGATCAAAATTAAATCAACGGCTGACAA
Organism: Chamaecyparis obtusa; assembly: GCA_027943335.1. Taxonomy (NCBI): domain Eukaryota; kingdom Viridiplantae; phylum Streptophyta; class Pinopsida; order Cupressales; family Cupressaceae; genus Chamaecyparis; species Chamaecyparis obtusa. Next base: position 57,585 of record BSBK01005588.1, on the reverse strand, counting down.
CAATTGTCCAAAAACCTTTCTCTTAACTCAGGCTCATCTAGCGACCACGCAACTGAAGACATCTCCTAGTCGCCCAATATTTCCTTTGACTATGGTTAAGACTAGAGATTGCATGAACACCTTTATTCTCCAAGTTGCCAGAAGAATTACTTAACCTCAGTCAAGTAATGAGATTAAACATCAACCACCGATTAAAACTTCATCCAACGGTTGTCGCTAAGTCACCATACCTTTTATCACTTAACTACTTCATTGGGAGACTTAGAGATAACCGTGTCATTGAATCATTGACTTCTTAGAGCATAACTACCAAAACCAAGAGAACACACGACTATTGAAATCATCAGGTCGTAGGATAAGAGAACTAACCGTTGAATAACTTGGAGATCTCGCGACCTGCAAAATAGACCACCACTTTGCATGTGGAGATTCAGTGACCAACTGTGAATCTCATAATCGCTAAATATTATATCAATTCTTTATTTCTTTCAAAGATCACCCGACTGAAGGCATTCTAATTTGGAGATAAAGTGACTATAGTCACTTTGCAAAAATTTATCATAATAGTCACTAGATCTCACAATAGTTATCTAGAGACTCGGTGACTAAAGGCAACTGCTGAGTCATTTGAAGACAAAGAATATTCTTCCATCCTTGGAAGATTGTGTGACAAAGGGAATCGGATAATCACTAGTTTAAAAAGAAATATGCTAAACTATTTAGGAGACTAAACAACTAACTCGGAGATATGAAGTGCACATGTTGAAAAAGGTCATTAAGTGATTTGAAAAAGTAACAGCCGAATAGACTTGGGTCAGGAAATATTAGGGATTTTTGGATTTTTAAAGGCAAATAGACCTAAAACCTAGGGTTTTTCAAATTTTAAACAATTTTGAAGCTCTGGGACTGGAAATGCTTGGAAATCAAATCATGAAACTCAGAGATAGGCATCAAAAATCAAAATTTTGAAGGACAACACCTAAAACCAGGAAACCAACCAATAGTGGCTCTATCTGAGGATGTTTAAATGCAAGTTTAAGCAAGAACCACAAATCTTTAGGAAAGCAGACCAAAATCGACCGACCTAAAGTAGGAAAGAAAACATGCAACTAGAAGGGAAACAAACCTATACAATTTTTTACAAGAAATTTACATGTACATACAAATCAGGACTGTAAGCTGAAAAAAGGTTTTAAGAATTGCTCATGCACTGGCAACTCAAAATTTTCTCCATCGATATTTTTTAACAAGTAGGAATCCTTCCCAAAACTTTCATTGGATTATGTAGGGACCAAGCCATAATGATTCAAACTTCTTATGCTTTCCTTTATCTTCTGCTCTGACATTCCACTGAAGCACTAGGTCATCTGATTGGAATTTTTTGGTAGTATCTCTCTTATCAAATAGGTACTTCAATTTTTTTTGTAACTGTACATTGCTCTTTTGACTATCTCTTCTCATTTCATCCAATTCAGTTAATTGCATGATTATGTCCTGCATTGGCTCCAAAATATCCAACTCTTCATCCTAGATAAATTTGTATATAGGTATCAAGCTATTGATAGGAAATCTTGACTGTAATCCATACACAAGCTCAAATGGAGACCTCCCTGTAGCTTCTTTTATTATAATCTTGTCTGCCAACAGAGAAAGCTTCAGCTTTGAATGCCAGGCTCTTTTATTTTTCTCAAATATTTTCTTCAGAATTTTTAAAATGCTTTTGTTACTAGATTCAACTTGTCCATTTGCTTAGGGGTGGTGATAGGGAGATGAGTAAGATTTTATAATTCCATTTTCTTTACAAAAATCCTTAAACTCATCCGATCTAAAGCACATTGCATTATCAGTGATCAACTTTATTAGAACACCAAATCTAGTCAAAATATTGTCTACCAAAAAATCAATCACCACCCTACTTGTTGCCTTTTTGGTAGGGATAGCTTTTATCCATTTTATGAAGTAATCAGTTGCAACAAGTATCCAACTGTGTCCACCACTATATTTCTCAGCAAACTCACCTATGAAGTCCATTCCCCACATGGAAAATGGTGCTTCTGCAACTATTGGATTTAACAACAATGCTCCTGAATGCTTTAACTTAGAAGCAAACTTCTGACAAGCCTTACATCTCTTAACAAATTGGAAAGAATCACTGAATAATGTAGCCCAAAAATAGCCAGCTCTTAAGATCTTATGGGCAGTGGTCTTTGCAAAATAATGCCCCCCACAAACACCAGCATGCATTTCTTTCAAGACTTTCTCTGCTTGATATTTGTCAAGGCAAAATAGAAAAACTCCATCTCTATTTTTCCAATACAAATCCCCTTGTATTAATGTGTACTTCTGAGCTTGTAATCTTAAGGCTCTCTTTTGATTTTCAGTCATATGCTCTGGACATCTAGCATGCTTGATAAAATAAACAATATCAGCATAATATGGTTGCATTTCAATACTTGTTATTATCAAATCTTATATCCCTTTATTATTAACTTGGACCAAATCCATGTTTTCCTCAGTCATTAACTTTTCCAAACCTAGTCCCCTCACTAACTTGGTAATATGAATTTCTAAGTTTAACTCCTGGATTCTAGTGATCCATTTACATCTTTTACCAGTGACCTCTGACTATGTAAGAACATCCTTTACTATTGCATGTGGAACATATGCAATAACCTTAGCACATACTAGATAAGGCCTGAAAGATTTTACAGCTTTTACCAATGCATATGCCTGCTTTTCCATCATCTCATAATTTAGTTCAATAGCTTGCAAGGACTTACTAAAAAATGCAATTGGATGTTCAAAATCTTCTTCATCTTTTTGTAACAATACAGCAACAACAGTGTGAGATGACACAAAAGAGAATAGTGAGAAAGGTTTGTTGTAGTCAGGAGATTTCAATATAGGTGCCTCTTGAACAACCTCTTTAATTCTGTCAAAAGCCTTTTGAGCTTCAGCAGCCCATTGGAACTTAACATTCTTCTTGAGTAGCTTGACTATTGGTTTGACAATTTCAGCAAAGTTGTCAATAAACCTTCTAACAAAATTAATTTTCCCCAAAAATGATTGCACACCCTTGAGATTTTTTGGTGTAGTGACCCTCTGGATAGCCTCTACCCTTTTTGGATCAATCCTTATCCCATCCTTTGATACAATGTGCCCTAGCAACTTTCCTTCTTTAACTGCAAAGTTACACTTTTTTTGGTTTAGGGACACACCATACTCTAAAGCGTTGTTAGAAAAAATTTCAAGATGAGAAAAATGGTCTTTTGCTTTCTTTGAATAGGTAGTCATGTCATCTTGGTAGACAACCGTAAACAAATCTATGTACTCCTTTAATGCAACATCCATGGCTCTTTGGAAAGTTGCTCCAGCATTTCTAAGACCAAATGGCATTCTAACATACACATAAGTTTCCCAAGGTGTTTTGAATGTAGTCTTAAATTGTTCAGATTCTTTCACCAACACTTGGTTGTATCCGAAAAAGCCATCCATCATAGACAATATTTCACATCCAGTAACCTTATGTAACATTGCTTCCATGTTAGGCAAAGAATAATTATCTTTTAGAGATGCAACATTCAGGTTTCTAAAATCCACACACAACCTAATATCACCATTTTTCTTTCTGACTAGGACTAGGTTAGATACCCAAGTTGAGTGCCTTATAGGCTGGATTATTCCTGCATCACTCAATGTAGTACCTCCATATTTTGCTTTCAGTTTATCAGTGTTGTACTCTTTTAGGCCACATTGCATGTGTGCATTTATGGATATTATTTCAGTGATTGTGGATTTATCTGGATTATGTTTATGCTATGATGATATGTGATTTCATATTTAGATGATTATGTTATTATGATGTGATGTTTCATGTTTCGGTTGGTTTATGATATACTTACCCCATACTAGCATGTGTATGGTGTTTATATGTATGTATATGTATTATGTGTCTTTATGGTAGAGGGTGGAGGTGTAGTTACTCGCTTTGTCAAGATCCACACAACTAACCATACCCTATCATTGCTTGTTATATGTTGTATGTACACGCTTTGTTTGGTGATGACAAGTTTGTAGGTACAAGGCATTGTCTTCCCTAAATTGGCAGGAGTGAGCGTGCCCATAAAATACTCGTCTCAATGGTAAAGAGGGGAGATGATAGATGGACCCAAAACCCAATCCTTAGCCTATTTATCTTAATTGTTGGATAAAGTATCGGTTGACTACCTTGCCTGAGTTTGGTCAGGTTGACCTAATTCGTGGATCCCGTCTTGTGAGTTTGTATGATGCATGAATGTTCCTGAAATATTGCTTTGATTTAATTGTTTGTTATGGTTATTTTAATTAATAATATAGTGGGAAAACAATGATTAGAGTAGTTTTTATGTTGTTGAATAATTATTAATTAATTAAAAATTAAAAAAGAGAATATTTGAATTTAATTAATTAATTGTGCTAAATTATGATTTAGTACATTTTTTTTTATTAAATTGTTGAAGAATTAGTGCATGATTTAATTGTGTCATAATTATTAAATAATTTTAAATGTGGAATTTTATATTACATGTGCTTTATTTATTTATGTGAAATTGGATTTCATAAGGTTACTTGTAAATAGAATTCTATGTTGAGTTGTGCATAAATAATATATTTTATAATTATTAATTGAAATTTTCCCTCAACTCAAAAAAAAGAGGAGTTTGAATAGGAGTTGTTTGGTGACTCATTAGGGTTCGCATGATAGGTGGATTCCGATTTTCTATTTGGGGAAAATTTGCATTCATTTGTGGAGGGAGGTTTTGGTTGGAGTTTTCATTTTTTGGGAGAGAGAGCATTTTTGGAAAAATTGGTGTTTTTTGTGTTCTTGTGAATTTGGAGTGTGATTGATTTTCTGGGTGAAGAGTATTTGCATCTGGAATTGAATTCTACATAAGCTGTGATTCAGAGTTGCGGGATTGAGCTTCTACATTTCAAATTTGGGAGATTCAACAACCTACAGAGAAATCTACATCAAATTTATAGCATTGGAATTGAGGTAGGGTTTTGATGAATTTTTCCAATATTTATACCTGTAGAATCTATTTATCTTGCTATGCCTGCTTGATATTAAAAGTTAGATCTATTTTCTGGTTATGCTTTCAATTTTAGGGTTAAGAAAACTCTTAGAAATGTATTTTCATGATTTTATAATTACTTGGCATAGTAGGGAAATGTTGGCAAAATTTTGAGAGAAAACTCATTCAGGATCACTTAGAAAATGAAAAATTAAACTGGCTATAGTTGCAACTATTTAGTAGACAAAATAATTAAATGGGTTGTTCTCAAAAATTCAATTTGAGTTGGAAAAATGCATTCTGTGTAAAAAATTTACATCTTTGTCAAAAATGACAGTTAAAGAAAAAAAATTACCACAATGAAAATAATTGCATGACCAATTATATATTGATAAATTTGTATTTGGGTTGCAAAGTGTGGAAAGAAAACAAATTAGGAATAAGACAAAACTATTTGTTGTGTAGAGGAAAATTTTCCATTTCTGGTAATTTTTTGTAGCTCTGTCAATTTCCATTTACGGAAATTTTTAAGTTTAGAAAAAAGTGTTAAAAAAATATATATTATAAAAAGCTAAGTTTTGCATGTTAAAAGTGCTTTGGTGATGCACTTTATTTGTTTATTTTTAGAAACTGTATATATAAAAAAAAAAATTATATATATTAAAAAAAATTGAAGGGAGGGCACGGGTTCCAACCCCATACCCCCCTACCTTCCTCGGAAGCTATGCATTTGAAAGCATTGATGGAAAGGAGTTAATAAAAAAAAAATATGATTTTGCATGTGTGTGTGGGGCGGGAGTCTCAATCCCCAAACCCCACAGCAGTTGTACTGTCGGCGGTACACAGTACCGTCGACAGTGCAAGCACTACCGACGGCATTGTGTGTCGTGCATGACAGAGCCGTGGGCGTGGTTCCCTTAGCGGGCCCCCACATGTTCTTTGTTATGAATTTTGTTTTTATTTAAAATTTTGTTATTAATAATTTTTTCTATTAATAAACTTTGTTATTATTAAATTTTGATATTAATAAATTTTGTTATATCAAATTTTGATATTAATTAATTTTGTTATATTAAATATATTTAGTATAAAATTTTGTTTTGTGCATAATTAAATTAGGTGTTTATGTTATTCTATGAAAATTAATTAATAAGTTAAATTAGTTAATTTTCTTAGTATTTTTAAAAAAAAATTAATTTATTTAAGCCTTGCTAATATAATTTTGTTTATTAGCTTAAACAAATTTTGTATTTGGGTTTCCATTTATTCTAGTAGTTTTCTTTTGATAATTATTACTTGGTAATAATAATTGGGTAATGGTACTCTAAATATAACTAAGTATTGTTTAGTGAGCTTTTAATAAAGTATAATTAAATTCAAATGGCAATTTGCTTAGATTTTATTAACCGGTTTGGTTACGAGATTATTATGTTACCATGTCTAGGAATGATATGAATGATGTTTAAATTCTGTCACTAATATGATTTCAATTAGATGTTCAAACTGAATTTTTGCTTAGTAATGAATGTATAGGTTATCTTATGTTGGTACATGCATTATTTTCTACTAAAATTGGTTGTTTTCCACATTATGATTTTTATCTTTCCTGTATGTTTGGGTTATCGGTGTTATGGGATCTAGATGACCTAGGAGAGATAGAGGCTTGGGAATTATCTATTATTCATGCTGGTTATCATGTTTGGTGTGAGTGTGATCTATTTATGTTCCAGATGACCTTATAGGCTCTTGTTGTATTATGTGAATTCAGTGATTATGTTTATGTAGTCAATCTTGGTTTCTATGATGATTCTGGATGTGAGACTATCTGTTTTATCTATGATTTGATCTAGGAGAGATCTTTGAGCCTAGGGTAGTTTACCTAGATATGTGTTAGGAGGTGGCTTGCAATAAGTGTCGAGGCCCTCAAGTGGCTTCTGTTGATCACTTATTGAAAGTTATTATAAACAAGTGATAACCCAAATTAAACTAAGGGAAATAAATGAACCTAATAAGATTGTTTCCTCTCCCATGCTTGAGTGCTAGTACAGACTGAGATGAGGATGAGATGATGCCTGCCACCTATTGAGGTGTGTGTTCTAGCATAGTTAGTGGCTTCATCAGTATAAGAAGTCATTGATTCCGTCTGTGGTCACTTGAATGCCAAGATCTAGAGAGATTACCAGGATGAGACTCAAGGGTTAGATGTACACGATGACACCTTCCTACACATAGTCTAGTTATTCTACATGGTTGGTTGCCTCTAGATTAGTGAGTCATACCTTTCACTACTTTTGTTGACCTTGAGTTAGTAAGCTATCAGGATTCCTTTCCTAGCAGTGTTTCCTAATTTGACTTGATTATCCGATTGGGGTCCGATGTTATCTCCTCATCATGGTGGGGTAGACCTTTGTGGTTCTACACGGATGAGTGGTAGTGATTCTTTATCATTCGAGATTTGACGTCTTGGTACCAGTGCTTGATGGTGTCTTCTCAGTTGGTTTCCTTATGTTACTTCTTCATTGATGTTCTTATATACTTACTCTTTATTGTAAATCTTGTATTAGAGTATTGCATGTGATACCTAATCTAGATATTGTAATTTAGTTGTTAGAAAGACTAATGCATACCCTGTGACATGTGCAATGGATGTATGTTTATTAGAATTAATGATTTTTCATGAGATGTAAACATTACGATGTAATTGTTGTATTTTTTTTTATGGAATCTTGTGTTGATGTTTTTCAATATGTTATGTTAGTAAGTAATACTACGTCATGGGACCCATTAGATCTATAACTTGTGTCTACGATGTGTGTTATGTGAGATAATGGTTAATGCTTTCATGTAATTTTATATCTTGATTGTAAACTTTAGAAAAAAAAATTGTTCACCAAACTTAGTATCATGTTCTAGGTTAGTTTCTTTTGGGTTCCCTGGCAGGGCGTTACACTCAACTTGACTAGTTCTTGTTGCATTTTGGGAGCCAATAATGGGTTAATAGGTCTCTATTTTTATCTAAATGGCTTAACATCTTGCTTCAATGGGATCTCATGTTAGAAAAGGTCCTCTCTATAGAATTTTAGGTCATCATAAGACCATGCAAACACATGCTTTTGTTTTCTTAATAACTTTATCAGATTGTATCTTATTTGAGGATCCAACCCTTTTCCAATATAAATCGTTTGAGGTGTATTATGTGATCCCAAGTTTACTTCTTCTAAATCTTCTATTTTAGCATTAATAGTCTTTAACATGTGATCATCCTAGCCACTATATAATGCTTTTAATTTAGTTAAACCTTTAGGAATGTAATTTGTAATCAACTAGATTACCTCATTTCCCATGACCATATCTTTACCATCAATTTCCTTAACCAAAGTGTTACAGTCTATGAGCTGATCTTCATAAGTGTCAAGGCATTGAATAAACTTTAAAATGTTATGGTCATCTTCAAAGACCTGCCAGTTGTAAATGTTATTTGGAACATCTTACTTACTCTTCATTTCCACTATTGATACTCTAGACAGAGTTACATCATCTCCTTTCAAAGCAACATTAGCTAAAAAATCAGCCATAATGTTTTTAGACCTTTCCACCCAACAGATTTTGAAGGCATCAAATAATTCAATCTAATCCCAAATAGCATGTTTATACAATTTTAATCTATCATTTTTTAGAGCATACTTGGATCTAACTTGTGCTACCACAAGCTCAAAGTCACCATAAACTTTTAAAAACTTTATCTCATGTTTTATGGCAATGTTCAATCCTAAAGATAATGCTTCATATTCAGCAATATTGTTTGTACACTAAAAATTCAATAGAAAAGAGTACTTGAAAGTGGTACCTGATGGAGATATGAATAGGACTCCAGCTCCTTAACCTTCTTTTGAACAAGCTCCATAAAAATACATTTTCCATAACCCATTATTTTGTTCCTTCAATTCTTCAATTAGTGGGTCTGCATCTTCTTCTTGTGGAATGAGTTTTTCCACTCTAAAGTTCTCCATATCAACATCCACACAACAATTCAAATCATCAACATCAATTAATTCAATCATATGTGTGGTCCTACTTTCCCTGGATACTTTGACATTATTTCCATCAATGTTGAAAGTTGCAAAAGATAAGTCACATTGGATACTACCTCCCATCGAAGCACTCCATTTTCTAGATAATAACATTTCATACTGAGGTGGGATATCAACCACCAAGACACTCATAGTTAACAACATGTTTGGGTAAGCTCCTAGCCTGTAAGGTAATGCTTTAATAGTGCCAATAACTGGTACTTCTCTTGAGTCCATGGCCTAACATCTTCCATGAGATGTATCCAATTTCAATCCCAGAGACCTCATTACTTCTGTAGGCATAACAGTATTAGAATCTCCCAAGTCAATCATGCAATTCTTTAAAAGCTTCCCATTTACTATCAAAGATAGAAAGAAAGGATCAACCATCCCTGACAAAGTACTAACAACATTTGTATCCAAATAAATTTAAGGAATCTCTGAGATGATTTCCCCACACTAGTTTTCATTTGACTCACTTACTGAGGCAATCAATTTATCAGCCTTAGTGGCACTTTGGGTATCAGTAGGAGTGACTCCATTCACCCAACTTAAGGCCTTTTCTTTGTGTTCCTCTATTATCATCATTTCTAACAAAGGAAATTTGATAGTGATTTGTGACAACAACTTACTCATGTCAACAGGAATATATTTTGGGTCAACTATATCTTGCTTAATAATAGTAACCTCCTTGTTTTCTTCATGTTCAATAAGGCCAGGATTATCCTTGTTTTGGGTTTTAACCTCCTTTTGGGTAGAAATAATAGTTTCCTCCAAGGGTTTAGCCTTCACTCTATAAGTCATATTGGGGGTAGCAAAAGTGACATTCTTTTTTATCTTAGGTTTGCTGACAACTTCAACAGCTTTATGTTTATCCTGAGATTGTTTGACATCCTTTTCTGATTTTTTGATGAATATACTAGTTGGCTTATGATTTGGGTCACCCACCACCCTATTTCTTAAATTATAATTACTCTTGGCTTGGGTAACCATATCCACTATGATTTGTGCAATTTCCTCATCAGAAGGCCTTCTCAACACAACTGATCCAACATCTCTCAAAGTATTACACTGGACCTTATCTAGTTGACCATCTTCCTCATCAGAAAAAACTTTTTGATGGTAGATCTCATTCATGAATTGGGAGTTAGAAAGATCTTGACCCTCATCCTCATTAGTGGAGTCTATTTCATCATACATGTATGAAGAAGTCATGGCACATCCTTAATCATCATAAGATTCTTCATCATTACTTTATTGTTCTCCCTCTGCAGAGACACTCTGAGCAACTGCACAGTAATAAGGGTCATGAGGTGATTGACAAACAATACACTATGGAACATCATCATTCATGTTCACTGTGTTTTTTTGTAATGGGTTAGGAGTTTTATCACTATTTTATCCCTTCTTTCAGGGAGTATTGGTTTTCCATCCTTCCACTGAGTGTTATAGGGATAGTTTTGCATTCTTGGTAACTTGTTAAAGTTATTAAAAGATGGTCTATCATTTGCTAGCATTTTATTATTTCTACTCTCACCAGGCTTCAAATATTTAATAGATTTTAAGATCTGCTTCAAACTATCTTCCTCTTTTGGTTTTGTATCAGATTTCCCTATTTCCTTTCTATTTGAAAGCTGAGGTTTATAATCATCCCTCCTTCCTAATTTTCTTGATATCCTCCTATTGCTTTCTATGTTAATGGCCATTTTATAGGCTTCTGCAAGATTTCTAGGGTTTTTATCTCTTAAAAGATATCCCATCTTTGAATCAAAAGAATTCAAATAAGTGACCAAACATATTTTATCATCCAACCTGATAACTTGTAATAGTTTATGCATAGATTTTTGAAATCTGACATTAAATTCAACAACACCCTCATTTTGGTTTTTCTTGATGTTATTGAACTCATTCAGCATGAAACCTTCATTGGTATTATCACCATATTGTTCTTTAAAATAATGCTTGAACTATTCCCATGAACTTATGCTAGCATGAGGTAGATTTCTAAACCAATCTCTAGCATCTTCAGTTAGAGATTGAACAAAAAGTTTCATAATTAAATCATCAGGTTCAATGTTGTAGTCATCTATTACATTGATGAAACTCTTCAAGTGTTCCTCACAAGTGGCTACATCACTTCCAGTGAATTTTGGGAGTTTTTTCCTAATTTCATCAGGGATAGACTTAGGGTATCTGTGGATTCCAATAAAAACTAACTAATTGTGTCTCTCATGAATAGATCCTATTTGAGATGGACCAGCACCTAAAGATGTAGATGTCTAAATATTTGAAATATTGGAGACTTTATGGATAGCAGATGAAGGGATAGTTTTGGCAGTATTCAAAACATTTGCACCTTGTACAAAAGAAGTGGAAACTATATCGGTGGGTCCAGAAGATTGTCTAAGAAACTCAGTCTTTCTTTTCATCTCAGCTGCAGTAGCCTCTAGCTCTACCTTTTCTAATTCTTTAGCCAATAATTCTTGTTCTCTTTTGGCCTTCTCAAGGTTAGCATCTAACCTTGCTTCTTGATCAAAAGAGTTTTTGGTAGGATTTGGTTCAGTAATTGAAATTCCTACAGCTTTTTGTTTACCCTTATCCCTGGGGTTTCTTATTTCATGTACTTCTTGGATAATGGGTTGTTCCTTTGTTTGTTATGATATGGGAACATAATTTATAGCTTCATAATCCAACAATTTTCTCTTCAATTGTTCTGCCCTTATCATAGCATGTCTAATCTTTTCTTCTTTCTCTTTCTCTCTTTTTTGCCTTATTGCAGCTTGCTCCCAGATCTTTCTTTCTAGTTCAAACACTTCTTCAAAAATTTCTTTAGAGTCTGGAAGGGTTGTTTCCGATGAAGAATTTTGGGCAAGGACTTCCTCTTGGTGGTCATTAGGCACTTGGTGACCTTGTAAGGAGGAACCAAGGGGAAAAAGGAGGAACAAAGTCATGTCTATTCCTACTTTGGCTTCTAGATCTTCTATTATTTCCAGGGATTCCTCTTCTATGAAGTTGTGCTCTCACTCCATCCTTTTTAGAGGTTGAATAGTAATCTTCATACTAATTTAAACCCAAATCAACTACCTCCTCATATTCTAATGTATTTCCCTCCTGGTTTGTTTGAATAGGATCCTCTGTCCTCACATTTCCTTTCTATTTCCATGTGAAAGACATGTCATTATTGTTTCTTTCCCTCCTTATTTGATTTCGCCTCAAGGTAGTTGGGAGTTCTCCTTCTAAATTTTCTTCTGGGTGTTCTTTTCTACATGACCTTGTATTCCTATGGGTCATTATGAAATAGGGGGTCTCTTATGTGTTAGGAATAAGGTGTCTCAACCTTGGATAATTCCTATTCTTATTATTTGTTTTGTAAATGTATTTTTTGCAAATAATGTAATTAAGTGTGAGTGTACATGTCTAGTTGGCATGTTGATGTGTCACTCCACTTGATGTGTCGACATCTTGTGCATAAGGAGATCATGACTGAAACGGTCATGACGGATTCCTATGATGCATAAGAACTATTTAAGGAATGTGCTATGACAGGTGTAAGAGCATCTTATGACTTGGGCCTATTTGGGCACCCAAGAAGAAGTGGTTGGTGTGTGTAAGAGAATATGCCAAAAATAGGTTGGTATGACAGATTCTCTTACACTTCTCTTATGACCATTATTTTTGGTAGATTCTATGACAAGCTGTCATAGTCTATTCTAGGGATGGATGCCTATTCTTGGGATTGCATGTAACAACTGTGTACATGTGGCTTTGTGCATGGGTCTTGGTGGTTGTGCCTTTTTTGTTGGGTCTTGAGGAGTCTATATATATGATGCTACTCCTATGGGAGAGATATAACAAAATTTAAGTCTTGTTGGCTTTGTCTCTCATTTCCTGAAAGAACTTGCATTGCAAGTGTATTGTAATCTTTGTGTTGAATATAATACATTGTGCAAGTTTTGGAGTCCTGGGGTTTTTTACCGAAAGGTTTTCCCCAGGGTATATCATTGTGTCATTCTCTATTTTTCTGTATGTATGGTATGTGGTTGCAATATCTTTGTTAAAGTAGTTAACAAATCTGAAATTGTAAGGATTTATAAGAATTTGCACAATACTCTCCTATAGAGATTAGCGTAGGAAGTTGTTTCCGCACCTAAGTTTCCTTACATTATGTACCACTGGCACAGAGATTTTGTAAAGAGTCGCCACCCAATTTAGTTGGGGATTTGGAGATATTATCCTTGGGAGAATATATATAGGCAAAAACTCATAAAGGAACAAGATATAGAGAGACGAAGGGACAACTCTGATCTTCAATGGTGACTAACTAGTATGAAATAAGTAGGCCAGGAGTCAAACTCAACTTGGAACCTACGTTAATTATAACTTTGTAAAAGATTTTATCCCCAGCAGAGTCGCCAATTTGTTAGAGCTTTTTCTTGTGGGATCAAACTTGATAAATGTATGTGCTAGGTTTTCAAGCTTTTAGGGATTCTCAAGTCTGCAAGAAAGAGTCTAATTGATGAGGATTGGATAAGATCCTCCTTCTATTTCAAGCTCCACAGGACTTAGGCAAGTATTGCCTATATGAATTACTTATATTGCAAGTAAACTTTGAATAGTGGATTGATTTATTCACTGCTATGCTATCTGTCTTCTCAAATTATCTCAATAAAACATCACTACTCTGTAAATAGCCCAGATAATCCTAATACAGAGTATAAAAATAGAAATTACAAATGTAATAGCATAGAACAGTGGCATACATTCATCCTTATTCTTTTTATGAGTTCAACTCAAGGAAGGCTAACCTTTTGATTCCCTCTTTAAGGAATCAATAAACATAAATTATATCACTTGGATACAATTTCTCCAAAAAACATACACATAATTCTTGAAAAGTAAAAGATACTGGTAATGAAATGAATTTTAGTATTTCTAAAGATCATTAAAAAACAACTTATAAGAAATAAACACTAAACCAGTGCCTAATCCAATGGGCAAAAGAGTTTAAATGCAAATCTACAGGAATGTCTTTAAAAGAGATACAACAGTATGCCTTACACACAATCTACAATCTGAATAGAATGCCTTGAAATCTATTCTATCAATCTAATATTACTATCATCAAAATCCCTACACATAATTTTACTCTCTACAATTGATAACAAGGATTTTTTAATTCTCTCCTTGAGATAAACTCATAATCAATTGAATAAATCGCTTAACAATTAGTATATTTTAAATGCCTTACAAATAAAACATACAAGAGTAAACATACAAGTAAGGAGACAACAATAATAGAAGATAGAAATTGCAGTGTATTTGTATTAAAATGAACCTATGAATTACATATAAAGACTTATGCTCAGAAGCTCAGACACAAAATTAGAAGTCTGTTCTGTAGCAATGATACTCAGTTTTTCTATTATCTTCTTCTAACTCCTTTTCAAAAATAGGGATACAACTTATATATACAGCTCAACCATCTTGGAATTCTCTTATCAAATGAGAATGTGACAAGCTTTGGATGGTTGGAGCCCTAATCCTAAAAATCATATAAAACAAAATACAATAAGCCCTCAGGCAGTGGAAAGACAAAAATATTTTGGATCGTTCTACTTCCTGGCTCGTTGATCACTGACACCTTTGTCTAAAAATATTCATGATACCTTCCTGAGTTATTGTGAGATATGGTGACCACCATTCTGGCTAATTTACACCATTCTTACTGATAGCTTATCATCCATGTGCTCTGAGGTCAGGTGTTAGGTACTCTAGGTGTCCTCTTTACTCATCATCAAAAATATCAAAGTCAACTATAGTAGATTTTATCTTATTGGGCTTTGTGAGCTCATCCCACGCAGTTACTTCTTCCTTTATCAGCCATTTATAACTCTGGATATGTTGCAGCTGTGCTTTTTGCCTCTCCCATTTGGCATCTGTTATTACCTTGACATCTACTACAAATCTGGTGAGCTCCATTTCTACCTTTATGGCTTCATCCAAAGTGTTATTAAATCTCTCCAAATCTACTTCATTACTTTCATCTAGAAATGCCTCTTTTCTAGGCAATAAAGGATCAAAATCTGATTTCCACTTGTTGAGGCTCTTCATTACACCATCTGCATCTTTAATGAAAGGGATAAACCTGTTGAAATCTGTACTGAGCATGGCTATCTTAGCCTCAATTTGATTTTATTTGCCTTTAAAAAGTGGCAATATGGCTTTTACTCTATTTATTTCCTCACCCACTTGCAAAACATCTTCTGGAATATCAGTTCTTAAATATTAAACAGTTGCCAATCTTTCAAAAAGTGTTTCTCTAACTGACCAAGTTTTAGAATAACCATTTAAAATAGAAACATAACTATTTACTTCTACTTTCAATTCAGGTAATTTATTGTAAGCACTAAAAACCAAATCAGATTTATCCTTTAATGCATCAACTCTATGTTGCAAGATCTTCAACAAGGCTTGTAGGATAGCCTCATTCTTTTCTAACTTTATTTTTTCAATCTCTGTAGCAACCTCTTCTTCACTCATACTTTTACCTTCTGGCAATGCAGGTTATTAGGAGGTGTAGGGGTAGCTACAAGAGTATTGATTATCTACTACTCTAAGTCTACCAAATACTTCTCCAATGCCTTTTCATTCATTATTTTGATATCTCTATCTTTCAAAAGTACACTGTATTCCTCCAACAAGGAACCATATCTCTTAGATAATTGCTTGGTCTTGTCTTCATTGAGCCTAGCAAAATGGGTTAAAACTTGAGAGATCTCAAGGTCTCATGTATTATGGATTGACCATACAATTTTGTCACCATCCATTTGTTCTTTTACATTCAAAATTGATGGCTTTTTATCTTTACGATACAGGCTCCATAGAGCCAATGCTTGATTTCTTGGGCTATACCCAAACCCTCTAATAATCTCCCCTACTTGGGTCTCTGAGGATAAAGTTATGTCATCCTGTCTGTTGATCTGATCAATAATAAAATCTGAATATATATTCCACCCAGCAACAAGTAGCATATTGCTATTTCTGACAAGCTGTCTGGCCTCTTATGGGGTGATTTTCTCTGCCTCAAGGTCATATTCTCTTAATGTTTACACTGCTTCATCGGGCACCTGACCCTCTTTAGTGATCTAAACACTAGATGCAACCTATTGTTTCTTGTGCCATATCAAGAAGCTCTTGAATTCATCTAACTCTATAAAATTGTCATCCTTCAAGAATGCCTCTCGTTCTAACATTCTTTCATCTTGGCATAGAGCCAAGGGCAACTCAACATCTTCTATTTCTAGTTTTTGTTTTATTTTCTCCTCTCTTATCTTCTTCCTCAACTGGTGGTGATGGACACTAGTTCCAGTGAAGAGGGCTCCCACTTTGCCTTTTCTCCTTGCTTGAGAAGATTCTCCAACTAATAATCTTTGCTTCTTTGTAGGAGGCTCATTTGTATCTTGAGAACTATGGAGCTCTGTCAAATCAACAATATTTTTTCCAGTTTGATGTTTTTCAGTCATTATTTGTTCTAGAGGGGGGATGATGTGCACCGAGAAATGACCATCACTATCTTCATCACATTCTAACTTAGAGTGGACATCCTTCTTCCTATCTGTCTCATCAATCTGACTTCAAAAGTCCTCATCAAAGTATTGAATTGGGCCATCATTTGTTCAAGCCTTTGGAAATAGGGCAGATTGGGGAAGAAGCCACTAAATGCCAATCCTTTTTGTCTTAACTATTTCTCCATGGCATATAATTCATGTATCTGGTCAGATCTTCTTGAGACTTCTTCTTCTTCTATTATGTTTCTTAAAACATCCTCCTCAGGGTACTCCTCATATCTCTTATTGAATGGGATGTTGGGAATGTAATGTTTCCTGGTAGCAACCATGAATCCCTTTGTATCAACATACCTGTGAGAAGCAGCATGCATTCTGAACTGCCCTAACCAATCATTTACCTTACTGAAGGCATTCTTGCCTATTGTGAGATTATGCACTCTAAAGTGCCATGGAGTAAAAGTTCATTTTCTATGTGGAGCTAGGTGCTCCTTATCAGTCAACATTAGCTACCAGATGAATTCTAAAAATTCCACCCTTGGTGGGAAAAAGAATGGTAGTATGTGGGGGGGTTAAGGGCATCCAAATACTCTTATCATAGTATAGCCCTTTTCATAGTAAATATCTCCCCAATTGTGACCCTTAGTCCACTTATCTACAAATTGTTGAGGTCTTATCAATTGCAAGACCTTTGTGGATAGCCTTGAAAGATTAAGCCCTAATTTGAGGAAGATAGGCCGAACTATCCAATTTTCAAATACACAAAAATCACTCCTCGAGGAAGAAGGACTCCAAGCCCTTATCCAAAACTATACTAAATTTTATTGTCCCTTATACATCATCTGTGGCTCAAGGCATTCCATGTTCATTATATCATAATTGAAGTATAGAATGAGGTGCATCAATAAAGAATAGTGCATAAACCTAGGTGTAGAACCAAACATGTTGTTCTTCAACGCATGTAAACCCTCATGCATCTTTTATATTGCATATCCTATGTAATCATATCCTTTTGTCACGTAAAGACTCTGGGAGTCCAAAACCATCATCAGGAGGCCCAAGGGGATCCTCTCTCCACCATCAATCCTTAGAACTTTGCATAAGCCATATGCAATGTACTTTATGTAAAAATGGAGGTCCTTGTATACATATGGGATTTTTCCTGGCATTGGTGCTATGTAATTTTTGTTCTCTCGAGGAACATGGTTTTGAATTTCTTTTTCCACAATGATAGCCTCCCTAACATACCTATTGGCCAGGGCCTACAAATTAATTTTAGTAGCCATAGGGAGTTGGATACTGAAAGCTCTTATAAATGAATTTTGATCAAGGGTGACTAGAGGAGAACCATCACCCTTCCTAATTGTTCTGGATAGGGGATCATAGGAATGGGCTATAACAATTAGGACATCTACATCTAGGAAAACCTCTGGAACTACAAATTTTGCTAACCCCGATGTCCAAGGGTTTGAGACAGGGACCGGATTCTCATAATTCTTATAAAAGTACTTAAACAAACACATTCCAGTGATGTCTGGTGTCCTAGCATCTCTATAGTATGCAATTTCATCTATAAAACACTCATCACTAACCTTCTTATTCTGTGATGAGCCCGATAGCAAGGCGAGGAATTCATTTGAATAACTTTCCTTAACTTTCTCCTTTGCTCCTTTGCTGGTAGAAGTCCCGCTGATAGATAATTGGCTCATCTTGTCTGATAATTCAAACTCCCCTACAAATTTTGAATGTTCTAAATTTTTAAATTGCTCCGAAAAAACTTAGGAAATTCTATCGCTTTGGCTTTCTGAATGCTTGGTAATTCAAAATGAGTGATGACCAACTATATTTATTTAGCACAATTGAATGCAACAATCTGTTAGAGATGAGAAAGTTGAAAATTATGTCACTTCTGCCATTACTTGGCATGCTCATAACTTAATTCACTAGTCGTAAGCTGAGAAAATGATAGGTAATCAAATTTCAACTTCTAGCGACCTAGCGACTACAAGACATTCTCGTAATCATTAAAAAATTTGGCACCTCCTTTACACTTTTGGAGATCTGGAGACTAAAGAAAACTTTTAGTCGTTAAATGACTTTATTTCTTCTGGAGATCTGGCAACTATCATAGTCGCTAAATATTTTTAACCCTATAGAATTTATTTGGAGACTAGGTGACCACATTCTTTCTTAAATTTTCCATTCTGAGACCTGGTGACTATAGTCAATCTCTTAATCGCTGCAAAATTATTTTCTTTTAACTTTATCTCGAGACCTGGTGACAAAGGCCATCAAGAGATCTAGCGACGTCAATGAATCTCCCAATCGCTGAAGCCTGTTGACTTTTTAAGCTTCTTCTTGAGACCTCCTGACTCACCTATTCAGAGATTCAACGACTGAAGACAAGAAAAACCTTTGATTTATTTTTTGGAGACTCAGCGACTATAGTCAAGTCTGCTTACTTGTTCACATTTTTCATTTTTTATCAACCAATCAGGAAGAGACACATCACAAAATCTGGCAAATGGATACTTATATTTTTTCAACTTTTTAATTTCAGTCAACACTTAACTATAGATCATCTGGTGATTACCCGACTGAAAACTGTCTCCTAATCATTGAGCGACCTTCTTAACTTGAGTTTGACCCAGAGATTGGGCGACAAGGCAAATCTCAAGGTCACTGGATAATTTTCTAACCCATAGTTATCTTTTGAGACTACGCGATCACCACATGATCAAAATTAAATCAACGGTTGACAACAACTATCCAAAAACCTTTCTCTTAACTCAGGTTCATCTGGCGACCACGCAACTAAAGACATCTCCTAGTCACCTGATATTTCCTTTGACTATGGTTAAGACTAGAGATTGTGCGAACACCTTTATTCTCCAAGTCACTAGAAGAATTACTTAACCTCGATCAAGTAATGAGATTAAACATCAAGCACCAATTAGAACTTCATCCAACAGTTGTCGCTAAGTCGCTATACCTTTTATCACTTAACCACTTCATTGGGAGACTTAGAGATAATCATGTCACTGAATTGTTGACTGCTTAGAGCATAACCGCCAGAACCAAGAGAACACGCAACTATTGAAATCGCCAGGTCCCAGGATAAGAGAACTAACCGCTGAATAACTTGGAGTTCTGGCGACCCGCAAAATAGACCGCCACTTTGCATTTGGAGATTCAGCAACCAACTGTGAATCTCATAATCACTGAATATTATATCAATTATTTATTTCTTTCAGAGATCACCTGACTAAAGGCATTTTGATCTGGAGATAAAGCGACCATAGTCACTTTGCAAAAATTTATCATAACAGTTGCTAGATCTCACAATAGTTATCTAGAGACTCGGTGACTAAAGGCAACCGCTGAGTCGTTTGAAGACAAAGAATATTCTTCCATCCTTGGGAGATTGTGTGACAAAGGGAATCGGATAATCACTAGTTTAAAAAGGAATATGCTAAACTGTTTAGGAGACTAAGCGACTAACTCAGAGATATGAAGCATACATGCTGAAAAAGGTCATTAAGTGATTTGAAAAAGTAATAGCCGAATAGACTTGGGTCTGGAAATATTAGGGATTTTTGGATTTTTAAAGGCAAATAGACCTAAAACCTAGGGTTTTTCAAACTTTAAACAATTTTGGAGCTTTGGGACTGGAAATGCTTGGAAATCAAATCATGAAACTTAGAGATAGGCATCAAAAATCAAAATTTTGAAGGACAACACCTAAAACTAGGAAACCAACCAATAGATCTAAAGTAATTTTGATTGATAAAATGATACAGGAAGAGACTGATCTAATTTTGATGAGGTTGTAAGTGTGTAGTGTAATACCCCAAAAATGGGCTTCAATACCATTTACCTCCTACATCAACAAATCGATCTAAATCAACCCTAAATTCCTATACTAAGGCACATCTGCACATCAAATTATCGAAACCCTAATCGATCCTATCAAAAATATGCATTAGTGAATATTCCTAAATATTCCTAATCTATCCTAATTATCTCTAATTAAATATTATTTAGCGATAAATGATATTATTTTATTTATCCTAAGTGTGATTAATTAAATATGATAAATATTTAATTAATTAAACTTAATTTAGCCACTTAATTAATTTAATTAGATTTAATTAAATTATTCCTTAATTAATATTGTTTCTTTGATAATAGATCAAAAATTCAAAAATGATTGATTGAATATTTATTTAATTGATTAAAATCAAATTGTCAAATTTAATAATATAATTTTGGATACATATTGATTAAATAATTGATTAACCCATAAATCAATTATTTTTAAATAAAATTAGTTAAGTTGAGAATAAAACACATGGAAATTAAATAAACTAACAATTATCTATGCAAAAATTAGATAAGCAGTTAAACTCAAAATCAACTCTTGGATTCATTTTGTTAACTTTCTAAACTCAACATGTGATTGTGAGTTAAAAAGCAGATTGGAGTGATCTCAACTTCCAATTATAAGTTAAAAAGTTGATTTGCATGATTTTTACTAGATAATTATTTCTATTTCCCTAATTACTTGTCTGTCAATTCGAGTTAATCAAGGAGAGATTATGGGTGTTTCCATGAGTTCTCAAACTTGGATTTCTATATAAACAAGCCTCCATCCTTCACAATCATATGTGCAATTTTGAGAACAACAGCGCTATACTGTCAAGTTCTTGCGAAATTCTACATCCATTTTTTAGATCAATTGCTATCATTATTTTCAAGTTTTTGCATTCATAGCTAGTTTTTATTTCATTATTATCAAGTTTTTAGATCAATTTCATATAGTTTTTATTGTTATCACATTAAAAATCACAAAAACATAGATCTTGCATTCAAATCCTTTGTTTAGGGGTTCCATTGTCACTGATCTCGGTCAAATCTGAGAATACCATAGTCACGTCTTCTAGAAGGTAGTAAATCACCTGATTGATGATATATTCCTTCACTACTTATTTATTTATCATTGATCTATAATGTTTTACTAATGTGTTGTGTCTTTTGAACAAGTACAATTGTGACACACATTTCTGGTGCCCACTGTGGGGCCCAATATCAGGTTTCACATTTTCTTATTTCCTCTATTTTCACATCATTTTCATCAAATTCTCAGGTTTAAAAAAAATTTCATACAATCTCGTATGACATTTTGTAGTTTCATTTCAGAAGTCTTTGTCTATCGTACAACAGATGACATTCCTGAAGTGTCGTATTGATTTGTACACATTGTTGTATTAGGGCTAAATTATTGTATGAGTCAAGGTATATTGTCGTACAATATTTCACACCAAAATTTCAATTATTATATGGGTTTTTGGAGTCATTTTTTAAGGTTTTGCCCTGAAATTTGATTGACTGCAAATCCTAATCCCTGCTATTTTATGGTGTGTGATTGTTTGAGACAGCCTAACACTTTTTACAGGATGAGAGATGAATATTTGAGCATTGAAACCTATCTTTTTGGCCTATTCTCATCTTGTCTTCTAAGCCCTTGTTTGCAGGAAACCCTTTTAGAAATTGTTGGCCAAAGAAAGCTCAGTCGAAAAAAATCTATAACTTGTGGTTTTGTAGGTTGCCAAGATCTTCATCGAGAAAATATTGTGTTTGGTTAATCTCTTTTTCATAGGCACATAGATAATTAGCTACATGTGTCATATTACATGTGGTAGATATTAAGGGGATTATGCTCTTCTCTTTTTAGATAATCAAAAACCCATAAGGTATCTCCCCCTTGGTAATGTGTGTACTATCTCTGGATTAATTATGTTTGGCATGTCTTGGATAGGGAAAAGGATAAGGTTAGGGGATTATGCTCTTCTCTTTCAGAGAATCCAAAACCCAGATCTTGTGGTCCCCAACCTCACATTTCATTTTAACCTTTAGAGGGCATGTCGACTGAAGTAAAAATCTCTTGGGAATGACCCAAGTGGGGATAAGTCTTAAGCTGACTCTTCCACCCCACTATAAAATTTGACACTTCCTTGAGGTTAAAGCCTCAGAAGAAATAATTTTTCTTGTTCCTTGGATTTATTCCATGAACATGCTCAAATTTTGTGTAGGGCAGAGCCACTTCAATCTTGCTTGTGAGACTACATGGGTTTGAGTACTCATAGGGTTAACAGCCTCAATCCTTCTTGCGGGACTATGGGAGACAATTGTGAACGGATGCCTTAATTAACAACCTAAGCTAGTTTTCTATCGATCTAACTGTGAAGGATTTGTAGTGCTTTTGCGAGGTGAATAGTAATCACCCCAAGAAACTCATCATATCGAGCCCTCTTTGACATTTGAACTCGGATAATATGGGCTTCAACATCCATTATGTTTTGTTGGACCGCCATATTCTGAGAAGTCATTGAGTTTGTTCCTAATTCAATGAGCAAGTAATACATCTCTTCTCCTAGTTAGGTTAAGATAGGTGCGTTTGATTCTTTGAGTCAGTTCCCATGTGTTTTCTATGATCGTGATCCTATTTCTATGATAAACATCCTCAGATAATCCAAAACATAGATCTTGAAAACTAGACAGCAAAATTAAAAAACCAACTGAGACCAAAAATACCAAAATCCTAAAAAATTGAAGCAAAATCCTTTTCTAGTGTAAATTGTCATCCTGCCCTGTCAATTAGCCTACGATAATTGCTCAATTTTACTAAGTGTCATACCAAAACCCCCGAAGTGTCGTACGAGAAGCTACAGAGTGTCATACAAGAGTTGTAAAAAATCCCAAGTAGAAATTAATCCATGGTATCAATTAGCGTACAAGTTTTTGGATTGTCATTCCAGGCCCTATTCCATGTCATACGAGCTTGTATATTATCATACAACAATTTCCACAAATTATCAACAAAACCCAAATTTTGATAGAAATCTAGTCAACCTTCAGCTTTGGTCAAAATTCTATCAGAAAATCCACTGTGTTAGGTACAAAGTAGAGAAACAGTGATCCATCTCATTTTCCCAAAGTGATCTATTTTTCTCGATTACTCATCCTATTGATTAATATGGAACACGTCTCATCCTATGTCAAAAACCTCATCAAAATAACCTTGATCTATCAAAGACTAAGTGCCATAAATTCATGTCCACCATCCTTTGGGCATCTACCCATACATCTCAGGCACAATATCCTTCACTTACATCCAATCTACCTTTTCATCAAATGATCCAATCCAATCTTGACAAGGTTGTGTCACTTGATTATTCCTAAATTAGATCGTCATTCAGTTGTCTTATCTTGCTCCAAGATTCACCTAAAGGTTAATGGTGGAAACCAGAGCCTCTTCACACAAAATATCAAGAGAAGATCCAAAGATATCACCTTCATCTTCTCTCATTGTTCATTATTTTCATCAACCATACGATCCTGATCTTTATGAAGAAGATGAACTAGGAAAATTGTGCTTAAAGGGAGGTCACACAACTCCTCCTGCATCTACACAAGATCTCAATCAACATGCTGCTATGTCTCAAATAGAAGCTAGCCATGGTTCCCAAAGCCACGACTCTGATGAGGGTAGGGCTCAAGAACCCACACCTTCTAAAATTGCACAATACTGAGATGATGATCTCTTCAAGAAACTCACGAAGCATTTCCTATGAGAGGATAAAGAGACATACTTCCTCAAATTTGCCCAACAAGGGGCTAAACTTCCTTACCACTTTAATGTTGAAGACATCGTAACACAAGAGGAAGATACCCCTATCACAGCTATGATGAAACATATGCATGTTATATGCAAGTCAAACTTTACAAACTGGAAAAAGAGAAAGAACCCAAATAATTATCTATGGATGCCCTATGTCCATTTCCATTTGATAGAAGCATGCATATGCCACCATTCCTGAAAGGGGCGGAACTACCCAAGTATGACAAATATGATTGAAATTCAAATCCTCAAGATCATGTCAAAGAATTTTGCACTCTATTCATGGAGTTCATGCATGAACCAACATACTTAATGTGTCTCTTCCCACAATCTTTGGGAGGGGAAACCATCAACTGGTTCTCCAACATACCTCCAATGATCAAAACTTTTGAGGAATTAATCAAGTTGTTCTATCAGAAATACTCCTATAACATCCAACATCTAGTTACAATGATAGATATCTGCAACTTGAAACAAAAGATAGGATAACCCTTCCTGACTTTCCTCAAATGTTGGAGGAAGAAGTTCTCTCTTTATACCTGACAAATTTTGGAAAATGAGAAACTAGAAATAAACTATCATCTTCATATCCAAAATCATACCTCATTTGACAAAATGGTGGATAGTACCATGAAAATAGAGGGTTTTCTTGTTCGCAAGGGAGATGTCTCACTTCATAAAGAGAACAAGTATGATTCAGGTTCCAGTTCCAATAAAAAAGATAAAGTCAAATTATGGAACAAAAACAATAATATTGTCACAGATGGTGTTGTTGATCACAGCAGTGCTTCACCCAAAGCACTAGCACTTAACCTCACAATTGGCACTCAAGCCATAAAAGCCTCTGAGAAGAAGACGATTGAGCTTCCTAAAAAGTCAAATAAATATAAACCGTGGGTTAAAAAACCAAAAGATGAGTTCACTCCTTTGGGTGAGTCCTTGGAATATGCCATGAGAACCTTTTTGGAAAATAACATCATCACATTACCTGAGATAAAACTATATGACCCAAAATTCAAACCTAGGTTGGAAGGAGACCGATTTCTGTGATTTCCACCGAAACAAGGGTCATAAAACCAAAAATTGTATGCATCTAAAACATCTTATTCAAGACAAAATTAACACTGGAGAAATTGTGATTGACAACCATAAATCCAATAACAATCATACGACATTCACAGAACCTTTTCTGAAATACAATCAGGGAAAATCATCATCTTCCAAACCAAATGTGGATGCTAAGGTTAATTACACATACTATGGTAACAATGATGTCATCAACATTGTAGAGCCATGTGCATCTCAACACTGCAATGTCATCACTATTGTCAAGAAGGACAAAGAGAACCAATCGGCTAATGTAGTCACTCGATCTCAAGCTCAGGTAACTCTTCTAGGACCAAACTTGGGTTCATGAAATGCCTTGAAAATACCATTCAATCTTGCATCTGCAACTAAACAAAGGACAATGTCTAAATCTTCCAATTCTAAAGAGTCCAAAACAACATCTCCAGGATACAACATTATCCAACAACTCCAACACACTAATGCAAAAATCTCCATATTTGAGTTGCTTCTAATTTCTCCTGCTCATCAAGCCATCCTAGAAAAAGCTCTCATCAGTTATAATGTTCTAGAAAATCTTGATCTTGATCGATTTAAAACCATGGTGGGTCATTTGACTTCTCCTCAATACATATCCTTTTTCGAGGAGGACAAAAATTCACTGAGTCATCCACATAACCAGCCCTTGCATATTGAAGTCTTGATTGAAAACCATCGTGTCAAGCATGTTTTGATAGATGGAGGAGCTGGTCTAAATATTTGTTCATATAAACTAGTTATGCAACTGGGATTGTCAAAATATTCTATTGATCCTAAAAATAAAATAACCATAAAATCATATGATGAACAAGAACGATCTTCCAAAGGAGTCATTGTAATACCTATCAGAATAGGACCTATCATCTGAGATATCACTTGTTAAGTACTGGACCTCCCGCTGGCCTACAACATCCTTATAGGAAGGCCTTGGATTCATGAAATGCAAGATATTCCCTCAACATATCATTAATGTTTCAAGTTTCCCTCAGATGGAGTAGAGGTCACAATACTAGTAGACATGTCAGCATCTTACAATGCTTTAAAGGAAAGCGTCGACAAGCTTGTCCCACACAACATAGAGTTTTCTACCAAACAGAGTGACATAGCAACCAAATCCAAAGTGGAAGACATAGCTAAGGAAGTCAAAATCAAAGATACGGGTATGGTAGAATACACAATAGAACCATTTCTATCTCTTACATCTCACCCACTCTTGCCTAAATCTTATGGGCTACCTTCAGAGAGAATGAAACCTACAACTAAAGAACCATGGGTTATTTTCAACTTGAGGTTCATCACAGAATAGGTGTCCAAACAAGAGTTCGATGAGGAAGAAGTTTTACTATCTTGGCTATACAAAGATGAATCTTAGTCCCAAACTTTTCAAAAATGTGAATCCAAATCACTTGAGGTTCCTTCAAAATCATATGGACTAGGACACAAGCTGATTTCCAAAATGGGATATACTAGAAAAGGACCTTTAGAAGCAAGAGGAAAAGGTGTCATCAAACCCATTGAACACTATAGGAGAACAAACAAAGATACTACATGCATAGGCTATCAGAAAAAACCTTTCCATCTCAGTGGAAACTCTACTCATGTCATAGAACCAATAGAACTAGAAATGGATACCCAATAAGAGGAAGAAGCACATCATTCAGACAATGATGATTCAGACACAATGAATGTTTTTCCTTATGAATGTATACCTCATCACATGTTAGACCTTCTTAATGATGAAAAGAAACCTAAGGAACACTTCAATGTGGTAGACACACAAGAACCTACTACTGCAAAAGAATAGACTAGTCCAGAAGAAGGAGAGACATCCCTTACCATAACTAAACATTTAGGACACTCTAGTGATTCTGAAACAAATTATCATGAATGTGAATTTTGTTCAGACTCT
Organism: Chamaecyparis obtusa; assembly: GCA_027943335.1. Lineage (NCBI taxonomy): Eukaryota > Viridiplantae > Streptophyta > Pinopsida > Cupressales > Cupressaceae > Chamaecyparis > Chamaecyparis obtusa. Next base: position 30,202 of record BSBK01005588.1, on the reverse strand, counting down.
AAAGGAAACCCTGCTTAGGGGATTCATCTTGATTTCACACATATTCTTGACTTTCCCAGAGATCCTGATGAGGAATCTAATGACTGTGAATGGGGATTCATTCCAAAACCAGAAGAAGAGAAGCTCATAACAGACAAACATATTGATGTTATTCACCAATACACAACTACAATTGACATGAGTCTAGAACATCATGACTAACCTCATGAAACTGAATCACTTCTTACTAACGCAGGATCCAACGATGACATTAAGACACTTAGCAAACTAAATATCTTGAGTAGTAATATCACCTTTGAATTTGAGAGTTGTATCAGAACCAATGATGATAACACTATGTGCATAAACACTATCAGACAATCCTTCCCTCCCCTTACTATCAAACATCTTGAGCTTATTGACCAAATATCCACAGACCCAAGCCAAGATATCCATACTTTCCAAACAGACTATGCTTTAGCATGCTACCTAAATGTGGTTGAACCTATGATAACTTCCATCAGTGAACCTAGTGTTAGCATGACAGAGTCGGATATCAAGTATCTCAGTCAAAAGAATAAGAAGAAAAATAAAAAGAGTTATGAGGGTGAAAACCACTATGTGGCAATCTCAGAGCCAAAAATAGTAAAAAAAAAAGACATATCTAAGGGTGAAAACCTCTCTAAGGCACCCCAAGATGAGATATTTGATGTCCTTCCGAGTCATTTGTAGGATAGATTACCAATTTTGATAGAGCCAACTCAGTCTATCAATTTGGGCATAGCAGAGGAACCTCAGACGATTCATGTTGCACAATCCCTATCAGAAGAAGAGAAACATGCATTTACCAAATTCTTAATAGAGGAAAAGATAAACTTTGCCTGGAAATATTTATACATGCCAGGGTTGGATCCTAATCTAATTATGCATCATCTTTCTATAGCTCTAGGAGTTAAACCAATCAAATAGAAGTTTCATAAAATGCATCCTCATGTTGCACTTCTTGTCAAAGTCGAATTAGAAAAATTGCTCAAAGCAGGATTTATCCGAGTAATAGACTATGTTGAATGGATATCAAACATTGTTCTGGTGTCAAAACTGGATAAGTCTATACGAGCATGCACATATTTTAGAGATGTAAACAAAACATGCCCAAAGGATGATTTTCCACTACCAAACATCGATATAATAGTGGATATGACTACGGGATTTGAAATGTACTCTTTAATGGATGGCTTTTCTGGATACAACCAAATAAACATAGCTCTAGAAGATCAAGAGAAGAAAGCTTTCACATGTGCATGGGGTACTTTCTGCTGGAACATAATTCCATTTGGTCTTAAGAATGTTGGTGCTACTTATCAAAGATCCATGGCATCTATCTTTCATGATATGATGCATAAAAACATGGAGAACTACATGGATGAAACACTGGATAAATCAATGAAGAGATCTAAACACCTATCTAACTTGGGTACAATACTAGATGGAATGGAAAAATTTAGTCTTATACTAAATCCCAAGAAATGTGCCTTTGGTGTCACTTCAGGAAAGCTCCTAGGATACATTGTTTCAAAGAAAGGTATTGAAGTAGATCCAACAAAGGTCAAAGAAATCTTGGAGATGCAACCCCCTAAAAACATTAGTTAAATGCATACTCTACAAGGAAGGGTACAATCCATCAGATGCTTCATCTCTCAGTTAGTTGATATATCACAACCTTTCACTAAAACATTGCATAAAGGTGTAACTTACAAATGGAGCGAGGAATGTGAAAATAATTTCAATCATATCAAGCAATACTTGGAAAATCCACCAATTTTCATGCTTGCTATTCAAGGAAAGCCATTAATATTGTATTTCTCTACAATAAATATATCACTGGGGGCATTATTGGCACAACATGATAAGAATAAGCGAGAAAGATCTATTTATTACATCAGCAGAACATTAGTAGATTACAAAAAGAATTACTCTATGATAGAGAAAGAATGTCTAGTTGTGAACTTTACATCACAGAAACTGAGACATTACATGTTATCTCACACCATAAATCTCATAGCTCAAACTGATCCACTAAAATATTTATTTATAAAATCTTCTCTCACAGGTAGATTAGCAAAATGGGTAATGCTATTGAGTGAATTCGACATTGAGTATGTTGAAAGGAAAGCCATCAAAGGAAAAGTCATCATAGATCAACTAGTGGAAGCTCTAATGTTTGATGACCAACCAATGCAAGTGGAATTTCTTGATTCTTCTATCATGCACCTATCCTCCAAAACGTGGAAGTTATTCTTTGATGGATCCTACACGCAAAATGGGTCCGAAGTCGGCATCTTGTTTATCACTCCTCAAGGTTACTTCATTCCAAAAGCATTCAGGATCAATTTCCTTGCACCAACAATATAGTATAATATGAAGCTCTATTAAATGGAATTAAATTAGCACTAGAATGGTGAGTGATGGAATTACACACTCATGGAGACTCTCAACTGGTCATTCACCAAGTCAATGATGTGTATCAAACAAAAGATGAGAAGTTGATTCTATACAAACAAATGGTATATGATCTCAAGAAATATTTCATTTCTATCATATTTGAACAGATACCAAGAATGGAAAACAAAGTAGCTGATGTTATGGCTACACTATCATCTTTACTGCAGCAACCAGAACATGAGCTACACTATGAGTTCCTAGTGGAAGCACTGTCATTTCTTGCCTATGATTTCCCATAAACCCATATGATTTGTAGTTTCATTGGTAATGATTCCTCACACTACAAGAATATTTATTCCTACCTTCAAGACCAAGTCATTCCCAATACCCTTAACTGTCATGAAAAATGTTCCCTTATCTGAAATGCGTCACGATATGTCATCATTGGTAATGATCTATACAAATGAAGTTTGGATGGTACACTCCTTAGATGTTTAGAATGGGAAGAGTCACAATGTGCATTAGAGTAAGTCCATGAAGGTATTCATGGGTCACATTCAAATGGTTTGACATTAGCTCAAAAACTCATTAGGGCAGGGTACTATTGGCCAGATATGGAGAAAGAGGCCATGAAATATGCTAAGAAATGTAAGAAATGCCAGGTCCATGGTAACTTAATTCATGGGCCAGGTAGAGATCTGATTCCATTTACAACATAATGGCCTTTTCAATAATGGTCATTTGATCTCATAGGAGCCATATATCCACATTCATCAAATGGTCACACCCATTTAATAACAGCAACTGATTACTTTACAAAATGGGTTGAAGTAGTTCCTTTGACACAAGAAACTGGCAAAAAAATTTCTATGTTCATTTTGAATTACATCATTTTTCAGTATGGAATCCCACACTCCATCATCACTCATAACGGAGGACAATTCAAAAATGAGGACTTAGATTCCTTATGTTCTAAATTCAAGATCACTCAACATTGGTTGTTTGTTTACTATCCACAAGGGAATGGATAAGCTGAAGCATCCAATAAGAACTTATTGAAAATCTTGCACTACACAGTCAATAAAACAAGGAGATATTGGCTTCTAATGATAAATCTGGCTCTCTAGTCTTATAGAACAAGTATCAAAATTCCCACTAGGGCTACTCCTTTTGCTTTAGTATATGGGATTGAAGTGGTACTACCTATAGAAGTTGAAATCCCATCACTCAAAATCAAAATGTATGGTATGGTAACCGATGGTGATTATAGAGTATCCGGGTTGCAAGAACTTGAACTACTCAATGAGTGCAAGTAAGTTGCATATGATCATCTTAGAGTATATCAAAAATGGATGTCTAGAGGCTACAATAAGAAGGTCAGACACAGAGAATTCCAAGTCGGTGATCTAGCCTTGAGAGAGAACACTAAAACTCAATCCCATCAAGAACGTAAGGGAAAGTTTGAACCCAACTAGTTGGGTCCCTTTGTTGTTACTGCTTCTTTTAGCTCAGGAGCCTATCAACTCTCAACAACTAAAGGAGAACAGCTCTAAGAACTGATCAATGTTCTTCATCTAAAGAAATTCTATGCATAGACATTCAGCATGTGGAAAAGTCCTAAAAAATGATCTTGGTGAAAACCTAGTAATAGGCGACTTGATGGTCTAACAAAAAAATAAAATCAAAAATGGAAAAATATTTAAAAAAAAAAAAATTTGAAAAGATGAAAAATACAAAAAAAAAGAAGAAAAAGAAAAAGTGCCTTGGTGAAAACCTGGTAAAAAAGCACCTTGGTAGCAAAAATAGAATCTCTTCCAAGATGGTGAAAACCTAGGAAACGGACACCACTTGTACAAAACACTCCATCTATCAAAGCAATCTTGGTAATTTCCCAGCCTTCTATAATGCTTTAGGTTGTACATATCTTGCAATTCAATAAGTTGGTATGTGCACCAAACAATGAGTCTGAACCTAATCAATGCTTACAACTTGGGAGCAATCCTAGTCATATCCTATGGTCCTCAATACCTCAGACGAGTCATATCCAGTTAATGTCCTTCAATGCTTTATCTAAGTTAGTTTGTTTGTCTCCTTACCATAAAAGGATTTTTGCAACTGACACAAACACAAGCAAACTACAACACTATAAACAAACCAATCTTTGAAATCTACTGAAATCTTTTGTATGCTAACTGTTTCACATGATATTTTTGCATATTATGTTCCCTTGAGCTAATCAATGATGTCTTCTATAGGATTTTGAGAGGTGATGATTGGGGGAATAATCTTTTATTTGTTTTCTATGTGTAAGTGGCAATCTAATTACTCTGGAAACTCAGGATTGAATTGGTTTCCACTATAAGTGCCTCCATCACGATTAGATTGCCATGCGTACCTCAACCATTGATACCCAGACGCTTTAGAGAGGTTGGATCTAACTTTGTATTTTTAGTGATTTCTTGCTCCTATTGTGAAACACAACATTACCCAAAGATGTGAATGATAAAGGGACATTGTGGGTAATTCACATTGGAACAAGGATGATCTCTCAACTTCTTGGAATGTTTGTATGCAAGGCGTATTCAGGTCATCACAATGTTTATGCTGTAATGCTTATATAAATTGCTAAATGAAAATGGACATGATATTCAGGTCATCCTAGCTCTTGTGCCTTAGTGCTTATATCTAATCTGACAAATCTGACTACAAGTCAATATTCATATGTTCATGGTTGCCTAACCAATGAACATTGTATCAACATCCAGTGTTACCTAAAATATTAAGTGCTAAAAAAGATTGACAAATGATCAATGACTAAGTCCTAGAATTGCATTTCATTTGGATTTTGCATTTAGTCTAGTTGCATATCTTTCATGATTTTAATTCAGCATGGCATTTGATGTTCTCAAATTTTCACTTAACACATCACAAGGACTGAGGGTCACATGAAGGTTTCTCCAAACTGACAAGCAAGCAGTCGTTGTCTTGAGTTAAATATCCTTTTTGACAATGACTGAGCACTTCAATTCTTCATGAACATGCAAAAACACCATGTGTATCATTGCATTTACATATAACATGATTTACATTTTCTTAATCATCTCATATATCCATTGCATACATACATTTGCATCCATAAACATAATAAAGAAATGCATTTTCATAATTCATATAACATTCACCATTGTATCCATATTTCATATTACATAATCATACATTCAAAGAAAAAATTTAGCATTGCATACATTTGCATCACATGATAAACATTATAAATGAAATAACAAGTGTTATGAAGTCAAACTAAGATGATCACATATATATATCGATAATAGTACATAGGGTGTATCACAAAAATCTATAGTACATCAGAGCACAATGTGTTTACAATATAATGAATAAGCTATAATGAGCTATCAAGTACAAAAAATGGTCAAAATGTGCGGTGATGGCCCAATCATCTCTTGGCCTGGTCCTCTGCATCCATTGTAGCTCCTCTGGGTGAGACATCTAGTGGTGGATTAGCTCATGGTGCCCTCGCTCCCTCAGACCCCAACATGTACTGAGAGTATGATGTGACTCTCTGGCCTGATGGCATGACGGCAAAATAAGCTGACACATAATATATCGCTCTACTAGTTTGATGCACTATCTCTTCTCTCAAGGATCGAGTCTCCGCCTAAGACTCCCATAGCTACTAATCTCTCTCCACCAACCTAATCTCGAGTGATAGTCTCTGGGATCTAAGGTCCATGATTTGATGGTGTAAATGGTGTATCACATCCTATGGTATCTACCTCAATCCCAGGTCTACCTCCTCAGTTATGCCCTCCTCTCCTCCACCCATAGCCTCATCTCCACCTACCTCTAGTCGTGCCTTACAATGTCAAACCTCAACCCCTAAATCAAAATTAGGTACATCATGTGCCTCACCCATAGGGACATCTTGTTGAGCTCCTAGTACCTGCTCAACCCCCAAAACCTCCTTTTCCACTCTAGTGCTACCTACGACACCTAGCACCCCACCCTCACCCCTAGTGTACCTCCACTACAAAATTGAAGGCCTCACTAATGGCATTGCTCATGGCATCAAGGCAGGCCTAACATCTGGTACCTATCATGGTGGACCACCTACTGCTCTCTGTACAAAAGGGATCGACTACACTGTCGGGATCTGAATGTCCCTCCTCTTCTATCCCCTACCTTAGGGTGCACCTATAACATCATTTGCCTCCTCCATGGTTTGAATCAGCTCTGTAGGATCAGAGAATCACTAGAATGGATGCTCCACCAGATGTGTCCTATATGCATCTGTAATCCCAACATCGACCACTTGTACCTGGTAGCCCCAGTCATGGCTCTATAGCTCATTGTACTCTTGCATGCATATCACATAGGATAACCGGGGATCCCAACCAAGTCCCATCTCCCTAACATGTTGAGCCTATGATGCAAACTCTTAGGGCACATCCTATACAAGGTCATACTACCTCTACACCCATGTAATCAAAAACCTCTCTAAGATGTTGGTAGATAAACCTATCAAAATGCGGCTCTGATAGAAGTAGTTGAACTATGCCCGAGTAGTGGGCCATGTCTCAATCACTAAATATGGTCTCCAGATGACCACTGTCATATCATCAAGTACTTGCTAGTACTCTGTCCACCCATCCTGACCTATGTGACATAGTTAGTGTACCTGTAAATGAGAGGCTCATGTGGATGCCTCTCGTCTCTATAAATGGTTTGGCAGATCAAGATGTGCTCCCAAGCCCAAATCCGTAACACAATAACCCTAGAGGAAAAGGTCTTACCCTCATGGTAGATTGCCTCATGCATCTTGGAAAACATATGAGCCAGTAAGCACTGACCCCAACTAAACTCTACAGGATGAGCCATAAGGTGTTGAACCATGGGTGTCCACCCCCATCAAAAAATCATTATGTTGACAGTCTAACATAATGATCCCCCCTATCATGCCCATGATGATACACTCTAAGTGATGTGTCTACCCATACTATTGCACCAGTGCCTCCCAAGGTATCTATTGGGCGATATGCTCATCTACCCCAAAAATGGTATGGAAGACCTGTAAACCTATGTTCCTTGAAATAAGGTAGTCATGGCATGGTCCATGAAATGGAATGTAAAGAATGTGATAAACATCCTCAAGTGTAATGGTAATCTCCCCTATCGGGAGATGGAAAGTCTGGGTCTCTGAGTAAAACCTCTCAATAATTATCGTGATCAATCTGTGATTTTCCCTAATCTCGAGCAAACCAATGAGGTGGTTGGATGTGACACACGAACATGGATATCAAGTACCTCATCTACAAGCATAGAAAATGAAGGTGACATCAATAACTCACTCAAAATCGACACTAAATGCACATAAATAGAAAAATTAAACATGTCAAAAGGTGTAATAAATGCCATAAAATCCAGCTGAGCAACTAAATTTTAAAAAAATCATTAAGTACCCTAAAAATACTCACTATTTTTCATATGACATTTTAGAATTTAAAAAACTAGTGTCAAGTGTCGTATGACACTATACATACACCCATACAACATTTGGCTTTCATACGATAATCCACCAGTTGTCGTACAACAACTAAGGGATCCCATGAAATGTCGTACAAGAGATGGGTATCTCCGATACGACACACTACATGAATAGATACGATAATTGACCTAAAGTTGAATTTTTGTACGACACTCTACCAATTGTCATATGACAACCCATGAAGCAAAAATTAAAAATATGTAAAAGATTAAAAAAATCCTTTAAAATATTAAAACACGTGCTAAATTGAACTCAAGAAGTGATCAGAGGTCAATTTATTGGGTTCTTGTACTGTCGAGGATGCTAATACCGATGAGAATGCTCAAAATGATGTGAAGACATGGGGGCCACCATTTTTTCTCTCAGAGGGCTCCATGAAATCTCAAAAGTCAAACAATTAAAATGATTTGAAAATTACCCCTTTTTGTCTTATATAGGTTTTGACCTAATTTTTCAAAGTGCTCCGATTTGCATGAAAACAACACCCCTAGCTAATTTCGACGTCCTGAATCCATTTTCAGGATCAAAATTGAAATTTGAGATCATTTCACTTGTGAAAATGTGATTTAAAATTTTGGACCAAAAATGACCGACTGTTTGCATAATCGACCTTCACGACATCACAAGAATCCAGAACTCAACCTATTTGATCATCTAACATCAAAATTTCATAATTTCAACTTGGTCAACCATGGTCAAACTTGGTCAACATGACCTCTAATGATGCAAAACATGTCCTCATACGTGTGCAACTACTTCTACAATTGATCACATTGCTTCATATCAATTCAAACTAGCTTTCTTACCAGATTTTGATTTTAATCTCGAAGGGGGCATGGTATTACACATCATTAATCAAATTTGTCAATCAAATATTCTTCAGTAATCAAAACAATAACCAAGCCTAAATTACTAACCTCATTAAAGACCTCGTTGCTTGGGGCATATCAAATTCTTCGAAATCCATATCAATATGGTATTTTCTCTTAATCTTGTAAATTGTATCAGCTCTTCGTAACCATCGATTCAGTTGTGTTATTTCCTTGATTTTTCGTAACTGAAGGGTTCAGAGTTGGTATCCATTTGATTCATTTGGACAAATAGGTTTGGAGTCAAATATTCAATTCCTTGTAACGATAGGTTTAGAGTCAAGTGTTTTATCACTTCTTCATAATCACAGGTTCAGAGTTACTATTATTGACATCATCTTGATTCTTTAGTCAATCAGGACTTGAATCAGCATCTTCAAATCTTCCAATCAGTTTCTATCTCGGAATTAGTCAATCAAACCAGGATCAGTTTCTCCATCACATAACTAAGTTTGGATCTCAATAAATAGATTTATCTTTGAACCTCTACGCTTCAGACAGTAATTCAAAGAGGGGCAAAATGTAATACGCCAAAAATGGGCTTCAGTACCATTTACCTCCTACATCGACAAATCGATCAAAAGCGACCCTAAAGTCCTAACCTAAGGCACATATGCACATCGAATTATTAAAACCCTAATCGATCCTATCCCAAATCTACATCGGGCAATATTCCTAAATATTCCTAATCTATCCTAGTTATCTCTGATTAAATATTATTTAGCGATAAATGATATTATTTTATTTATCCTAAGTGTGATTAATTAAATATGATAAATATTTAATTAATTAAACTTAATTTAGCCACTTAATTAATTTAATTAGATTAATTAAATTATTCCTTAATTAATATTATTTATTTGACAATAGAAACTCAAAAATGAACGATTGAATATTTATTTAATTGATTAAAATCAAATTGTCAAATTTAATAATATAATTTTGGATAAAGTTTGATTAAATAATTGATTAACCCATAAATTAGTTATTTTAAAAAAATCAGTTAAGTTGAGAATAAAACACTTGAAAATTAAATAAACTAACAATTATCTATGCAAAAATCAGAAAATCAATTAACCTCAAAATCAACTCTTGGATTCATTTTGTTAACTTTCTAAACTCAACATGTGATTGTGAGTAAAAAAGCAAATTGGAGAGATCTCAACTTCCAATTATAAGTTAAAAAGTTGATTTGCATGATTTTTACTAGATAACTATTTCTAATTCCCTAATTACTTTCCAATCAATTTGAGTTAATCAAGGAGAGATTTTTGGTTTTTCCATGAGTTCTCAAACCTGAATTTCTATATAAATAGACCTCAATCCTTCACAATCATATGTGCAATTTTAAAAACAACAACGCTATACTATCAAGTTCTTGCAAAATTCTGCATCCATTTTTTAGATCAATTGCTATCATTATTTTCAAGTTTTTACATTCATAGCTAGTTTTCATTTCATTATTGTCAAGTTTTTAGATCAATTTCATATAGTTTTAATTTTTATCGCATTGAAAATCACAAAAACATAGATTAATCTTGCATTTATTTCAATAGATTCTTGCATTCAAATCTTTCATTTAGGCATTGCATTGTCACTGATCTCAGTCAAATCTGAGAATACCATACTCACGTCTTCTAGAAGGCAGTAAATTGCCTGATTGATTATATATTCATTCACTGCTTATTTATTTATCATTGATCTATAATGTTTTACTGATGTGTTGTATCTTCTGAATAGGTACAATTTTTACACACACATGTAGGCCACATTCTACACTTATTGTAGGTCCTTTTGACCAAGTTTGACCAAAATTTGGATAAGATTTGACCAAGATTCTGACACTTTGATTACTTGTGGAGAAAATATCCTAGTGGATTGGAGGATAGAGCATTGATTGCGCAAGCGGTCAACTATAATTGGAGTAGAAAAATTCAAACTATGATTTTGACAGATAAAATGATCTCAAATTTTGATTTTGATCTCAAAAATAGAATAAGGACGGTCAAATTAGTCGGGGTGCAATTTTCACATCAATCAGAGCAAGCTAAAAATTAGGTCAAAAACCTATATAAGAGCCAAAAGGATCTTTTTCATTTCATTATCACGCCTCCAATTTGAAAACTCAAAACTTTCTCTAAGTAAAAAATGGTGATTTTGATAGAAACTCATCAATTTTAGAAGCAACATGTCCACAACCAGCAGCAAAACTACAAACCAGCAGTAAGTTATCCAAATTCTTCTATGTTTGAGTAATTTTTTCAAGGTTTTTACAAGTTTTGATGTAGGTTACGTTGTGAGTCGCAATTGCTCGTACAAGCTCGTATAGGGGCTCATACGAATAACTACTCCAAAAAGTTACTCATATAAATCTATTGGAATTCTCGTACTAGAGCCACCCTTTGCTCATACGATTAAACACAAAGATGTCCATAATCTCGTATCATTATGTGAGTTTGCTCACACTAAAGATTTTACTCATACTAGTAGGTGAGAATGCTCGTACGAGAACCTGGTGAACTGTGTTTTCTCATACTAAAAATAGTAAACATTTTTAAGGCCATAAAATTCTTAATTCAATTTTTTTTGTTGATTGACTTTCATTAGTATTTTCTTGAGCTTTTATAGTTGCTGGATAAACTGCTCAAACTTTTTACTGATGATCATTTGTTCATTTCTTGTAGGAGGTGCTCTTGAATGTGTAGTTTTGGATCACATATCCACTAATGATGAGACTTGTTCCATGTTTGTTTGAGGATGAGCTGACGATTCTTGTAGAGTGTGGGTTTGGTTGGTTCAGTCAAATTCCTGATATCCATGTGAACCATGGATTTTTTACTGCTCTGATGGAGAGATTCCATAGTGAGCACAACACTTTTCACTTGCTCACTAGAGAGATGACAGTTGTATACACCTAAAAATGGTCACCTAGACTATTAGCCCCCATTTGCTAAATCATCAATTGTTTATTCTTGATCAAATCATAGTTCTATCATTTATTTGATTATTTTCTATGGGCTAACCATCTTATCCTAAGTCTTTATTTATTAAAAGGAATATTCCCTCCTCTTTTAATAAATAAAAAGCCCCCACTTTTCCTCTTATCCTAAGTTGCACAAATAAAGCATTATTCTTATTTTATAAAAAGGAAAAAAGCACTTTTTGTCTCATATGGACACAAAAGTCAACTCTTATTTTCTCATTGGAGGATATTTGTGCACATGGATTGCTCCTCTTTCAAGCTCCACCCTTGATTAAATCTTTTGCCTCTTAATCTCCATGGTCCATTGATTTTTCACCTCCTATAAAAGAAGAGCTCTCTTCCTCATTTGCACACACAAATTTTTATGCTATTGTTATGCTACAGGTTTTCTAGGTCATCTTGGAGCTTTTGGAGATATTCTTGCATCTAGGGTTTGAAGATTTGGAGCATTGTTGGCATTCATCTTGGATCTTCATCAACACTCTATCTTCTTGTCTTCATTCTTGCATCATCATGGCTTTCTTGCTTCATAGTTAGATTTCATTTCTTGCATAGTAGTTTCATTTTCATGGCATTCTTAGTTTAGATTTTATTTATGCTTTAGATTAATTCATTGAATCTCTCATTGCATGGTTTACTAGCAAGGTTATTGGCTTAATAGCTCTAGCTGAGAGCATTCTTAAAACCCTTGCACTCCATGCCTAGGGAGCTATGGATCGATTTGTGATGGCTCATTCTTGAGTTTCCTTACATGTAATGATTCATAGAAGTGTGACACATTTATAGCACACATTTTTGGCACCCACCATGGGGAAGAGTAGATAGACTTTGTCCTTTAAATTCTGTATTTTTGTCAATTTCTGTCAATTTTTCGGCAAGTTTTTAGCATATTTTTTGTTCTCTGGTTTTCTGTCTTAGAATATCGCGCGATACTTCTCAGTCTATCGTGCGATATACCTTATAATACCCGCGTGACACTTCGCATCTTAGAAGAATCACACGCCTGTATTAAGGTGCATCGCCTGGTGTCGGGCAAAATATCACGTAGACTAAAAGTATCACCACAGTATACTGCGAAGTATCGCGTGATTGGTGTCTGTACCTAACAGTGAGCTATTTTTGGGCTATTTTATCTATCTTGCAAGTTTCGGGTTGTTAGCTATCTTTTTGAAATTTTCTGAAATTTCCAGCGTTTTCAAATCTATGCCTCTGGAAAACGGGTGCCCATTTTTTTTGAAATTTTGCAAATGGTATCAAAAGTTTAAGTGTGATATATCATTGGAAAGGTCTTTTCGAGCCTAATCCAACCATGATGGTTTCATTTTCAGATTTTATCATTTGATCAGTTATTTTTGCACATTATCTAATTTTTTCATGTACTAATCATTGTTAGATTTTGGATTTTGATTCTCCTAACTCTTGTTGGTCTAACAAGTTGTGGTTGTAGGTGCTTCTTGCTTGAAATTTGCTAAAATCGCATGTCAAAGAGGGCTACTAATGGTTTTTGCAGGGCTGCCCTAAGCATAAAAATCAAATCAAGTGCTTGTTTAATTGCTTTCTTTATTAAGTGCGGCATATACTAGTTGTTTCCTTTCATAGGCACTTAATACCTTGTTGTAGAAATTTTGAGGTGGTAGGAGAGTATGCTCTTCACCCTTGTGGTGAAATAGAAATCTTGACCCATCTTGAGATTTTGAAAGCAAGGGGGTAATTGAATCTTTGCTTGGTGTGTTGGGGAGAGATTCTTGAGATAGGGGAGTATGCTCTTCACCCTTGTGGTGAACCAAAAACCTTGAACCTCAAGAATTAATCCACTCTTTGTTTAGCTTAGGATCCTTTAGCAGGCCTGCTCTTGAGCAATCAAGAGGAACGACCCAAGTGGGGACAACCTTGTCATCATTTTCCTTGGTGGCGAGTGATTCCAACTCACTATAATCTCAAGGCTATCGAGGACACAAAACCTTGGTAGACATAGTACTTATCTTCGCTTGATGTGAGTAACTTGTGGGATTGTGACCATGAGGAAAGCATTAAGCAAGAATGCTTAAGGTACTCTTGAGGCCGCGAGGTCCTAGTCCTTTATGAGGAGCAAGAGGGGTGCTATGAACGGAAACCCTTACTATGAACCATTAGATAGAGGCCACCTTCTTTTAGCTGCTTAGCTTCTTGGTGCAAGGATTGATCCAAGTGGACTTACCCGGATCACCCCAAGACACTCACCATATGTGTTCCTTTGGTTGTGTTTTTGACACTTCCATGACAACACCAATATCTCTTGTGGGCAACCACTTGGTGTGAGGCAAGGGAGCATCAAGTTGTGGGCCACGTTGCTAAGTAATGAGCCTTGTCCTGCTAGGTAGTAATTGCTTGAATTATCTTCGATTGTGCTATACCAGTGTAAACGTCCTCAACATTCAAACAAACAGTAGCATTCATAAGGCTCTCTATTTTGATATCACAAGTGCTTGTCTTGGCAAGGTTGCTTTTGCCCTTGTTTCAAGTGTTCTATGACATGTTTGATCACCTACTGTTTGCAAACCTATCTTTTATCTACTATTACTGCTTGTCAAACTAAGAAATTGCACTATCCGACCTTTGAACTTGATCAAAATGCTTTAAAACTAAGAATTTTATGTTCACTGGTCAAAAAGTCATATGAATCTGCAACAGTATCGCACGCCTTACTGAGAAATATCGCGCGATAGTTCACGGCCTGCTATTTTATCGCACGCTTTGCTGAGGTATATCACGCGATAGTTCATGCCTTCTGGACTATCACCCCGCTAGCCTGGAGTCTATCGCCCAACCATACTGCAGTCTATCACTTGGCTTAAGGTGAAGTATCACCCGAACTGAGAAGTATCACCCTGTCTACCTGGAAAGTATCACCCATAATCTTTTTGATGTCCTGTCATTGCTGCAATTCGGAGTGGCTAAACTTGCACTTTAACCTATCGTAGAGTGTCTTTTTCTATGTGTTCCTTTTGGTGGTCCGTTGGTAGAGTATGTGTCTTCTTAACGCCCTCCAGTATGTTAGTCATTAGTAGAGTATTCCAAGATGAGGATATCTTAGAGAGATGGGTAGGGTGAGACACTATGATGTCCAGATATGCATGTGATTCTCCCCTAGCATGCGTCATGGCAGGGTTCATAGGTTTCTTTATCATGCCTGATAGAGGGCAAAAAGGTTTCCAGTGTGGGTGGGGAGTAGTACTAGAGAGGTTTTTGGCTCATCTATCAAAGCTAGGGTGGGGTTCTTGTCTTTTGTCTCATATGTACCATGAGCTCCATGAGATCATGTTTTAGGGGATGAGGAGCTTAGTTGTTGGGGTTTTGATACTACATATTTGGATGCGGAAGCACCTCCCTATTTTTTGTCCAGTTGGGGATGATGCTAGGACACTTGGGAATCCCTATATATATAGATATATTGGTTTTGTTGTTTAGCCCCACATGGGGAAGACTTCCTACTAGAGATGACAACTAGATGATATGATAGTGGTCACCTGGAAACCATACCTAGGTACAAAGGAGTGGTGGATTGGAGATCACAATAGAGGGATATGTTTGTGGCCCTCCCTTTGATAGGTCAGACTTATTTCATCCTAGAGAAATTTTTGGTATCTCAGGTATTGTGACAGTATGAATGTCCTTAGGTTGTTTCATAGGAGTTTACAACATATTCTTTATATGTAGATGAGGTATGTGTTGGGTGGGGGCAGAGACTAGTTCCTGCAACTACTCTACAAGATTTGAATATTGTTAGGAGAGCTCAGTAGGACTATCTAGAGGCATTTACAGATGTTGGGGTGACTCCTGAGTATAGGGAATAATTTTCTTGCCACCCTTTTCCACATTTTACTGATTTGAAAGCTCACATACCACATATCAAGGATGAGGGTGATGCTCCTCCTCCACCTCCACCACCATAGGGTAGGAGAGATATAGGTGCATGGCCGACTGGCAGAGATGAAGGAGAGAGCATTAGCAAGGTAGTTCCATGGACTGGACAGCAGAGGAGAGGAGAGGGAGGTACACTCAAGGAGGTTGGTTTAGTAGATGTTGGACTGAGTGGGACAATAGAGACCCAGGAAGGGAAGGGATAGAGAGATTAATCTAGAGGGGTATCCTGACAGGTGAGGCAGAGGAAAAGAGGAGGATATAGGGATAGGGGAGCCAACTATGGGTGGTGAGGGAGAGGCTCTGTCACAAAGGACACCACAAGATATCATATGATCCCTCTAAGAGAGATTTTGTGGCCTATAGATTGAGATCGTTGTTTCTCAATCTAGGATAACTGAGCGAGACCAAAGGATAGTTGAGCTCATAGAAAAGAGGGATCACTAGCGAGTGGCCACACATCAGACTAGCCAAGTAGCATATTATGGTGTGGCTTATAGTGCAGCTATTTTAGTGGATCAATAGGTGACTCCTTTTTCTCAGTACACAAGAAGGTCAAAGGGTGCACAAATTCTACAGGATGATGAGGTTGTACCTCCTCTACCACCACCTCCATGAACTCTAGATGATGTCGAGGACATGGTAGAGAGATAGCCTCTATGATTTGTTATCTTTTTTATCTATTTTGTACCCTAATTTTGTCATTATATACGATGACTTGATTTGATGATAGTTGTATATTTTTTATGTATCCCCTATTGAGATTTGATGATATATACAAGGATATTTTATTTGATCTCATTGTATGCATGTATCAGTTGTTGTTATGAGATGTACTTATTGCTTTATGATGTTATATAGATGCACTTTCTATTGATGGTTTTATGATGTTTATGTAGATGTATATATGAATAAAAATATTTATGTAATGTTTATGTCATGGATATGTAAATGAATATGTAGAGGATCTAAATGGATATGCTTATATATGCAATGGATCTAAATGGATATGCAGTGGATTTAAATGGATTTATGAGATATTCTTATATATGTAATGGTTTCTAACATCTCTTGCAGGAATCTTCTTGTTGATACATAGGTGCTCGATCATATCTCTGATGACATAGTAGACCGCTTGATGAGAGAGGATGATGATCAGTTTGAACTCTAACCTCACTTACACCTCAAGAGATAATGTTGCAAATTAATGATTCTTTCCAAATGCAAAATGAAAAACTAACATGAATGCACCCTGGGACTTAGTTACTGGAGTTTGATTTGAAAAATTCATCATTGAGCATTTGTGGAACATCATAGCCAATATAGTTCTCAATGGTGCCACTATGACCATGAGAATATCAATATGGTCTATATCAGAGAAAATGTGAAAACTAACACAAGCATCGGGGCATAAAAGTCAAGATGACCTGAGCATCATTTCCAGTTGATATTGCAAGTAACCATAAGCATCAAGGCAAAAGAGGCCAGGATGACCTGAATGGTTCTTATGTAAACAAACAAAATAACAAACAAGGAGATAGTTCCAACCTCACCTTAGTGTCCATATAAAATGAGTCGAAGTACATGTCGTGTTCCACTCAAGATGGAGGCTCTTACCATAGACACCCAATTTATTGGACAATTTAGGATTATTGGAATGACACTGACAAGAAAAAGTCAAAGAAAATGATTGTGCCCCTAGTCTATGGTCCTCTAGTCATTTAGAAATCATCGAGTTACTTAGAAAGGGATAATCAATAAAGTTAAATGATAACAAATAGAATACCAAGAAGATTCACAACCTTGATTACTTCTCTAGTCATTTAGACATCGTCAAGTTATAATAAAGATGTGATCAACATCAATTTCAGGAAGTTTTTGGGTGTTGTTTGTGTTTTGTGTTCCATCTTGATGAAGTGTGTAGTGTTAAGAAACATTGTTTGATTGTTCAAGTCTTTCATTTGTTTGTTTGGATTGATGATTTAAGTTTATCTGAAGTGTTGAGAAACATTGTTTTCTTGATGTCATCATGTTGTGGGGTGTTGAGAAATACCGTTTTGTGTCGGTGATGAACCTTTTAGTGGTTTTTGGAAAACTAACTTTAATTCTCTTTGGATGGTGATCTGGTTGAGTGTCATGGTAGGAAATTCCCCCCTAGAAAGACTTGAATGTCTTAGGATAAAGATAAAGACCGATTTCAATCCATGGCATTGATGTGTGAAACAATTGATTTGTCATGAAAGTGACTGAAATCTATGTACAAACTGAAGCAAATGACAAGAAAACATGAAGGATGCCAAGACTTGCATTGATAGATGGAGGGATTGAGTACAAGAGGCACCTATTTACCATGTTTTCACCACTTGGTAGATATTCTATTTTTGTTACCAAGGTGCTTATTTACCAGGTTTTCACAAAGTCACTTTTTCATTTTTTTAATTTGTTTTTGCTCTTTTTCATTTTTTTCATTTTTTTTGTATTTTTGTATTTTTTATTTTTTTGTTGATGCCTGTTTGTCAAGTTTTCACTAAGATGATCAATTTTTCAGGACTTTTTCCAAATTTTAAGATTTTTTTCAGGACAATATAGATATTTACAAGTTGTTAGATATCGAGAATGCTCAAGCATAGAAATTTTTCAGGTGGAGAGTATTGATGGGCTCTCAAAGTTGTTCTCCTCTTGGTGTAGAGAGATGTTAGGTGCCAGAGCCAAATGTTGTAGTAATTATGTATGGACCCACCTAGTCAGGTTTAAACTTCCCCTTTTGTTCCTGATGTGACTGATTATAGGGATTTTCTCTAAACACTAGGTCACCAACCTGAAGTTCTCATGGTTTGACCTTTTTATTGTATCCTCTGGACATTCTCTTATGATATGATCAAATGCCACTTGCTAACATTCATCCAATAGTTCTAATTCTTGCAATCTGGATATTCGATAATCTTCATTTGGTATCGGTCGATGTAAAGAAACCCTCAAAGAAAAGATTTCTACTTTAATGGGTAGGAGCACTTTTGTGTTGTATACTAAAGTGAAAGGTGCCACCCTAGTAGGTGTTCTAATGATGGTGCGGTAAGCCCACAATGCAAGATTGAGTTGTAGGTGTCAATCCTTTCCCAACTTACTCAGTGTGATGCAAGATTTTTAGCAGAATCTTATTTGAGGTTTTGGCCTTGTCGTTGCCTTGTGGGTAGTAGATGGAAGAATAGTGTTGTTTGATCTTGAATTTTTCATAGAGCTTAGTTATATCACTGTTCTTAAATTGTCCTCCATTGTTAGTTATAATGGAGGAAGGGATACCATACCAGCAGATGATATAGTTTAGAATGAACAAAGCCACTTGTTTTCCTATTGCTTTGGTAAGTGGGACTTCTTCAACCCACTTGGTGAAGTATTTTATGGTTTTTATTATGATTTTGTGTCCATTTGAATAGGATAGATGTATCTACTTGATGAGATCAAATTCCCATTGATGAAAGAATCAATGTGTGATAAAAGGAATAAGCTCCCTGGTTGGAGCGTGTATAAGATTTCTATGTAGATGTACTTTATTAAAAGCTTTAGAGTACCTTGATGTTTCTTTCTCCATGTCTACCCAATAGTAGTCAGCTCTCAGTAGTTTTTGAGCTAGAGTCAGACCATTGGAATTTTATCCACACATAACCTCATGGACTTCACTTAACACACTCTTGGATTCTTCCTTTTCTAGACACCTAAGAAAAGTACCATCTAAACCTCTCCTATATAGGTCATTATCAATGATGACATACTGAGGAGTTTTAAATAAGGTGTCTTTTTTAATTTTTGTTTAATTTATCATGGATAACATTGTCTCAGAGATAAGGATAGACATGGGTATATCATGAGGAATCTTGTCCAATGATGGTACAAATTATCTGGGAGTCAAGGGAGTTTTATGAAAATGGGTAATGGAGTTCTTCCACCATGAAATCATAGTGAAAATATTCTCCTTTTTGGGGTAAGGAGGCTAGAGTAGCAATTGCATCAGCAACTATGTTCTTTGTCCTTGGGATTTTTTATAATGTGATGAAGGTGAAGTATTTTTTGAAATCATCAAACATTCTTTTGTAAGGTATGAGTTTATCATCCCTTGTTTGATATACATCATTTATTTGGTTAATCGCCAATTTAGAGTCACGATGGATATGCACCTTAGAGATGTTCCATTCAATAGCCAACTTCATTCCATTAACCAAGGCTTTATATTCAATAATGTTGTTTGTGCAAGGAAAACATATCTTGTATGCCTTACGAATAGAGTAACTTTGAGGAGTGATAAATAGCACACCTACTCTTGAACCTTGTTGAGTGAAAAAACCATCAAAGAACATTTTCTAGGACCTATGATTGGTGTGCATAATGGATCCATCTGGGAACTCCACATTGATAGGTTGATTCTCTTGTAGCGGAGCTTTAGCCAATTGATCAACAATTGCTTGCCCTTTGATAGACTTACATTCAACATATTCAATGTCAAATCACTGAGGATCATGACCCATTTATCCAACCTACCAGTCAAGGTGGATTTTCTTAGGAGATATTTGAGTGGGTCTATTTTAGCAACCAATTGTATGGGGTGTGCCAGCATGTAATGTCTCAATTTTTGTTATGCAAAAACTACTACCAAAAAATCCTTCTCAGTTGTCAAGTAGTTCATTTCATATGAGACCAAAGTTTTACTTATGTAGTAGATAGCATGTTCCTTTTTATTCTCTTCTTGTTGTGCAAGGAGTGCCCCCAATGATGTTGTAGTAATATATAGAATTAGTGGCTTGTCCTAGATAGGAGACATCAAGACTAGTGGATTTACAAGATATTCTTTGATTTGATTGAAGTTATTAGCACATGCTTCATCTCATTGATATGCTACTCCTTTGCATAACAGTTTTGTGAATGGTTATGCTTTGTCAGCCAATTGGGAGATGAATCTTCTGATTTATTGAATCCTCCCTTGAAGAGTTCACATTTGGATGATGTTCTTTGGTGATGACATCTCAAGAATGGCTTGTACCTTTATGGGATCTGCCTCAATTCCTTTTACTGAGATAATATATCCAAAAAAATTTCTAGATGTCACCCCGAATGCACATTTCTTTAGGTTCAACCTCAATCTGAACTGCTCCATTTTGTCTAGAATCTAGCCTAGATCTTGTATATGTATGGATCATTTCCTTGTTTTGACATTTGTATCATCTACATAATCCTCCATGTTATTATGGGTCATGTCATGTAAGATAGTTGTGACAGCTCTCTAGTAATTTGCACTCACATTGTTTAAACTGAATGGCATAATATTCTAATAGAAAGTTCCCCAGACACAAGTGAATGTTTTTTTCTCCTAATCTTCCAGAGCAATTTTGATTTGGTTATACCTAGAGAAACCATCCATTAAGGAATATATTTTGTATCTAGTTGTCATATTCATAATCATATAAATATTTGGTAGAGGGAATTCATCCTTGGGACATGCCCTATTAAGATCTCTGAAGTTTGTGCATACTCAGATGGACTTATCTATTTTTTATACAGGCAAAATATTTGAGATCCATTCTGCATAATAAATTGCTCTGATGAACCAAGCTTTGAGCAATTTTTCCAACTCATCTTTGACTAGGAGAGCCACATTAGGATGCATCTTGTGGAGATTTTGTTTAACTCATTTGACTCTAGGTACAATTGAGAGATGATGCATTATGAGATCTGGATCTAGTCTCGAAATGTCGGAGTAGGTCCATGCAAAGTTGATCTTCTTTTCTTTGAAGAACTGGGTGAATTCTACTAATTCTTCTATTGACAATGATTGTGCTAGATGGATCATATATAGATTCTCTTTAGTCCCAATGTTCACTAACTATGTTAGTTCTATCAGTACCGATGGTTGTTCCTAGAAGTGACTCAGCAAGATATCAAGTACCTCATCCTTCGGTGCCTCAGGGAGGTTTTCACTGATGGATGTGTCTTTTCTTTTTACTATTTTCTGTTCTAAAACCACCACAATTTGGTTTTCACCCTCAGAAAATTTATTTATTATCATTTTTATTTTATTACTAAGGTACTTGATATCTTCTTCAGTCATGTTCATTCTAGGTTTTCTGGTGGAAGAGGTCAAAGGTTCAACAACATTTAGATAACAAGCCAATGAATAGTCATTAGGAAAGTTGGGGATACCAAGTGGCTCATTTTGTTGTGTCCACTCCATTAGCTCAAGATGCATGAGAGGTAGTTCATTGGATTTTTCCAAGGAATTAATGGTATTTTCATCACAACTAGCAACCGATAAGTCAAGGTCTAGGACATTACTTTGTGACAGAGTGTTTAGACCAAAAGGAATCTTGGTGTTGTCATTGAAATTTGTGTTGTATATATGTGAACCTAACTCATATGGTCTAACATTGGGACATAGATTCCCTTCTCATCTTTCCCTAGCATCTCTTTCATTTATTTGATGAAGCCATGTTCTGAGAGGGATTATTTCAATCCTAGACCTTGATAGGAATATATTGTTAAAGCTTCTGGCATTATTTCTCAAGTCTAATTTTCTATCTTCAGACACTCTTTCAATTTCTTCTTTAATTACCTATGTGTTAATTTTTGGTTCATTTGTATCTTGAATCGCTAGGTTAGAAAACCTAAGAGTTTTCTATAGTAGGAATTCTGGAGATCCACCATCTTCCCCAAAGTCCCAATTTTTTGTAGTCCTTGCATTTGAGATTTATCCTCATTCAAACTAAGTGGCATAATTATGTATCACGTTCACTTCTATATCTATCATAGCATCTGAGATTACTTCCCATTCATACTCATACAAATTGGATTGGTTTTCATCAGACCTACCTAGGTATTGCGCAAGGATCATGGGAGGTTCTTCATCCTCAACTGGATTATTTCTCTCTTGTTGTCTACCCTCTTGCATAGGTCTTATCATATCACCTTCTTGTATTAATATTAGTAATTCATTGGGATCAATAAAGTGGGGTAGGTCTATCATGTGTTATAGTTACCAATTTCCCCCAGTTAGGTTGTCAATACTCTAATCCTTGGTGTAGCTCATTCTCTTCTATAGCAGATTCTTAATCCTGCTAATGTTGAGTTATCAGTGGTTCTTCTATTGGTTGAATTGGGTCAAGGAAATCTCTATACCATTATGGAAGGAATGGTTGTATGTGATAATTAGGACTCTTTTTTTGGATATGCAATAGCCTTTTGAAGGGTATATTTTCAATTTCATCTTCTTCCTCACTTTCTGTATAAAAAATGGGCCCTCCCTAATCAACTATAGGATGAAACTTTGCTTCTTTAAAACCAACACTAGTTGTATCTTTTGAATTATTGAACTTTTCATAAAGTGGTTCAACGAGTCCTATCTCATTCACATCTAAAGGACCCTTCCCTTTATAACCCTTTTTTTTTTCAATTCGTACCCCTTATTTTACGTTTCAAGGGATATTTCACAATGTTTGACCTCATTACCTTCGGGTTCGCTATATAGCCATTCCAAAATGGATTTCTCTTCATTTTCATCTTCAACAGGTATAGTTTCATGAATGAAGATACCATCATAGATGACTTGATCCACTGTAGTTGAGGTTTTCATTTCCTTTGAAGGTTTCTCGTAAGATCTGGGAGATGTGGGCAGTGATGTCAATGATAGAATAGCCTCTATCATGTACCCACCCAACCCTGTGTCTTTGATTTTTAGTTTATTCTCCATCTCATTCATCATGTTTATTCCAGACTCAGAGGTAGGAGCTTCCATGTTGTGTGGGATAAGAGTATCAACTAATTATTTTAGTGTGTTGTAAACATAACTAGTATCTGCAGGAGTAGTGACTTCAACACCGTTGAAAGAGAACTTGATGCACTGGTGATAAGTGGATGGGACAACTTTGATTTTTTGGATCCATGGCTGAGCCAATAAAAAATTATACGTGAGTAGGAGATCTGGTACCTAGCATGTGACCTCTCTTTCAATAGTTCCCACTCTAACAGGAAAACATATGAGACCTTTGGAAGATCTCTCTTGTTCATCATATGCTTTTATTGTTATCTTCTTATTTGGATCAATGGAAGATTCTAAAAATCCCAATTGTTTGATCAATTTGTAGGTGCATATGTTCAACCCTATGCCTCCATCTATCAAAACTCATTTGACCTTATGTGTGTGGATCATAACTTCAATGTGCAGGGGTAGATTATGTAGATGACTCAAAGAATTATCATCTTCTTCTGAAAATGATAGATAGTGGGGTGAGGTCAAATGACCCACCATGGATTGGAACCAATCTAAGTCCAAGTCCTTAGGGACATTGACTTTTGAAAAGGCTTTATCCAGGATCTCTTTATGAGCTAGAGATATTTTGAGCAATTCAAAGATTGATATCTAAGCATTCATCTTCTGTAGTTGCTTGATAATGTTATAGTCAGCAGCATGTGATGAAACCATTTGTTTGGAATTCAATGACTTAGACATGGTTGTAACTGGTTTTTTGTTTGATGTGGAGGGTTTCGATGATGCTGGTTGATTGCCAGATTTGGAAGCTCCTGCTCCTTCTAGGGAAAACATTTCTTGTGCTTGGATCACAATGTTAGTGGTTTTAGACTCTCTCTCTCCTTTCTTAACAATAATGAAGTTGCAATGTTCAGAAGGGACTACCTCAATTATATGAATGAAATTGTTATCACTAGTGCCATATGTGTGATTAATTCGTGGACCTTCCTTTGGTTTGGAACTTTCCCCTTTTTCATACTTGGGTAAGGGGTCTTTAAATGCATTGTGATCAGTATTTGTGGTGTGATTTTCAACCACGATTACCTCATTGTCAATGAGATAATGGATCTCATGCTTGAGTCACATACAATTCTCAGCCTTGTGTCCCTTTTTTCCATGAAATTTATAATAATCATTATCATTCCACCATTTTGGTTTTACTTCAAGTTCATATGGTCTGGAATTATCTGGAAACATGAACAGTTGATTTTCCAGAAGAGTCTTGAGCATTGATTCATATGACTCACCTACAGGAGTGAAGTTACGCTTACATTTGACCCAGGGTTTCTCTTTCAAAATATTTCTCATCACTTTTGAAGGGGCCTTAACAGTAGTCTCAACAACTTTTAGAGCCTTTGTGCTGCTTGTCATATTGAAGACTATTGGTTTTAATTGGGGAGAAACATGGTCAACCACCCCATCATTTACCATATTTTTATTTTTTTCTAATACTTGTTCTTGTCTTTGTAACTAGATTTTTATTCTCTTTCTTTATATAGGGTGATTTCACCCTTTCTAACAAGCACATAGTCTATTTTTAGTGCATTCTTCACCAACCTATCAAAGGTATCTAGGTCTTGCAACTAGATGGGGAAACTCAACTCAAATATCAGTGCACTAGTGGATATATCCATCTTCTCATATTCAAGTATGAGACATGGATATCAAGAAAAAAATTTCCTCCATCGCTGGAGAAATGTCAGAAAAGGATCTCTTGTTTGTTTCTTGGTATTACACAAATCAATCATTGTCATGTGATGTTGTATGTTGTAAGAGTACTATTGCAAAAACTGCTCGATTAACTCATCAAAAGTTTTGATTCCAGTGGGTAACTTTGAAAACCACTCGATATTCTAACCACCTAGACTCTGGGAAAGAGATGCATGAGATGTGTCTTTTCATGAACAAACTCCATATATAGGGCATATAATTCCAAAACATGATCCTTTAGATCATAAAATCAAAGGTACTTGTCAAACTTCGGGATCTCAACCCCACACAGGAATGGAGGCAAATAAAAGTCCTTATCAAAAGTAAATGGACAAATGGAGTCTATGGAATATTTAATGGTTGGCTTCTTTTGATTCTTATTCACTTCTTGTAACTCTATTTGCAAGGCTTGTAATTACTTGGTTACCAGGGTGAAAGGATTTTCTTCCTCTCTAGTAATGACATCTTCAACTTTGTATTGAGGAGGAAGTTGTGCCCCTTGTTTTGCTAATTTGAGAAAATATTGCTCTTTCTCCCAAGCCATGATACTTTTTCATCATTTTAAGAAAGTCTTTGTCACCTTTACATCTAGCGATACTAGCCTCATCATGCTTATATTTCTTGAGGATTCCTCATTATCTGTAGCATGAAAACTGACGCTATGATGTGTATATCTAAAATCATCATGCCCTTTTCCTTTTCAAGACATGTTTGGGTCAACGGATTTGTCTTGGTGATGGGTGATCTCCTGGAAGTTTTTGGTTGTTCAATAAAAAGAGGATTTTCTTCAAATAAAAGGGGTCTCTCCTCTTCTCCTAGAAATTTTTTGAGAGAGCTTCTAGTCTGTATAGGAATAACTCATCTAGTCGTCAGATAGGTGCTGAAGTAAGAACAGTCCTACTGAACAAGTCCAAGGTAAATGATGATGCAAACAAGATAACATCCAATCAAGAAGGAGATACAAATGACTTGGATCTGAGTCAAGGTTAAGAAACCTAGATGATAATGCACTCACAACTCAAAGGAAAACTGATAATGAATATTGAAGTTGATGGTGATGGAATTGATCAAAGAACTGGATCAACAAGATAGAACTCACAATAGCACAAATCTGAATGACCAAAGATTAGGATCAATTATGAAAAGTTCACAACCTCAAAGGTATATCTATGAAACATAGAGAAAAATCTAACCAGGTATTTGAAGAAAGACTAATGAGACTTCCAATTATTTTTCCAAATGTTTGGTAGGATTGTTGTTTCACTTCTTGTTTCATGATTCAATTTTTAGTTTGTTTTAAAGGTTTCAATATCATGCATTTCAACATACATAAACACAACAAGCACATGTGAAAAAACAACACTTCGTAAGTCCTATAGTCAATTGGATGAGTGAGAAAATCCTTGCTCATTGACTTAGGTATACACCCAATAGCTAATCAGAATATGACCACCACCAACCATGCAATGGGTATAATGATATCATATTATCCAACTCCAAATGCTAATGGGGGCACAATATGATGAGTATACTGGGGGAGTTACTATTTCCTTGCACTTGGATTATCCACTTTCAAGGGTGAACCGGGTAGACTGTTGATCAATGGAATCTATTAAGGGTCTCTGTTTGAATACATTTTTTGTGTCTATGCAAGCATGATTTAGGCCTATAGCCCCACAAAGAACCTTTGCACCAATAGTCACATAAATTTTATTGAGACCCTAAGGCCCTATTATGTGGTCAGGCAAGAGTCGAGTATAAGCTCAAATGGCATCTAACTTCTGAGGCTTTGGCCTCAAGGAAGAAATTTGTTTAACATGAGTTGGAGTGGTGTGGCTTACACCTCATACTCATGTGCGTCATTCTCCAAGGGGGAGTACTTTTTCCCACTTAGACAGACCCATCTAAAGGAATGCAAAAAAGAAAATAATAGGTACGAGGGTCTGGATTTCTAATTTTCCCCTCAAGGGGAAAAGAGCATAATATCTCACCTTTTCACTATTCCCAAACACACCAAACAATTGTTCTTTTTAAGATGTTTTTTCATGTGAGGTCCCAAGAAAAATTAATGCAAATAGAATATTTGGTTATTTCCTTCATAGGAAACATGCACAAAAATGCATTAGTAGTCTTTTTTGCTTATGTCTTTGGCATGCATCCTGCACAAAATAAAGTCTAGAAAATGTCTTCACCAAAACATCCTATATAAATCTATTAGATTGCCAAAGAAAACCACATAAACAAAAAATAGAACCAATTTGTTAGAATCAACAACACCCATTGTAGAAATTAAAAAAATAGAGAACAGTTTGATGTTTTTATTAAAACTAGGACAGATTCTCGTACAAGAATCTACAGAGCCCAGTACAAGAATCTATGCATCCTCATACAAGATTCAATCCTGACTCATATTGTCCTGTGAGAATGCTCGTACGAGCAAACAGGGCCAGAGTACAGACAAAATCTC